>OY998233.1:16728146-16835646 GCA_963922035.1 Amblyjoppa proteus
GTCCATGGACAATCGATTACGCCATTAATCGCCGTGAGACCCGCCCTTTCCTAATTGTTATTAATTTTTTAAGGCGCATAAATAAAGTTGTTTTGTCTCGTGGTCGGTAGCAAAGAACGATTTGCTCCAAATTTACAGACAATTCGTTATTCACCATGGACAATCGATTAAGCCATTAATCACCGTGAGACCCGCCCTCTCCTAATTGTTATTAATTTTTTAAGGCGCATAAATCAAGTTGTTTTGTCTCGTGGTCGGTAGCAAAGAACGATTTGCTTTAAATTTGCAGCCAATTCATTATTAACAATGGACAATCGATTAAGCCATTAATCGCCGTGAGACCCGCCCTCTCCTAATTGTTATTAATTTTTTAATTCGCATAAATAAAGTTGTTTTGTCTCGTGGTCGGTAGCAAAGAACGATTTGCTTCAAATTTACAGACAGTTCGTTATTCACCATGGACAATCGATTAAGCCATTAATCGTCGTGAGACCCACCCTCTGCTATTTGTTAGTAATTTTTTAAGGCTCATAAATAAAGTTGTTTTGTCTCGTGGTCGGTAGCAAATAACGATTTGCTTCAAATTTGCAGACAATTCATTATTAACAATGGACAATGGATTAAGCCATTAATCGCCCTGAGACCTGCCCTCTCCTAATTGTTATTAACTTTTTAAGGCGCCTAAATAAAGTTGTTTTGTCTCGTGGTCGGTAGCAAAGAACGATTTGCTTCAAATTTGCAGATAATTCGTTATTCACCATGGACAATCGATTAAGCCATTAATCACCGTGAGACCCGCCCTTTCCTAATTGTTATTAATTTTTTAAGGCTCATAAATAAAGTTGTTTTGTCTCGTGGTCGGTAGCAAAGAACGATTTGCTCCAAATTTACAGACAATTCGTTATTCACCATGGACAATCGATTAAGCCATTAATCGCCGTGAGACCCGCCCTCTCCTAATTGTTATTAATTTTTTAAGGCGCATAAATCAAGTTGTTTTGTCTCGTGGTCGGTAGCAAAGAACGATTTGCTTCAAATTTGCAGCCAATTCATTATTAACAATGGACAATCGATTAAGCCATTAATCGCCGTGAGACCCGCCCTCTCCTAATTGTTATTAATTTTTTAAGTCGCATTAATAAAGTTGTTTTGTCTCGTGGTCGGTAGCAAAGAACGATTTGCTTTTAATTTACAGACAGTTCGTTGTTCACCATGGACAATCGATTAAGCCATTAATCGCCGTGAGGCCCGCCCTCTCCCAATTGTTATTAATTTTTTAAGTCACATAAATAAAGTTGTTTTGTCTCGTGGTCGGTAGCAAAGAACGACTTGCTTCAAATTTACAGACAATTCGTTATTCACCATGGACAATCGATTAAGCCATTAATCGCCGTGAGACCCGCCCTCTCCTAATTGTTATTAATTTTTTAAGGCGCATAAATCAAGTTGTTTTGTCTCGTGGTCGGTAGCAAAGAACGATTTGCTTCAAATTTGCAGCCAATTCATTATTAACAATGGACAATCGACTAAGCCATTAATCGCCGTGAGACCTGCCCTCTCCTAATTGTTATTAATTTTTTAAGTCGCATAAATAAAGTTGCTTTGTCTCGTGGTCGGTAGCAAAGAACGATTTGCTTTAAATTTACAGACAGTTCGTTGTTCACCATGGACAATCGATTAAGCCATTAATCGCCGTGAGGCCCGCCCTCTCCCAATTGTTATTAATTTTTTAAGTCACATAAATCAAGTTGTTTTGTCTCGTGGTCGGTAGCAAAGAACGACTTGCTTCAAATTTACAGACAATTCGTTATTCACCATGGACAATCGATTAAGCCATTAATCGTCGTGAGACCCACCCTCTGCTATTTGTTATTAATTTTTAAGGCGCATAAATAAAGTTGTTTTTGTCTCGTAGTCGGTAGCAAAGAACGATTTGCTCGAAATTTACAGACAGTTCGTTATTCACCATGGACAATCGAGTAAGCCATTAATCGCCGTAAGACCCGCCCTCTCCCAATTGTTATTAATTTTTTAACTCACGTAAGTAAAGTTGTTTTGTCTCGTGGTCGGTAGCAAAGATCGATTTGCTCCAAATTTATCGACAATTCGTTATTCACCATGGACAATCGGTTAAGCCATTAATCGCCGTGAGACCCGCCCTTTCCTAATTGTTATTAATTTTTTAAGTCGCATAAATAAAGTTGTTTTGTCTCGTGGTCGGTAGCAAAGAACGATTTGCTTTTAATTTACCGACAGTTCGTTGTTCACCATGGACAATCGATTAAGCCATTAATCGCCGTGAGGCCCGCCCTCTCCCAATTGTTATTAATTTTTTAAGTCACATAAATAAAGTTGTTTTGTCTCGTGGTCGGTAGCAAAGAACGACTTGCTTCAAATTTACAGACAATTCGTTATTCACCATGGACAATCGATTAAGCCATTAATCGCCGTGAGACCCGCCCTCTCCTAATTGTTATTAATTTTTTAAGGCGCATAAATCAAGTTGTTTTGTCTCGTGGTCGGTAGCAAAGAACGATTTGCTTCAAATTTGCAGCCAATTCATTATTAACAATGGACAATCGACTAAGCCATTAATCGCCGTGAGACCCGCCCTCTCCTAATTGTTATTAATTTTTTAAGTCGCATAAATAAAGTTGCTTTGTCTCGTGGTCGGTAGCAAAGAACGATTTGCTTTAAATTTACAGACAGTTCGTTGTTCACCATGGACAATCGATTAAGCCATTAATCGCCGTGAGGTCCGCCCTCTCCCAATTGTTATTACTTTTTTAAGTCACATAAATCAAGTTGTTTTGTCTCGTGGTCGGTAGCAAAGAACGACTTGCTTCAAATTTACAGACAATTCGTTATTCACCATGGACAATCGATTAAGCCATTAATCGCCGTGAGACCCGCCCTCTCCTAATTGTTATTAATTTTTAAGGCGCATAAATAATGTTGTTTTGTCTCGTAGTCGGTAGCAAAGAACGATTTGCTCCAAATTTACAGACAGTTCGTTATTCACCATGGACAATCGAGTAAGCCATTAATCGCCGTAAGACCCGCCCTCTCCCAATTGTTATTAATTTTTTAACTCACGTAAGTAAAGTTGTTTTGTCTCGTGGTCGGTAGCAAAGATCGATTTGCTCCAAATTTATCGACAATTCGTTATTCACCATGGACAATCGATTAAGCCATTAATCGCCGTAAGACCCGCCCTCTCCCAATTGTTATTAATTTTTTAAGTCACATAAATAAAGTTGTTTTGTCTCGTGGTCGGTAGCAAAGAACGATTGATTTCAAATTTACAGACAATTCGTTATTCACCATGGACAATCGACTAAGCCTTTAATCGCCGTGAGACCCGCCCTCTCCTAATTATTATTAATTTGTTAAGACCTATAAATAAAGTTTTCCTGTTTCATGGTCCATAGGAAGCAGTCATTTTTTTTAAGTCAGACGCAATGTACTATTTACCTTGTACAGTGTACTAGTTACCAGCTGTTACGAAGTTATTAATCGTGTATTATAGAACAACAAACCTCTACCGCTCTTTGCGTTACCCAGAACTGACGACGTGGACGTGGCGGTTTTGCAGCCCTATTTTTTTTTTGTATTTTAGACTTTTTTTTTTTATTTTAAATTTTTTCTTTTTTTTTGTATTTTAGATTGTTTTCTTTTTTTTTTGTATTTTAGATTTTTTTTTTTGAATTTCAGATTTTTTTGCTTTTTTCGAGCCATCGAGCATGCAGAGCTACTACAAATTGGGTGAACCGAGCACGCGGTGTCGAGGCCTTGTGTGCCCCCGAGCAACGCCTGGAGAACGCTAAATAAAAAAAAAAGTTTCGCGAAAGAAAGTTTTTCGGATGAAGGGAATATTGGAGGGAATTAAATCATAATATGGGGCTATATGTGGGCTATACTTTGTCTGTGCCATCGCATATCGTCACTGGAAAATGGGAATGGACTACTCGCGCATATTACGTGTCCTCACGTGCATACGTTGACTCCACAATCGCCAGTCGAAATTTTTCTTTCGTCACTGGTTCGATTCTGGTTTGGTATGTCGAGTGGACAGTACAATCGCCAATCTTTCCAATCAGCCAGTTTTCCGCGGGCTCTCATTTCCTCATCGATGATCGAAATATAGCCGTTGATTAAGACCTGTGGGGGACGGCCATGAAGCGAGTCGATATATACAAAAACCTTTTCCTGAAAGTCGACGACAAGAAGGGTCCAGTGCTGTTCATTGATTACAGGCAATAGCCATACCCCATAGTCTAGAACAGAAGTTCTTGTCGCCCACCGTTGAAATCCACGACTCATTTTTCCGGTCAGGATGACTCGTTGTGTGCAAAATATGTCGAACGACAATATCGATGCACCCCGATCTCGTGACTCTGCTGTTATAGCCGCGAAGAATGCATTCACTATATCGTCGTCGAACCATACGTCGGCATCTAGCTTCTCGAAATCTTGCTCCGTTATTTCGAAACCCGCAATTTTTTTTTTTAGCTTCGGATATCCGACCGGCCATGAGTCAGGATCAGTAAAGAACTCGGATCGGAAATCCTCGAGGACTCTGTGCTCGGGATTGGAAATTTTTGCCATCTAAAAAATCGCGCGTTTCTGAAGGTTGGTTATATGAACAGGTCACATCAACGACTTCGTTGGAAGCGTCACGATTTGATGTTATCGATTGGACACGCTTGTCTTCGGATTTGTCGGAATCGTTCTTCAGCGGTGAGATTGGTTTTACGATCGTTTTTGGAAGTGAAAAACGATCGTTTTTTCCCGGTTTTCTTTTTTTTTTGTTGAACCACTGTTCATCCGGTTCATTATATGCGCAAGCGGCAGATCCTCGCTTTTTCGGGCCTTCTTCATAAGCAGCAGCACTTGGTGATGTGGATCGGGTGCGCTTTTTCAGAGGCTTCGCGGGAGTTCCATTCTCCGATAAGATCGGTGAATAATCAATATCCGAACGTTGTTCGGACACCGACAAATCTGATCTCGTATTTCCGCGTTTCGCGGTCGTTTTTGGGCCTCTGAAAAACGAACGGCGTTGCTTTTTCGTCTTTTCTTTTCGGGCTTTCTTCGCTACTCGCTTCGTTACTCGCTTTTGCCGACTCGTCTTTGTGGTATACGATCTCTCGTTGATCCGGCCCTGCAAAATACCTTTCATTTTTTGTATGAGCCGCGGGACAGGCAATCTTTTGCCTCTGAGCCAGAGGTGTTTAAAAATGTTGTACCAACTTTCCACCGATGCGTTCGAGTCGCGAGTCAACCCAAACGGTTCTAAATAAGTCGCAGAAAAGACGGGATAGTACGACAAAATATAGCCGAGTAAATAATCGAGGAATTCTTGGCAATAGAAGTCGTTTTCTTCAGACGTGCAAATCCCTTCATTCTCGGCAATCACCGATTCGCAAATGTTTGTAAAGAAATGGAAGAATGGCGATTTCAGAGATGTAGCTTCGACGATCTCGAGGTCATTGTCGGGTAGCACAAACTTTGGATCCTTCGCTTTCTCGTTTTTCGTGCATATTTTCTCGTTCTCGGCATTGTCGAAAAGAAAATCTGTGTTCTCTTTAAGGTCCGGCACCATAGTTTTGAATCCGAAAATTTTCACGATGCAGGCAAATATTTTCCCAGCTGAGTCCAGGTCACTGCTATGAATCAATTTCGCCATCGCGGTTCCTGCAACGACATAGTGACCTTTGCTCCGGAAAAGTTGTTTGCTTTTTCTCAGGACTGTGTGGAGTATATGTGAAGAACACACATGCAAAACCGTGAGCGAGGAAATTGTATTGAGATTTTCGGTCATATCAGCAAACGAGCGGTTCATGTATTCGACCAGCGTAATACCGTCGAAAGCTTCCACAACCGCCTGCATTAGCGCTAAGCTGAAGTCTGTTTCGACTTTATCGACGGCCGGCGATCGAGTGCTCAACTTTCTCAATGCCAAGGCTACCAATCTGAGAAAGTGCGCAGTCGTTTGGGTGTTGTGCATGCTGGAAATTAATTCCGCCACAGCAAATTGGCCAGCCTCTCCATTACCCGGTAGAATCAACGAATAATAAAAAATTCGTTTCGAGACATTGGGTGGCGAAATTACGACGGAGCCCGTAGCGTCGAGATGGCAAAACACTGTTCCGCGATCAACTTTCAACAGAACCTTCAACTGTTGTTCAGAGAAAAGTACTGTATAAATAGGTTCTACGGACCATTGTTGGATGTAACCGTGTACGTGCGTACCTTTGCACGTCTCTTTCGTCTGTTCGATTAGTTTATGCATAAACATATAATAATCACGATCAAGATCGTCTCGCATGTTATTTTCGCTGGACATCTTTTGCAACAATCCCAAGCTGTACACGTCGCTTAAATTACCTGCTTCCAATAACCGTACATCAGCTGCCGTCAACTTTACCTGTTTGACGGTGCTGGGAGCATTCGCTAGTAATTTTTTCGATAGAGCCGAACGTTTTTCGCCGCGTACAAATCTTCGATGTGTTTCCCCATCCTGGTGATCCACGGGCCCAGCCGGAACTATTCGAACGCGTACATCATCGAACGGCGGGGCTATGGCCTGCTTGGTAACGAATTTATACTTCGTGCACGTGGAAAAGGTGCAAACCGCAGACGCTTGAAAGGTTGTTTTTCCTTGGGGAGAGTTGCATTTGTGCCAACCAAAACTCAAATTACATACCATCAGTGGTTTGACGACATCGTACAACGCATCAGACCACCCTTTCCGCAATTTAAAGTTCGGTGACCAATACTCTTGCCAAAATTGCGACGGTACGGTTACCGAAATTTCTCCCGGAGCCGACAGTGTTTTACCAGTAGCTGAACCGTGTGTATCAGGATCCGATACTTTAAACGGTTCTCTGCTCGATGTACTTCTACCGTGCTCCGTTTCGATTATTCCAGGTCAATTAAGAACACTCGAAGTCGAAAAAATATCGTCCAACCCAGAACAACACTCTGGGCTCGACGATATCCGTATATGTTCAGTGTTGCGATCCGACGAATCGCAATTCGATGACATGATCCCGACCGAACACGTTCGAATCTCGTTCAAGCCTGGACTCAGCGATGGCACTGTTTGATAGTGTTCCGTCGCGTACGGAACGAACAAACATTTAATTAATTTTTGGTTTCAAAGCGTAGAATTTAGTTCGCTTGTTATTCGTGTACAATAAAGCATATACTCCATCTCTCAAGGCACGGCAGGCAAGAGTACTGCACTCTTACCTGAAGCCCATAAAAAAGGGTCGATGAGTCCATGCACGAGTTTACTCGACGACTCGCTCGCTCGATGGCCCACGTGCAGGGCAATTCAACATTTGGCTCGCAGATACAAATTGCTATTTTTAAGCTTCTATATTTTTAGACAATAGTAGCGTCTTGAACTATGTACGTGACTACCTTCAAGTACCCGCATCCCGGCTCACAATGTACCCCTAATAAAAGGATTTACCAGGCGTCCGCTCGGCAATCGAGCCGAGCGCGGAAACTTTTTAGTACGGTAAAGAGTGCGTCACTGGAATTGCCCACTGGTCAAGCCGAATGTTCGACAGGGTTGTCCAGTATTTTACATCTCACACTTCTCATTTGTGATTGGTGACGACCAAAAATCCGCCCACTTCTCATTTTTACTTGTACCAATGAAATTAGTTTTCTGTTCCAGAGAGTGGGATCGCATCCCCCGTTTTCTCTAAAGGAAATACTCGTCACCAACCACCAATGTAACTGAAAATTCTTTTCTCGTCAGTAATCGTCAAAACCTCGCGGAGGAAACACCAAGACTTCGACCAGGTCGAACCTCTTACCTCTCGCGAATAATTACTCAAAATATCTCCATGAGATACATTTGCTGTTAAACCGTCGTCATTACTACGCGGCACAAACTTAATTCATAATCATTACTTTCAACATAACCAATGTAAATAGTTGTGAATAAATTCAATTTTTTAAGTTTATCTCCAACTGTTTCCAACTAACCACCTTCACCACATTAATTTGAGGTGCGGGAGTTCGCCATTCACGAAATAACAGTGTCGAATCATACGCGTTCGGTATCAGGATTTACGACTCTGGTTGACTTGCTACATAAGTTGAGTCGCACTGTGATCGTGAATTGAACAGATAGGAGTCAGGGTCCGTGGAATCACGATTCGGAGCCATGATCCCGGCAGAACACGATGGAACCTCATCCAAGCCTGGACTCGGCGATATCAGGGTCTGAAGGGAGTCATGGTTCGACGAATCGCGATTCGGCAAGACGATGCCGCTAGTTAACACTCGAGACTCGTCTGCAATAGAAGGTGGAGTAGAACGATCGGCTGTGACGTCTACAACGAGAAACGATTTGCTACTGGACGCAGTAGAACCGTGCTCCGTTTCGATTATTTCTGGTCCGAGAGGGATGTTCGAAGCCGAAACATCGTCGTTGACAATAACTGACCCGTAGGAAGGGGAGTTAGTCGTAGTTGCTGGTTATGTTTATTTCGTCGCGGTACACCTAGCGAGCTAGAGGGGAGAGGGAGAGGCGGGCACGCCCCTTAATTATGTTTGAATGGTTTTTATTGGCCCTCAAAAGGGCCGTTTAAACCCGGGTTTTTACCCTGCTCCTACTTTCTCATTCGGTTTAGCCCGGTGAAGGGCACGGTATTTTTACCGAGGGGTCTGTTTAGCCCGGCGAAGGGCACGGTCATTTAACCGGGGGGTTGCTGTCGCGCCGAACTACGCGGGGTCCGACGCGGACCGGTGGGGGGTCGATTTTTCCCCTAGATTCGTGGCTGCGGCGATCCGGAGGGGGAAGTACCGTTCGAGGGTTCCGTGGGTGCGGGTTCCTCCCTCTCGGGCTCGATTCGCGAGGGTCGGTACTCCGGCGGTGCCCTGCGGAATACCCCCGAATTTTGTCCTACCCCGTCGTATACCGAGAGGTACTGCTCGGTGGGGTCGTAGACCTCTGCTCGGGGGGGTGCGCTCGGCGGCCTCTGCCAAGACATGCAGGGAGCTCACTTCCCCGAACCCAGGCAGTGAAGGCGACTCCGTAGTACCGGCGAAGAGGGCAGCGGCGCTAGCGAGGAGGATGAGCGAGCTACGGGAGCTGAGATCGCTATCTGGGGACCAATTTGGTCCGGGTTTCGCGGGTTGACGTCCTCCGGAAGATGTCGGAGGTGGTTCGGAGGGTTCCCTGGCTACTTCCGGGGTATCGCCGAATAGATCTTCTAGTCGAGCGCGTTTCTTGGCCGCGTTGCCGTTCTCGACGGGTTTCGGGGGGCTCGGTTTCGGAACGGCTACTGCGGCAGGCTCCTCGTACAACTTACTCCATAGCCCATGGAGTGATTTGGGCGTCTCGTTCGGCGGCGATGGCGGGGCCACTCCCGGTAGCGTCGTTGGCACCACGTCCGGTAGCGCGGGCGGAAGGTCGCGGCGTTTGTGGGGCACTCCGGGGTAGACCCGGTGTCGAACTGCGCGGGGGGCGAGTTGATTCCGCTCGCGTAGGACTCCCCTAATCGGACCGGTATGGCTCACCCGTGGTGGATCCGGAAATGACCGGTTGCGTGTGGGCCGGAGGCTTGCGACCGGAGGGACATAACCTCCACCCTGCGGCTCGGGAGGCGTGGGTCGTCTCACGTACACCGGGCCGTCGGGCAGGTACGAAAAGGTCCGAAGCTCGCGTACGCGCGGTCTTTCAACGATTTGCGGATGTAACCCCCGTGCAAGAATGTCCACCGTATTTGGCACGGGTCGAGAGCGCGGCGAGTAAGGCCAGGGGTGCGGATCGGTGGCGACGACGTGGACGACGCGCACAACGCGGTCCAAATGACGAGCCCTAAGCTCGAATAGAAGCGCTGCCGCCCGTTCCTCCAAACGCGCCTCCGCTCGGGCGTTTAGGCGACGCCGGTAACATTGGTTATTATCCGATCGCCGCATCCGCTCGACCTCTTCCTTACCGACCGCGAGAAACGACAACTGTCGAAAGTTTCCGCCCGCTCGGCAGGCCGGCCGCTCTACCGCAGCGTTTAAAAACCGCGTTACAGCGGTTTCCGCTTTGCAGCGGTTTATGGCTGCTTTTGCAGCAGTGGTAATTCTCCGCTTCTCAGCAGGATGATTTTTCCGCTTTGCAGCAGGATGATTTTTCCGCTTTACAGCAGGATGATTTTCCGCTTTGCCGCTGGAAGAGTTCGTTTCGTAGAAACGGTTTGGTTTTTTTGGGTGGTAGTCATCTGGGTAGACAGCTTAAAAAGGTGCTTTCCCGAGTCGGAGACTTGGTAGGCGAAAGTTTTGTGTTTTATTCGTGAAATACTCGGCTATCTATTGCCGATCAAGCGCATATTCGCTTGCGAGAAACGTTTTGACCAAAATCTCCCTCTAGCGGAGAGTCTTACACTAAGTTTGGTCGACGCGAGTGTTCGCCGCGCTCGGCTATCTTCGGTAAAGTCCGGTTCTCGCGTGGCTCGCCGCATCGAGCATGTGTTTCGCGAAGTTCGCGTGTTTAACCTCGTCGGTCGGCTCGCGAGTGTGCTGTTCTCATTATTTAACAGTTTTTAAAAAGTGTTTATAAAAAAGTGAAGTGACCAAAAGTTCGTGTGTGTGTCAATGAGTGTTTACATGTTTTTTTCCAGGTTCGTATATCATGTTGTTGCCGGTGAGCAACAGGTGTTCCGTCGGCCTCGAATCTTCTTACAGGTAATAATCTTTTTAACTTACTTAATTCATGTGTCAACGACCCTCCTAGTGAGGGTTTATCTTATCTTATTTTTAAAACTAATAATTATTTGTGTCTTTCCTCTGTTACAGGTTTCGTCGAGGGAGTCTTTGCCGGAGGAGTCCCCGTCGCATGACATGGGCGGAAGGCCCATGTCCAACGCTGGATTCACAGGTAAGTTTTTACATCTATTCTTATTTTCTATTTAGAGTTTACTTTAGTTTTAAAACTTAGTCTCTAATTATCTCTGTATTCTTTTTCAGGTTCGACGAGGTAGCGGATAAGCCGCTACCCGGCTCGGTGCCGTCGGGGTTTCCGCCGTCGAGTCCTCGTCGCACCTTCGTCTCAACGGGTAAGTATCGTCTAAGGGTTAGTGTATAAGTTATTGAGTTTCTATATTATTATAATATATTTCTACTTTTTGTTTCAGATTCGCCGGGGGTTTCATCGCCGTCGAGGGAGCACGTCCAGACGCCTCGGCGAGGTTCGACGGGGGCTCGACGAGGACTTGACGGGTTCGACGAGGTCTCGACGGGATTCGACGTCCGTCGACGATATTGCACCAGGTAAGTTTTTAGTTCGTAATGATTATATATATATATCTTAATTAATGTGTATTTTTGTATTTTTTCAGATTTCGCCAGGCAGCGTGTAGGACGCTGCCTGGCGAGGCGCAGCTGCGGGTAAGACGCTACCTCGCCTGGTGGTCTGGGGATCCTCGTCGCCTTGTCTGGAGTTATCGGTAAGTCTATCTCTATTGTATTATGCATTTTTAGCAATTGTTTTAATTTCCTTTTTTCTGTTTCAGATGGGGGTGCCCCGGGCGAGGAGACGAGGGAGCCAGGCCGTCGTTGGATTCGTACGAAGAAGGGTTAATCCCTTCGTCGTCAGGTAAGTATGTAGAGTAAGGTAATCTGTGTATGTTTAAATATTAATAATGTGTTTCTTTTTGTTTCAGGTATTTTTCAGGTTTCGGCGAGGGAGAACGCCGGCGGCGTACATCATCGTCCAAGCCAAGTGTCGGACACACATTCGACTGATCGCTACCCGGCCACATAATATCGTCAGGACACTCCTGAGACTTGACTGCGTTCGGCAATCCTAGAGGATAATGGGTCCCATCGTCATGATCAGGAGACAATTCCTTCTTCGATTCGGATTTCGGAGAATCACGCGATTTTTCGTTTTTTTTTTGCCGATTGCATTGTCGCTCTTTAATGCTCTTCGTTCTTCGGTTAAACCGCGAATATTCTGGAAGTGCCGCAGAAAAGTTTTATATGTTTTCGGTATGTACGATTCAATCGTTCTTGCGTCTTTACCCGAAAAAATGTGTTTACAAATTTGTCCCCACGTACCATCTGGGCAGCGCCATGACGCGGACTTCAAAACGTTGAATAGCTCTTCAGTGGTGACCTCGAGTGGAAGATGAAAAGGATACAAATTTGCAATAGCTTCCGCTATCATAGCAGGTGAAACGGACGATTTCTTTTTTTTTCCCATCGTTCAAACAATTTTTTTCATTCGTGATTAAGCTACGAGGTGGACTCACTGTTGAGAAGTACAAGATCGGAAAAATCGAGAAACTAATGAGATCGGATCACCAACAACTATTCTGCAACTAGACATTCTATAAACAAGAATGAATTCAAGATAGTTGACTGCGATTGCTACCACTCAATATTTGAATTAATGGAATTAATTGTGTGGTGACGACGTCTCCACTACGTTCTTGCCCAATATAAATATTTTAAGCTTATTCTTTCAAACACTCGTCACGTTTTCAACATTCTTTTTCTCAATGCATTCCTTTCTAAACGTTCGATTTTCTCACAGTATTCGTTCTTTGACTTTTTCATTCCTTCGAAAAAGAACACGGTTTTCCCTGCAATAAAACTCAAGAGTTGCGAGGACCCGAGCCGAGTCTCCGCCGAGGCGAGGCCTGCTTATTGTCTCCCACATCTGGCGGCCGAAGGGGCCCACTCGCACTCTCGCGTTTTCTTTCTAATTATTGTGAAACTTTCCTTCCCTTTCTCCAATATTTTCTCATTGTCGACAAGCGAAGCGTCGGGATTTTTCTCCATGCTAAGACAGTTCCTAACGAACACGCGTCGCGACAACAACTCAACCGACCCTTCGCTTAGTCTACACTCTTTCTTACGAGTCAACTACTTTCAACCAAAGCATATTTGTAATTTTAATAAACAGTTATTATTTTATTTAAACTGTCTTCGTTCATTTCATTTGACGCCGAAACACCGAATCGAATTAATCGAACTAATCGAATTAATCGAATTAATCGAATTAATCGAATTAATCGAATTAATCGAATTAATCGAATTAATCGAATTAATCGAATTAATCGAATTAATCGAATTAATCGAGTTAATCGAGTTAATCGAGTTAATCGAGTTAATCGAGTTAATCGAGTTAATCGAGTTAATCGAGTTAATCGAGTTAATCGAGTTAATCGAGTTAATCGAGTTAATCGAGTTAATCGAGTTAATCGAGTTAATCGAGTTAATCGAGTTAATCGAGTTAATCGAGTTAATCGAGTTAATCGAGTTAATCGAGTTAATCGAGTTAATCGAGTTAATCGAGTTAATCGAGTTAATCGAGTTAATCGAGTTAATCGAGTTAATCGAGTTAATCGAGTTAATCGAGTTAATCGAGTTAATCGAGTTAATCGAGTTAATCGAGTTAATCGAGTTAATCGAGTTAATCGAGTTAATCGAGTTAATCGAGTTAATCGAGTTAATCGAGTTAATCGAGTTAATCGAGTTAATCGAGTTAATCGAGTTAATCGAGTTAATCGAGTTAATCGAGTTAATCGAGTTAATCGAGTTAATCGAGTTAATCGAGTTAATCGAGTTAATCGAGTTAATCGAGTTAATCGAGTTAATCGAGTTAATCGAGTTAATCGAGTTAATCGAGTTAATCGAGTTAATCGAGTTAATCGAGTTAATCGAGTTAATCGAGTTAATCGAGTTAATCGAGTTAATCGAGTTAATCGAGTTAATCGAGTTAATCGAGTTAATCGAGTTAATCGAGTTAATCGAGTTAATCGAGTTAATCGAGTTAATCGAGTTAATCGAGTTAATCGAGTTAATCGAGTTAATCGAGTTAATCGAGTTAATCGAGTTAATCGAGTTAATCGAGTTAATCGAGTTAATCGAGTTAATCGAGTTAATCGAGTTAATCGAGTTAATCGAGTTAATCGAGTTAATCGAGTTAATCGAGTTAATCGAGTTAATCGAGTTAATCGAGTTAATCGAGTTAATCGAGTTAATCGAGTTAATCGAGTTAATCGAGTTAATCGAGTTAATCGAGTTAATCGAGTTAATCGAGTTAATCGAATCAATTGAATCAATTGAATTAATTGAATTAATTTAATACTTTTTTAATTTCCAGAGTAAGCGTATTTCAGACTGCTATTCTTGTAATGATTGGATGGCTTACGGAACAGTGATAAGGACGGAATTCTCGTCGGTATTGAATTCCGAAAGTATGACCATCGAATGGTTGTAGACGCTGCAACTATGTCACGCTTTCAATCGCACGCTGCTGATTGCGTTTGCATAAACATTGGTATGAGTGAAATGAAGATTGAGAAACACTTTGCAGGCTAGGAATATGGAAATGGCCAACTGAAATTGTAACATTAATCTGGTCAGCACGACAAACTTAGTTTTCCGATTAAAATCTAAACCGACATAAGTAATCTGTGTGCGAAAGTAGACTGCAGTACCTATACGGATTTCAAGATGGCGGCGGTCGCCTATGGTGGTGGGGGGGTAAACTGTCAGTACCTATACGGATTTTCAAGATGGCGGCGTCACGGAATGGAGGGGGGGGGGGGGTGATGCCCGGTCGGGCCGCTAGGCCCGGCTGTCCGGCACGAGGGTGGTTGTCCCCCTCCCCCCTCCCCCCGTATCTCCCAGGGTGGTAGAGGGTGGTCAGGATGAGGCGCTGGAGTAGCTGACGCGTCGCCGATGGAGAGAGAGAGAGAGGTATAGCGGTAGGGGTGTGAGAGAGAGGGATGTAGTGGAGCGGGGAGAGCTGACTGGAGCGTGCGGGACAGCTGGTGACGGTGTATCGTCGAGTCACGCCATCTTGGATTTTCCGTGCACTGACGGCTGGCTAGCGTCGAGGCCAGCGGACCCTCTCTCTCTTACGCGTAGAGCGTGTTGAGAAGCGCAGCGCCGAGACAGTGTAGCAACCGATGGATGAAGTATCCGAAGCGCTGGGCACAGCTGGTGACGGCGTAGCAGTGACGCGCGCCATCTTGGATTTTCCAAGAGTTTGCTAGCTACGGATGCAGCGCTCTCGCTTGCGCGTAGGGTATTTCTCGAGGCTGACTCGATGCCTCGCGTAAGCTAGCGTGGTCGAACGGTCTAAGGCGCTGAACTTATGGTCCGTTTTACTTCAAAGTACGAGTTCGATTACCCCGTGGACAAATGCTCTTATTTTTTTTTCAGCTTATTAAGAATATATATGAAAGGAATGGTGGGAAGGTAAGTAAAAATAATGCTGTTTAAAATTTTTACAATAAAGTTTGCGTTTTTATTCTTAAATCTAGATTTACATTTTTTGTGTTTACCGATTTAAAAATGTTTAAGTCTAGCGCAGCAATATTGAATAAATTTTTTAACATAGACTCCGCGACCTGTTAGCGAGTTTCCAGAGTGTTTATTAATGTTTTTCGTAGCAGTCGGCAGCTTACTCATTATACGTTTGTGAAATCTTGCGGCGATTCGATCGTTTTGTTTGAGATCGGCGGTGAAAAGATTCCGGAATTGTAGTAGGGATCCCCCGCCGCACATATGATAAAGGAACATAATACAAAACTGGCCACACACATTTGAAGAGAGGCTCTGAATCTGCTTGGTATTCCATCGATAGAGGGTGCAGTTCTTGCGTAGGCGGTGGATATGGCTTGGTATAAGCGGCGGAAGGCCGTAGCTGTCGAAGTACGATCCACGTCCTCGGCCATCGATGTAGATTGCGACCCAGTGCGTTCCAGGGCGCGTGTGGTCATCAGTGTTCACAACAAGCGCTGTCGGTCTCGTTAACAGAGTTGGAATCTGATCGGCTGCATGAACACTTCGTGACACTCTAGAGTGTAAGCCCTGCAAGGCCTGGCCAATCTGGATCGTATTCATCACTTGTTACGACTGGAGAGTAACAGTCGCGTGGTTTCGTTAGATTCAAAGGTCCTGGTGAGAAGTCAAACTGTGGTACCCGTGTAGCGGTAGGAGGTACGTCGCGAAGGATCCATTCCTTTAATTTTGCAGCGTTGTTTAAAGCACAAGACAGCTCCGGTCTGTTTAAAAGTCCGTGATGCAAACAGACCTGCGTCGAGGAAGGCAGATCGTTGAATGATGGACAGTCAGTTTCTTCAAGGTTTTTTATTTCACGTGCTGTAACATTTTGAAGGTATTTCGCCTTCTCATGTCCTCGAGTATAAATGGTTCCAGCAGCCCGTGTGATCTGTCGGAGATTTGCATGTAGTGTTCTGAGTCCTACGTCTCCTTCGAACCACTCCAGGCCGTGATGATGGCGAGTCGTCCAATTATTCTTCGCGCGCACTGCTCTTGGGAGATCCGTGAAGACGTATGTGGGTGAAGTAATCCAATGCCCGAAATACTCTTTATCAAGAGTTACGACAGCTACTTCTTTAGCAATGAAGCAATCATCTTTGTCGTAAAACCCTTGAATATCGATGACGCAGTCCATTTTGGGGGAAAAAATGTTATGGTCCAGTAAGGACAACTGCTACTGTCGGAGGTTCGCCGCGTACTACCGATGAACGGTGCAGATTCATCTACAAGGTTTTGGTAATAGAGGGGATGGGCGGGGGTGTGTCTAATTCGTCAGTTTGACTTTTTTCTTCTGGACCTCTAAGGGTTCAGCCCCTTGAGACGTCTACTTACAAATAGCGAAGAAGAAAGTGACGTAATCAGACCCTTCTAGCACCCCCACTATTTTACTACACCTTGTACGAGTCCTGCTGGGTAGCGTAACGCCGTGGAAGCCCAGTTACAAAATAATTCTCCTACGGAATACAACTTAAAATGGTCCACCGAAGAGCAAAGTCTGTGGAGGTCTTCACGAGACCTAACCACGAGGCCCAGCAGAGAGGAACACGTGTGGAAGAACGGGATAACCATGGTTGGGTACAGCAGTCAAGGACGAAGTCTACAACGCGCCGGGACAAACGGAGGCAGCATCCAAAACAGCCTCCAAAAATATGGTTTATCCGGAGACGTCAATATTTCGCTCGTGAAAGGCGGAGACAATTGCACGCAGCGGTGAGTAGCACGCTGCTTAATAATGAAAGCACGCAGTAATAAAAACCGATTCTTTAAATATATACATTCGTCTATTGCAGCGTCAGCAGCCCTGTGAATGCATCCGTCAACAACATCCACGGCGTAACGAACAGGCGGGAGCTGAGAAGCAAAAAAGGCCTGAAGAAGCAGAGGAGTTGAAGAAGAAGAAGAAAGAAGAAGAGTCGAAAGCGACGGGGGAAAGAACTAATATTGTAATAAATTATGATGACGATGAGATGCGGGAGTTAGTAGAGGCGTTCGGGAGATTAAAAATTGAATAAAACATAAATCCGCTTAATTCTGTGTTTACATATTATTTATTTAGAAAACCTTACAATCCTTAAAATATAATCATATTTACTAGTCTTAGAGAATGTATTTAAGCACGCAGGCTCACCCCGAAAAGTCTACCATGACCTGTCGGGATGCGTCGATCTCGACGACATTATCGAATTCCGAGTACACAATACAATTTACAGTACTCGTCAAAGCACCCTTGAAACGTATTTCTACACGCACACTACCGTGTTTCACAAGATTCCAGTGACCAGCTCGTCCGGCCGAAAGATCAGGCGTTAAATCGAAGCAGTATAGGCAGTTACCGTATGGATACGCATCTTTTGTTACACCACAACTATCGTCATCCCAAAGTATTCCCGTACCGGAAACAAGAGTATGGTATGACTCGGTATAAAGGTTTTCATGATAATCAGGTTGCAAAGGCTTACTAGGTACCTGTACACCGTCTACGTACAGGGATAAAAAATTTAATGAGTAGTGATGAAAATTAAACGGATTCATAGTTCTATCTCCATTGAAGGCTCGATTATCGACCAAGCCCAATACTATCCGTCTCGGAAGCTGACCCAGTACAACATTATCGAGTGTTTCACCATGAACGCCTGCATGAATAGTAAACTGCATCTCCACGGGTTAAAGTCGCGCGTCCATCCGTGATATATTCGAACGCTATTGATGAGACTTTTTCTCTTGTAGCATTATTCCAGTCCTTTACTGCACCCTCAAAACTGACTTTCTCAACAATAATATCTCTGATCTCTTTCACGAGATCCAGTTCGATTTCAAGTAAACGAATTCTATGAAATATGCATTTACTCAGTCTCACAAGTCCATCGTACGTTGTCTTTTGGAAGAGAATACCAACGGGGTGCGTAGGCTTAGGTCTTTTGTTTCCCTGGTGCTGTTTTTCTTCGGCACCAAAGTTTTTCTTCTTGGACTCTTTCATTTCCAATAAAATAGCTTTTTCGTTGTAAGCTGTCGTAAAACTTATTTTCTGTCGACCAAGCGGGTTCATATTCGGAGTTCGATTATTGTTGGAGCCCTTTTCTGCTTTGAACCACGGGGTGATAATTTTCATCCGCTCGCAGAGGTGATGCCACTCGACGGCGTTGAGGGAAATGTCGGCAGCGTGACGGCCGGAGAATTTTATTGCCAGCTCGAAGTCGTGCCCGTTTACTAGCGCAAGCCCCACAGAGACCGTCTTACTACCCGACGCATTCAGGCTGTATGTTGTGGATAATAACATTGCCTTGCTCAATGCTTGCCAGCCCGTTATAGGGTCAAGCGTATTGTCTTCTTGGCGTGATCGCTTCGCCTCGGACGTCGATGTAGTATTTACAATGGACGACGGAAAAAATTCGCCCGGCACCAATAATTTTTTCCTGGCTTCCTTTACAGCGTCGGTAAAATTTTCCATTTTTCACTATGATTTTGGAGGATATTTGAGAGAGATAGAGAGACTGCACTGTCCAAGGCGTTGAGCCGTAATGACTCCAGGGTGAAGGCACACTCGGGGGCTAGAGCCGGAGAAAGTGATGCAATTTTCCAGGGGAAGGGGTAAAGACACGCCTCAAAGATTCTGTTGTCCGAGGCGGGGGTGTGTACGCTCCATTGGGCCTCGGAAGCTGTGTAGACCACCTACGACGAATCGCCCTTTGACTAGCCCTGTCCGAAGTGACATAACTCTTCCCAAGATTGGTGTATTCCAATACAGGCGTGTCAATACACAAACGTTTGTGGAAAAAACTGAAAATTTACAGCTATTCGCGACACTCGATGGTCAAGCGTTGAAAGACGAGGACAAACTTCCTCCGGGCGGAAAATTAAATGAAAAGAAAGTAAAGCGTTAAACACAGGGTACAATGAGACGCTCCAGCCTTTACAACGCAAGGGGGTTCCACGCCTGTGAAGCCATCGCGGAGGTGTAATAAAATACTTAAGCATGGATACTCCCTGGACCGCAGCGTTCGAGTACTAGTTTTTATAGTACGTAGTCCGAAGGGTTTTTTTACCTAGTGTTTCGGAATGCCCGAAAAAAATTAGAAAAGGATAGTTTTTAACTAGCCAGTGATACTTCTCGGGTCATTGTAGATAAGTGGGGAGGAAAACTATAAGTTTGCGAGTTTTACAGAAATATGCATTATTTCGTGTAAACGCTTGAGCCGAAACATTCTCAGCATTTTTAGTCAGTGGTACTAAGTTTTGTTGGAGTCTTCGTGTGAGTTTTTCAATAAAATTAATAAAAATGGTCGACGCAGCGGTGATCCGTGAAATTGTTCGTGCGGTGCGAATGGTGTTGGAGGAAAACCCCCTCCCGTTCATGACGAGCTTGTTGGCACGCTCTAACGATAGAGCGTTAAAGTGTATGCGCCATGATGCTCTTATCGGACGCCTTAAGTGTCTGATGAATAACGTTCCGGTGAAGAATATTATCAAATTATATAACTCCGGAAAGTTCAGTGTGAGTTATGAAGTGCTGAAGATTGCTTGTGCTGCGATCGAAAAGACGTCCTTCAGCTCATCCAGAGATGCTGTTGCTCTCCGCGCCGAAATCGCCAGTTTCCGTAAGTACTAAAACTGTAACTTTTTTATTCCTCGTAGGGGGAAGCTTTGTTATGGTGAAAAAAAATTTCGAGTTTTTAATGAAAACGGGGTTCAGAATGTTCCAATACATCGAAAAATCACATTTAGAAAAAATGTCCGGATGTGTGTGTGTGCGTGCGTGCGTGTGTGTGCGTGCGTGCGTGTGTGTGTGTGTGTGTGTGCGTGTGTGTGTGTGTGTGTGTGTGTGTGTGTGTGTGTGTGTGTGTGTGTGTGTGTGTGTGTGTGTGTGTGTGTGTGTGTGTGTGTGTGTGTGTGTGTGTGTGTGTGTGTGTGTGTGTGATCAATAGTCAACGCTTGGTCAAAATTTCATTTAAAAAATGTGCAGTTGTTTTTGTACGCCATTTTTAATTTCTTCGAAAATGTCTGTGCGTACTATAGCGCTCGCAATTTTTTGCTATCGGGCTAAAAAAACGCACGCACACACACACACACACACACACACACACATAGAATATGATCACCCGACGTTCTCATTAAAATCTCACGGAAATCTATGAAACCGTTTAGATTTTACGTCATTTTGGATTTTTTTTTAAATTTCATGCAATTTTTTAAAGCGATATGAAAATTTCAATTTCCAACTTTTAGGAAAAAGCGATATAATAATTTCAATTTTTAAGGAAGAATATAGTAGAACCTTACTTATCCGACGTACACTTTCCCTCAGATATCTTTAATTATTTTCGACGGTGAAAATTAATTTCAGATGCTCGGAAGGAGGCCGAGATGCTGGCACGGCGAGTAGAAAGGGATACGCTACTCGCCGCACAATTAGAACGACTTGCGCGAAGAGAGGAGGAGGTTGCGGTGTTGCGGGAGGTAGAAGAAGCCGGACCCTCTAACGTCGAGACGTTTGAAGATGTGATATGGAACACTTCCGACTGCGTTGAGGAATTTACGAGAGTCGGTGCTATGCGAAGTGTCTCACCTCCACCTACCGAAGGTACGCATGGGAGTCTGTGCTACATATTAGCAATAATTACAAATAAAAATAAATGTATGTATATATAAATATTTTCTCCAGATTTTCCAGACTCGTTCATTTTTGAGGACGTCAACGATAACTTCGACCTCCTCAACGCGACACTGAACATGTCAATAGCCGAGGAGGCGATGGATGCAGAACCAGCCGTTGTGGTAGAACCAGCGGCTGAGTCGGAGGCTGTCGAACCTGCGAACGACACATTCGAGCGCGAGTTCGTGTCACCCTCGCAGCCTCTGGCCTCCTCGACCCAGATCGGACAGGGGCTGAGGGACGAACCGGTAGCTGGACCCTCACGACAGATAACTGCATCACTACAGCCAGCGGAGCAAGGTCCAGCGGTGGAGGTTTCACCAACATTCTCGGCGTATCTCCGAGATTCAGCAAGTCCACTGTCCGGTGAGTCGAAAATCCTGCACCGTGTAGAAAGCCGCCGACACTTCGCTAGGTTTAAGACAACTGGTAGCGTTATCACAGTTAGGATCCGTGAGCCTCCCGCGAACACGAGTCTTGTAGAGTGGGTAGAGGACGCCATCCGCGAGCTGCACACGCTTATCGTGAGCGGCAGTGAGCCGACGGACATGGTCGGCATAGAATTCAGATCGAACGCGTTCACACGGGGCTCTTCAGGCATATCCTATCGACCGGTGGCTGATCTTCATTTCGATGATTTATTCGGCGTGATCAGTAGTGTCGCGCAAAGCGCTGCCGGTTTTTGCATCGACGACTCGTTTGTTATAACGAGTAGCATAGTTTCGATGCCCGTAGGGACCGGGAGGCCTAAAAAGGTACAGGGCGAGCAATTTTGGAAAAAGAAATCGGTGATACAATTTCACAATAACGATAGCTTGTGCCTCCCACGGACTATTGTAGCGGGGAAAGTATATGCTGAGCGTGGGCATATTCGGGAAGGGGCTCTCCACAACCGTTGGGACAACGTTCATCGCGACAGATCTGTGCTTCAAAAAACGCTAGCCGAAGAGTTAGTTAGGGCTGCGAATGTCGTGGTCCCTGAAACTGGCTGCGGTATAGCCGAGCTGCAAGCGTTCCAGGAAGTACTTGCCGGTGAAGGTATAGCCTTAATTATGTTCGACATTGACTCGTTCGGTAGCAGCGAGCCCGCAATTTTTAACGGCACCGATACTGTGCTGCGCTCTGTGCCGAAAGTCATACATAATATATATTTACTGCATGATACTCAAGCTCATCACTACGGGTTGATCCTCAATCTACCTGCAGCAGCCGGTGCAGCTTTTTTTTGCGCACCTTGCGGCGTGTCGTACAGTAGGGTAACAGCTCATCGGTGTGGCCAGAAATGTCCATACTGTATGACTAGCCCACCGTGCGATACAGAGCTACCAAAGATTCGTTGCGAACCGTGCGGGCGCTTCTTTCGCGGGGAAGATTGTTTAGAGCGTCATAGGACGGTCGGGTCGCATGGGACACAGTCGCGGCTATGCGACATGTTGCAAACGTGCAAAGGCTGTTTAAGACAGGTATATAAGAAAGATGCAGGCAAGCACGAATGCGGATTATTTTTTTGTCGAACATGTAAAGAGAAGCGTCCCGAAAATCACGCGTGCTTTATGCCACCGTTGCGGCCGTCAAAACCTTCGGAGCGGCCCGATATATTTATTTTCTACGATCTCGAGACCCGGCAAGAGCGCGAACTCGAGGGCTCAGAAGATACGCATCTGCACGAGGTCAATCTGTGTCTCAGTCAGCAGCGATGCAGTAAATGCATAGGCCTGTCAGACGATGTGTGGACGTGTAGTCTGTGCAAGGAGGATAGCGAAAAAGTTTTTAAAGAAAACCCTGTAGCACAATTTGTAGAGTACGCTGTACGAGAACGCTCTAACGTTGGACGCGTTATATGCATCGCACATAACGCGAAAGGATTCGATGCTCAATTCATCCTTCGGTATATTGTCGAGGAAAAGCGCATAACACCGCGATTAATTACTAACGGCACGAGTATAATGGAGATGAGCATCGGGCCAGTCAAGTTCATCGACAGTCTTAATTATTTCCACATGCCGCTGAGTAAACTCCCAAAAGCCTTTGGCTTAGGAGAAAATGTTTTCAAAGGGACTTTTCCGCATCTTTTTAACAAGACTGCTAATCAGCAGTACAAAGGCCCGCTACCACCTCTCGCAGACTATTCGCCTGACACTATGTCACCGTCTGACAGAAAGATTTTTCTGGACTGGCACGAGAAAACTCGGCTAGCAGGATACGAGTTCAATTTTGCACGGGAGATCGTAGAATATTGTAGAACGGACGTAGTAATTCTTCGGAAAGCATGCGTTGCCTTCCGCAAGATATTTATCGACAGCGGAGATGTGTGTCCGTTCGTCGAAGCCGTGACTATTGCATCCGCATGCAATAAAGTGTTTCGGCGAAATTTTTTAGCGCGGAACAAAATCTCGGTTCTACCGCGAAACGGGTATCGGAGAGACCTATACGACGACGATTTCCCCGACGTCACTATGCCGTGGATAATATCGATGACGTGTGGGAAGCTGATCTCGTTGATCTACGCTCTCTCAAAGATGAGAATGACGGCTCCGTTTATCTTTTAGTGGTTATTGATGTACTCAGTAAATATGCATGGGTTGAGACGCTGCGTGATAAAACTTGTGCAGAAACTACAGAAGGATTCAAGCGAATACTGTCTAGAAGCGGTGGTCGAACGCCTGTGTGGTTACAGACAGATCGCGGCAAAGAATTTGTTGGTCACATTTTGCAGCGATTTTTGAAAAGCCGTGGAATAAATTTTCGAGTGGCTCGAAACCCCGATATCAAAGCAGCTATTGTAGAACGTTTCAACAGAACATTAAAGGAGCGGATGTGGCGATATTTTACACATAAAAATACACGACGGTATATCGATGTATTACAATCTATCGTCCATGCTTACAATGATACAAAACACTCTACAATCAAGATGCAACTTGCGGCCGTGACTCTGTACAATGCAGCGATAGCACGCGCAAATATGGTCAAGCGATATAAGCAGTGTCACAAAGTGCCTAAATACAACGTCGGTGAGCTTGTACGCATCAGTAAAGCAAAGTCTGCGTTCGAGAAAGGTTACGAGGCTCGCTGGAGTGAAGAAATATTTAGGATTCACAAGATTATTACAAATAGACAACCGCCCATATATGAACTGGTTGATCTGAACGACGAAGAAATTGACGGTTTTTTCTATGAAGAAGAATTGAGTATTGTGGAGAAGGACATTGAAACGGAAGAATTTTTAGTTGACAAAATTCTCAAGACTAAAGGAAAAGGTCGTAATAAACAATACTTTGTTAGCTGGCGAGGATACCCAGAAAAATTTAATTCCTGGATTCCTGCAGCAAATATAGTGAATAAATAGTAGCAAAAATAATTGAAAATTAAAAATGAGAGATCAGTTTTATGTCGTGTTACCGAGTAACAGTAGTATGAAGTACTACCCCGATAATACGGTGGCCCACTATATAACGCAGCTTCCAAAGCAATTGAAGATGCCTGGGGAGTGGGTCGTAGCCTTAACAGAAATTCAATTTCCCCGTACGTTTCTGCATGTAGATGAGATAAATGAACCTAATGCTACACCACCACCAATAACAACCCGTAGTACCCAATATGAGTGGATTAACTTTAACATTAACCGTAACCCAAAAAAGACTATCATATCGCTTGGCCCTTCTATACCTCCGCTAGGCACAGGATCTACTTTAGATTCTATACCGCAATATGCGGTGGAGAAGCTAAACGCCACGCAGCCGACAATCTCGCAAGATGGTGTCACCAAGAGCGTTACGCGAAAATATACTA
Source organism: Amblyjoppa proteus (assembly GCA_963922035.1). Classification (NCBI taxonomy): domain Eukaryota; kingdom Metazoa; phylum Arthropoda; class Insecta; order Hymenoptera; family Ichneumonidae; genus Amblyjoppa; species Amblyjoppa proteus. The sequence continues at coordinate 16,752,907 of OY998233.1, forward strand.
AGCATCTGAAAACTCATGAAGTTATAATTCCGGCGGGGCTCTACGCTAGTGTGAAAGCACTAATCGATACCATTAATGAAACAGATATATTCAAAGACCATATCTACCTTGAATATAATGAGGATGTTGGTGGGATTGTAAGCTTGAAACGAGTACCCGATAACTGCGTTATAGATAAGTGTGTACTTCCACATCTTATATGTCTTGACGATAAACTTTCTAAAGCTTTGGGTTTCGAACCTGGAAAAGTTATGGATATTCATAAACAATCGAAATTCATTGCAAATTAGCCTGCTAACTTATCGCTAGCGCTTCCTGATAAATTATTTGTGTATACGGATATATGTGAAAATTATATAACCGGTGATGCTCAGACACCTCTGTTACGCATCGTACCTGTAGATAATACAAATTATATTTATGGATCCACGCAAACTAAATCATTCTCCCCGCCAATTTATATACCCTTATTACGGACCGAATTTGGTACGATCGAGATAGATATAAGGACCGACACTGGTAAACCAGTACCATTCCAGAGTGGGACGTTGACCGCTACATTACATTTTAAGCGTATACGATAAAATATATAGCTATGGATCGATATATTGATCATTACGAGAGTCAGGTTGGTGGCGGAGTTGATCGTGTTTTCATTGGTGCTCCATATCAACGAGGACATGGTCTAGGAAGCTTCCTCAGTGGCTTATTTCGACGTGCGTTACCATTGCTCACTCGCGGCGCTCGCGCCGTCGGGAAAGAAGCGCTACATGCAGGGATGAATATATTGGGTGATGTTGCGCACAATACACCCTTCAAAGATTCGTTTAGAGCCCGTATGACCGAGAGTGGGAGAAATTTAAAACGCAAGGCCGACGAAACATTTGAGAGTCTCATGAAGGGTTCAGGATATAAAATACAGGACCGCTCGCCACAGCATCATTCGTTGTTTGGTCACGCCAGCCCTCACATCGGTACTCCTACACATAGAGCTCTAAAATATACAAAAATTCATAAGCCTAAAAAATCTACGAAGAAAAAGAAAAAAGTTTCATCCGCTAGACATAGTAAGAAAAAGGGACGTAAATCAACAAAGTCTAAGAAAAAGGCGACTAGAAAAACTAAGAAGACTAAAATTGTTAAGCGTAAAAAACGAACCGTTGCAGATATATTTGGATAATTAGCGAAACAATATGTCTTTTTTACACGCGCACTCTTGCGAGTGCCTGAAATCAGAACTGGATTTATTCACGCTTCCACCAACGCAGACAAGTATAGAAGGTTCTCAAGGAATTCATTATAAGCCCATTTCTTCACTGACAGATGAGGCTCCCATTGAATTTGTTGTCCCCGGACATGGTGATGAATATATTGATCTAGCCCATACTATGTTAAATTTACGTGTTAAGCTACAGCCGAGGAACGGTGTAGTTGACGCCCATGATAAAGTAGCACCTGTTAACAATCTACTGCATTCATTATTCAATCAACTTGATGTATCATTTAACCAGAAACTTGTATCGCCCTCGAATAATGCTTATGCGTACCGAGCATACATTGAATCACTACTGACTTATAAGGCTTCAACAAAAGCCTGTCAGCTCGGTGCCAGTATGTGGGTAGATGATACACCGCAATGTTTCAACTCTCAACCAGTTTCGACGGCCCCACCAGCTGAGGGTAGACCAGCCTCCGTGCAAGCGAACAAAGGTCTAGCTGCGCGGCAGGCTATGATGGCGAATGGTAAAACGGTAGATCTTACCGGATATCTACATTCTGATATCTTCAATCAGGAAAAGTTTTTACTCAATGGTGTTGAACTACGCATTCGTCTTATACGTTCGAGAGATGCTTTTTGTCTTATGGATGCATCTGGGAAGGATTATACGGTACATATAGTCGATGCCAGCCTCATTGTTCGACGTGTTAAAATTAGTCCGGGTATTTTACTAGCCCATGCTAAGGCTTTGAGTAGAGGAACGGCTAAATATCCGTTTACTCGAGTAGAAGTGAAACCATTTACTATTCATGCAGGCGTTCATGGTGAAACACTCGATAATGTTGTACTGGGTCAGCTTCCGAGACGGATAGTATTGGGCTTGGTCGATAATCGAGCCTTCAATGGAGATAGAACTATGAATCCGTTTAATTTTCATCACTACTCATTAAATTTTTTATCCCTGTACGTAGACGGTGTACAGGTACCTAGTAAGCCTTTGCAACCTGATTATCATGAAAACCTTTATACCGAGTCATACCATACTCTTGTTTCCGGTACGGGAATACTTTGGGATGACGATAGTTGTGGTGTAACAAAAGATGCGTATCCATACGGTAACTGCCTATACTGCTTCGATTTAACGCCTGATCTTTCGGCCGGACGAGCTGGTCACTGGAATCTTGTGAAACACGGTAGTGTGCGTGTAGAAATACGTTTCAAGGGTGCTTTGACGAGTACTGTAAATTGTATTGTGTACTCGGAATTCGATAATGTCGTCGAGATCGACGCATCCCGACAGGTCATGGTAGACTTTTCGGGGTGAGCCTGCGTGCTTAAATACATTCTCTAAGACTAGTAAATATGATTATATTTTAAGGATTGTAAGGTTTTCTAAATAAATAATATGTAAACACAGAATTAAGCGGATTTATGTTTTATTCAATTTTTAATCTCCCGAACGCCTCTACTAACTCCCGCATCTCATCGTCATCATAATTTATTACAATATTAGTTCTTTCCCCCGTCGCTTTCGACTCTTCTTCTTTCTTCTTCTTCTTCAACTCCTCTGCTTCTTCAGGCCTTTTTTGCTTCTCAGCTCCCGCCTGTTCGTTACGCCGTGGATGTTGTCGACGGATGCATTCACAGGGCTGCTGACGCTGCAATAGACGAATGTATATATTTATAGAATCGGTTTTTATTACTGCGTGCTTTCATTATTAAGCAGCGTGCTACTCACCGCTGCGTGCAATTGTCTCCGCCTTTCACGAGCGAAATATTGACGTCTCCGGATAAACCATATTTTTGGAGGCTGTTTTGGATGCTGCCTCCGTTTGTCCCGGCGCGTTGTAGACTTCGTCCTTGACTGCTGTACCCAACCATGGTTATCCCGTTCTTCCACACGTGTTCCTCTCTGCTGGGCCTCGTGGTTAGGTCTCGTGAAGACCTCCACAGACTTTGCTCTTCGGTGGACCATTTTAAGTTGTATTCCGTAGGAGAATTATTTTGTAACTGGGCTTCCACGGCGTTACGCTACCCAGCAGGACTCGTACAAGGTGTAGTAAAATAGTGGGGGTGCTAGAAGGGTCTGATTACGTCACTTTCTTCTTCGCTATTTGTAAGTAGACGTCTCAAGGGGCTGAACCCTTAGAGGTCCAGAAGAAAAAAGTCAAACTGACGAATTAGACACACCCCCGCCCATCCCCTCTATTACCAAAACCTTGTAGATGAATCTGCACCGTTCATCGGTAGTACGCGGCGAACCTCCGACAGTAGCAGTTGTCCTTACTGGACCATAACATTTTTTCCCCCAAAATGGACTGCGTCATCGATATTCAAGGGTTTTACGACAAAGATGATTGCTTCATTGCTAAAGAAGTAGCTGTCGTAACTCTTGATAAAGAGTATTTCGGGCATTGGATTACTTCACCCACATACGTCTTCACGGATCTCCCAAGAGCAGTGCGCGCGAAGAATAATTGGACGACTCGCCATCATCACGGCCTGGAGTGGTTCGAAGGAGACGTAGGACTCAGAACACTACATGCAAATCTCCGACAGATCACACGGGCTGCTGGAACCATTTATACTCGAGGACATGAGAAGGCGAAATACCTTCAAAATGTTACAGCACGTGAAATAAAAAACCTTGAAGAAACTGACTGTCCATCATTCAACGATCTGCCTTCCTCGACGCAGGTCTGTTTGCATCACGGACTTTTAAACAGACCGGAGCTGTCTTGTGCTTTAAACAACGCTGCAAAATTAAAGGAATGGATCCTTCGCGACGTACCTCCTACCGCTACACGGGTACCACAGTTTGACTTCTCACCAGGACCTTTGAATCTAACGAAACCACGCGACTGTTACTCTCCAGTCGTAACAAGTGATGAATACGATCCAGATTGGCCAGGCCTTGCAGGGCTTACACTCTAGAGTGTCACGAAGTGTTCATGCAGCCGATCAGATTCCAACTCTGTTAACGAGACCGACAGCGCTTGTTGTGAACACTGATGACCACACGCGCCCTGGAACGCACTGGGTCGCAATCTACATCGATGGCCGAGGACGTGGATCGTACTTCGACAGCTACGGCCTTCCGCCGCTTATACCAAGCCATATCCACCGCCTACGCAAGAACTGCACCCTCTATCGATGGAATACCAAGCAGATTCAGAGCCTCTCTTCAAATGTGTGTGGCCAGTTTTGTATTATGTTCCTTTATCATATGTGCGGCGGGGGATCCCTACTACAATTCCGGAATCTTTTCACCGCCGATCTCAAACAAAACGATCGAATCGCCGCAAGATTTCACAAACGTATAATGAGTAAGCTGCCGACTGCTACGAAAAACATTAATAAACACTCTGGAAACTCGCTAACAGGTCGCGGAGTCTATGTTAAAAAATTTATTCAATATTGCTGCGCTAGACTTAAACATTTTTAAATCGGTAAACACAAAAAATGTAAATCTAGATTTAAGAATAAAAACGCAAACTTTATTGTAAAAATTTTAAACAGCATTATTTTTACTTACCTTCCCACCATTCCTTTCATATATATTCTTAATAAGCTGAAAAAAAAAATAAGAGCATTTGTCCACGGGGTAATCGAACTCGTACTTTGAAGTAAAACGGACCATAAGTTCAGCGCCTTAGACCGTTCGACCACGCTAGCTTACGCGAGGCATCGAGTCAGCCTCGAGAAATACCCTACGCGCAAGCGAGAGCGCTGCATCCGTAGCTAGCAAACTCTTGGAAAATCCAAGATGGCGCGCGTCACTGCTACGCCGTCACCAGCTGTGCCCAGCGCTTCGGATACTTCATCCATCGGTTGCTACACTGTCTCGGCGCTGCGCTTCTCAACACGCTCTACGCGTAAGAGAGAGAGGGTCCGCTGGCCTCGACGCTAGCCAGCCGTCAGTGCACGGAAAATCCAAGATGGCGTGACTCGACGATACACCGTCACCAGCTGTCCCGCACGCTCCAGTCAGCTCTCCCCGCTCCACTACATCCCTCTCTCTCACACCCCTACCGCTATACCTCTCTCTCTCTCTCCATCGGCGACGCGTCAGCTACTCCAGCGCCTCATCCTGACCACCCTCTACCACCCTGGGCGATACGGGGGGAGGGGGGAGGGGGACAACCACCCTCGTGCCGGACAGCCGGGCCTAGCGGCCCGACCGGGCATCACCCCCCCCCCTCCACTCCGTGACGCCGCCATCTTGAAAATCCGTATAGGTACTGACAGTTTACCCCCCCACCACCATAGGCGACCGCCGCCATCTTGAAATCCGTATAGGTACTGCAGTCTACTTGCGAAGACCATACCCGCTGCTTTCTCAGGTTCTCCGAATGTGATTTATACTTTTTAACGAAAAACTACACAAAAATATAAATAACCTGGCATTTGAAATTTTCACATAGATTACCGCATGTAATTCTGTTTAATTCACAAACCTTATACTGTATCAAGCAAGTTTGTCGCCAAGCGCTCTGCGAGACCGCGCACGGGTATCGTACAATTTTTGTGCTTTGGTCACTGGTTTTTTTTTTATTTCTCTAAACATTGGTATGAGCAGAATGAATATTGAGAAACACTTTGCAGGCTAGGAATGTGGGAATGGCCAACTAGAATGTTAACATTGGTCATTCATTTAGACATTTAGATCATTTAGACATACAGAAAACTTCGTGAGTAACGAAAATTATACGGAAACAATGTGAAAACTTCACTCTCTGTAGATGTCGCGCTCGGATATCGCGAAAGTCCATAACATCGAATATTACTAAAAAGAAGATACAAAACGAAAATACTAATTCGACACCCGAAAATTAAAAAAAAAAAAGCATTTTTAAATGAGACTGAAAATCTGTCACGTGCACATCGTCCGCTCTGGGTAACGCGAAGAGCAATAGAGAGTTGTTGTGTGCATCATACATTACATAAATCAATAAAATCGTAAGAAATGGGTTTTGTTACAATTAATCGCTTAACAGATTGTACTAAGTAAGCAGAAAATTGGATATGACTTTGAAACAAATCGGTTTCAATAACAAATATAGAACTTTGAAACTTAATAACAATTGCCACAGAGTGGGCCCACGGCGATTACTCGATTGATCGATTGTCCGTGCAAAATAAATAATGATGTGTGAATTTAAACCGATTATCTCTTTGCTATCGACTACAAGACAAAAATCATTGATTACAGCCATTAAAAAATGAATAACAATTAGGAGAGGGCGGGTCTCACGGCGATTAATGGCTTAATCGATTGTCTATGGTTAATAATGAATTGTCTGTAAATTTGAAGCAAATCGTTCTTTGCTATTAATCGTTACAATTCGACGTATGTACGGGGTGCCCGAGCACCGTTTCGGTCCTGGCCGGGAGCCGCTTCGCTGCTATCTCCCGCTGCTAGCTTCAGCTACATGTTCCGTTGAACACGCCGCAGACAGGTGGTAAGATATAACGTGAGCAAAGAAAAAATCGACAAATTAGACGATTCGAGAAATTTAGTAGAGTTTATGTGTGTGCCCCGAGCCAATTTAAAAGTATTCTCAGATTGAGCGATCTCTGTGCACCGAACGTGCAGTCGTTTCGCATACGAAGAACACACGGAGAACCGATCGCGTTGTGGAGCACACCGGGTGAGGCAGCGCGCTTCTTTCCACTCTTCGCGAATCGCGCGATAACAAGCGAACGCGCGACCGCCGCGCCGCTCTTAATTAGATTAATTAGAGGGCAGATGAAGCGAATCGTCTGGCGCGTTGAGCCCAGGCAAGTATATAAGCGAATGAAAACGCACCAACGGGGAAGGGAGACTTGGCCGGCTAGCAAACGCGTCGTTGTCGAGAGATCATCGGGCAATTCACGCCGAAAAAAAGTGGAGATCCCGCGTTTCTGATTTAACAAACTAACGTTCTGCGCTCGGCTTTGTCCCCCTCTTCGTTATGACCCCGGTCCTCGTCATCCCTTGCAATACTTCGTTTTGAATTGTCACACGATCCGTTGCTCTTTTTTCAAACTATTAATTCGACGGTCAAAAAAGATTTGTATACATATCTGAATATAACATTTCTTGTCAACTAAAAGATACACCTTTTTTTCTAGCCAATTTTACCATCTTTTTTTCGATTGTAAATACGATGCGATGGAAGAAATTCTAAAGTTGTAAAGAATAAAAATTGTCGAACTGCGTCGACCCATGAAGATCAAAAATCGACACAACTGATAACTCTTCAAAAAAATTCTACCTCGGCTTGTCCGTTTATTATATAATTTGTAGTGATAAATGATTATAATAAATTTAATTTACCATTGCCATAAATCAAATATAGGCCTATCCGAAGGCAAATAAAAAGAATATTAATTGCATGATTAAGAAGCCAAGAATTAGCAAAAGTGGTTAGATTACTAAGGTTTGATTGCATTACCTACGCCGATGCCTGTTTGTGGATAAGAAGCGTTGCTCAAATGCGTAAACCTTTTTTTTTGTCTACTGTGCGCTCGTTAGTCACACTTGTGAGCGAAGATATCGTAAAATATGATTCGGCAAACGTGACTCTTTATATCGAACAAAAAGAAGTTCATCGATCCCTCGCGATCCGGCTCGGTGCCGAAAGTAAATATAAAGCGGCGAGTAGGATATATTTGGGTAGAGTCGCCGAGAGGCATGCGCAGCGACCGCGAAAGCCCTCGCGATGTCTGCGATCTCGAAACCGGTACGCGCCGAGCGAGATCGACCAGTGATTTTTCGTCGTCGTTAGCCTGGGCCCTCCGCTTGCCGGCCTCGGTGAATCTCTCGTCGTGGAGCTCCTCTTCGTCGTTGACTCTCGCGCTCGCCCGTTCGCCGTCGATCGTTAACGGCCATCGCGTAATTAATACATGAACGGTAAATCCGCGGGAGAGCCGAAGCCAGCGGTACTCGGCTGCCTTCCGAGCGATGCTTCCTATAAATATGTATGCGTTATGTTACCGTCCGTGCGAGTTCTCTCGTGCGAGATGCGCACCGCACCCTGCAACTGCGCGCCGACCACGAACGCCAGACTGGAAATGCATATACATTGCAATATATTCCATGAGTAATTTTGTTTGTTTCTTGCGGCGCTGCGTATAAAAAATTAATATCGAAATAACTCATCCTAAAATAAAGAGGCAGCAGCGGACGAATGATAACGAATAGTAAAGCTGCAGCGATAGTCCGTACCCCATCGTTACTATTTGTTGATCCTTCACGTACCAGATCCTTGCTCAACGACGAGCTCGAATTTGCTAAGACGCAATCTTCGAACGATTCGAATAAGAATTTGATGTTCCAAAAAAAAATTTGTAAACATTCAGAAATGTAGCTTGAAGTGTTGCTTTTTTGACAAGGCGGAGGAAAATTTATTACGTACATCCGTGTCATTTTTATGCTTAAAAGAAAGCATCTAGCTAGCGTCAATAAGTAAGGAAGCGATGACCAAACTTATTCTGTTTTTTCTACTTCCGATGCATCTTCTGCTATCAAAACGGGGATCCTTCGACTTTAATTCCTTGTCTCTCACACACTTTTTGACTCGCTCCGATAGTCTAATTTTTTTCTGGGGTCGTTTATTTTAGAAGGAGAACTTAATCAAATTATGCATTTTAGCGTTTTGCCTAGAAACGTTTCATTCACGCAAAATGTTTTTTTTTTTTCTAAATTCATGACTAAGCTACTAGTGAGTGGTATCGCGCGTATGTATGGTCTTTATAGAAATAGAAAAGCTTTGTTACAAATATACACCCTTCCAGATTGGATACTTGGAGATACATTGAACAAAAATTTGCCAACATTTTGATTACGATGGGTCCTCAATTATCGAATTGAAAGGGTGTGAATTTATACTCTCTTATAACACAGTTTTTGGCTTCTTAAAGACATCTAGAGTCACTTCGATATCATAATTTATATCAGACCAATGTGTTTGGCATAGAAAATTCGACTATTACAACAATTATTCTTGTTTTTCAAGGACATTTTGCCCCAATTTTGTATTACTCTAAAAATCCATAACATCTAAGGTTCAAATATATTTGGCCGCGCAAAGGGAGATTCTCGCAGGTTTGTCATTAAATAAAAACAGCCAGCTCCGAGACAACTCGATCAACGTATAATAAAAACATTTTCTTCAAACATTTTATTATCTACGATCAAAGTCGTCTTTGTACGTACAGATAGCGTTGAATTGTCGATATCATTTTGATTTATCTCATGTTCTATTATTTTTTAACGCATATTTTCTTCTTGTTACAGTACTAAAATATGTAATAAGTGTGATTAATTTGTTGTAAACATTGTGAATCATGTAAATATTGTACGAAAACGTTTTCATGTATTTTAAACCAACCTTGTGAGTGCCACATTTGGAACCTGGTAAAGGAACTTTTTTGCTTCGAACACATTTCTTAGAACCCTTAGCTCTGCAGCCCTTCGCCCTGCATGTCCCTATTTTCTTCTTGAGCTGCTTGAATCATTGATATTGAAATTTCGCGTTTAATCGTACTATCTACAGTCGGTAAAGTCTCATTATTCACGTACTTTGCACGATTTTTTAAAACCTTCGTTTTGACATTGTCCGTCCATCGACAGCCACATACCAGACAATACTTTGCCCACCTGTTGTATCGACAGTGGCTTGTTGCGATAACAATCGGTTTCCTTCATTCTGAGTTTTCATTAATAAAAATAATTACTTAATATACCTGCATCCATAACTTACAATTGAAATTTCAATACATGTTCGTACGTGAAGGTGTCAGAATACAATTTTTGCGTGCATTTGTACTGCCTGGGATTCTCATAGGATATCGTATAACCATACTCCGAATAGCATTGGAAGTCCTTTTGAAAATTGAAGGTATTCCACATCACAAATCTAAAGTTTTAAGAAACAATTGCATTACTTACTCATTACTAGTTGGCAAAAAAAAAAATTTCAATGATCAAACTCACATAGGTGCAACACCAGAAATCGCGTCGTAATTCACAATAAGGCTATTCGTAATGATTTTCGTTCCCGTTATGTTGCGCTCCGAAGGACAGAACACGTTTTTTATACCCTGTACCAATGTTGCTGTAACAAACGTAATTTTTTGTTTAGCTGAGCAGTTTAAACTATCATGAAATTGTAGGGGATATATGAATTTTCGGAGAGCTGTAGACTTACAACGATTAAAGCTATCACGGTAAGAACAGTTCCTATCCGGGCACAAGGTTATTCTGTGGAGTTAAAAAAAGATTCGCATGAGTGTATATGAAGCGGTGAAAAAACGTTTCATTGATAATGAAACTTACGTAGTCATCGCCAAAATGATGTCATACTGCTTTGCGGGGAACCTGACCCTTTCTTCATAGAAATATTTCTCCGTCTTCGATATTACACTGTCCAAATCACCGATTTTAGGTACCGAGGTGTCTTCAGCGATGTAGGGAGTTGCCATGTCATCCTGTTATAACGAGGAAAAAACAGTGTTAAAAGTATTAAATAAAATTCGCACTGAGATTGCGATATATAAACTCACCTTGGCAATGATTATACCAGCAATGTTTAGACGCACTTTCGGTTTATTGAATGATTGGAATAATCCGTCTATTCCATTCAAGCAAGCCAACGTAAACCTCAGAGCTTGAGTTATAGTACGATGTCTAGAGGTATTATATAAACGTGTTGCTGAATTACATCTGTCATAATGTTTCGAACGTTTTTTCTACTAAAGATCGTTTACCTGATGGCATTGTAATCGAGAACAATAAACAATTCTGGGTAAATCATTTTTGGAATTTTACGTTCGCTTGCTTTGCCTTTTGCGCCTTTTTGTCTTTTAGCAGCCTTTAGTTGAGGTATAACTATATCGACGGAATAATAAATTTTCATTCTAGGGTAAATCAGGGTGAGATGGCCAGGCGGGTGAGATGACCACCCGTAATATCTTTTAACGTAACAAACGAATGGTGCCACCGCTTGCACAGTTTTTAGTATATGTGGATACAATGTGACTGCACAAAAAATATTAAGATTGTACGTTATGACGGATACTTTCCTCCGTAACTGGGTGGGTCGAGATCTCTTCTCGCAGCGTTGGGACAGGCAGGTATGGGCGGGGGTAAAATAATTGATGACGAGTTGCTTATAAGAAAAAGGTGACTAATGGTATGCTCGTTTAATCTTTAGGAATAAATTTAACAAAACGGAATAACAAAGTAGCGAGGTAAGAAAACAATGATACAATAATAATCTTTCGCTTCAACGCCGGTACGGGCACGTTGAAGCGTCAACCTCAAACACAAAAAAAAGCACAAAAAAAAGAAGAAAAGAAAAAAAGAAAAAAAAAGAAAGGAGTGAGCGAAAATAATACTCTGTCGGTACCAGTCTTTTCGACGCCGGTACTGGTACGTCGAATCCTCACTATGCTAATAATTCGAACAAAAAAAGAAAAGAGAGGAGGGGAGGGGCTAACAATATCGTAAAGGGGGTGTGGATCGGGGGGGGGATTTACACGGGAGGGGTCAATCGCATGGGAAGAGCTTGCCGGTGAAGAAAAACTAATCCGTGGTAAGCCCTCTCGGGTACCTCAGGGTTGCATGGGCGCCAGCTACTTTTACGGTGTAGCACCGAACTAAAAAAAAAGAAAAGCGGAGGAGAGAAAAGAAAAAGAGAAAAGAAAAGAGAAGGGGAAGAAAGAAACAAAGAAAAATTTTGCGAGTAATTTCTTGACTATATCGCGGCACACGGCTAGCGGGGGACGAGGGGGGGGGGGAAAGGGGGGGGGGTGAGACTTCTCAGGGTCGGGGATACTGTCCTAGCGGCTCTTAATGTTATAACCTCGGCACATAAGCAAAAATCTGCGGAAATTCCCGTGTACGGGTCGCGGGGACGGGGGGGGGGAAATATGTTAAACTAATGAAAAACTATCCGGGGTTATCGGTGAAAAATTACCGCCACTCACGCGCACTTATCCGTAGGCAAAATGGCCGACGCACGTGGCAGCCGGTGTTTGGCGGTCGGGGATGGCACCGAGAGACAAGGCGCCAAATCGCAAATAATGAACGAAAAGAAAAGAAAACAATACAATAAGAGAAAACGGTGGCAATGAATATCACGACAATTCACTTAAATCTATTACAAGGGCGGGGGGGGGTTTCGGGATGTGGGCGAGGGTTGAATTCAGTGGGGGGGGGGGTCAAGGGGGAAGAAGAACTTATCGCTACTCACTCATCCAGCACTCTTTCCTCGTTACAAAATTCGACTTTGTAGATCGCCAATTCCAGGGACGGCCTAGTCGTTATAATTTCGGTGTTCGATTTTCCTTGGGCGGCCTGGTCGTTGTACTTTTCCGTAGAGGAGGTCTCCGTGGGCGGTCTGGTCGGTTCGATCTTCCGAAGGGGGTAATCCGTGGACAGCGTGGTCGGTATAATTTCCGGGGTAATCGGTCGAATCGGGTCCTCGGGCGGTCGGGTCGGTATAATTTGCAGCACTAATTCTCCAGAGAGAAGATCTGGTCCAGGGGGATTCAGCCGAGTCGTAAATTCGTAATCTCCGATAATGTTCGCACTCGTTCTCGCTTTCACACACGCTCGCTCTACGCCCTGGCTCGAAGTGACGATGGCCTCGCCGTTTCCGGCTTCTTCCTCGTCGTAAAGGTCTGCCTCGTGCTGGAGCGACAGGTGTCGCGGATTTGATTGGCGTTCCTCGGGACTGGCTGGCGGCGGGCGTCGGGATTGGTCGCGGGCTGTTGCGAATGTTCTTCGCGACGGAAGGCTCGTCGCGACGCTCGGCGCGCGCATCTTCGTGATCGATTGGCTAATCGATCGACTAGCCATTCACGCTGCCGGGAAGTGGCGACCTCGGTGGGCTGGCGTGGAACGTCCTTTTGACAGGACTTGCTGCTGTGACTGGTGTTTTGCCCGTACGACGCACCTCGTCGTTTTATCCCCGGCATTCCGGGCCGGGAGGGTGTCGCCGGGTGTTTCCATGTCGGTGGACGGGTCGGGCAGGGTGCTCCGACTCGACGAAAATTTCCCGGGCTTGGCGGTGACGGAGTTCTCTTCGGGACTGTCGAGGGCGAATTTGCAGGTTAGTCCCAGAAGGTCTGCCAGATTGACTCCACAGTGTTGTTTCGTCCTGACAGGTCTGTCAGGGTAGCTGGCGACGTAGGGCGGTCTTCGAGGAGTCTTCGCTGGTCTGTCGAGGGCTTCGATGAATCTGGAGGTGGGTCTTCGGTGGCTGACGAGGGCTTCGGTGAGTCTGGCGGTGGGTCTTCGGTGGCTGACGAGGGCTTCGGTGAGTCTGGCGGTGGGTCTTCGGTGGCTGACGCTGGCTGTGGTGAGTGAGTCGAAGGGCTGACGGGGTATCAGGGACTGAGGGTAGGTCGAGGGAGGGTTAACAATATTGCGTGTCGCTTCTATGTCCTAGATCCGTAATCCTAATTACTTATTCTACTTTTTCCCTAGGTGAGTGGCGGGACTCCGAGCCAGGCTAAGCGGGGAAAAGCTGTGACGCACCACGTCACAACTCCCCCCCACTTGCCGAAAGTTCGTCTCATGACAACTTGAGCAACATTCATACTGCGGGGTCACACGGGATGGGGGGGGGGGACGGTGGGGTAGAAAAGAAAAGCTGTAGTGATGCCATCTATTAAATTGTATTAGGAACTTTGTTTCTCAGTCTTGATTCTCCTCCTATTTACACCGCTTCGTACATCATGGCTTCTCGTTGCCAAACAAAAAAAAAACAAAAGGAACTAAAATAATCATTTTTGGTTTGAGAACCGTGTTAACGATAAAAGAAAAATTGTTGGCCTCTTGGTGGCAAGTACGGGGGTGCGAGGAGGTCAGGAAAAAAAAGGAAAGGGAATAGTGACTGAGTCGAGAAAGAAGGTAAAAAAAATGAGGGATATCAGGTGTAATGAGAAATGAAAAACAAAAAAAAAGAAGGGGGAGGAAAAGAAAACGACTTATTGGGGCGGTCTGGGGTGATTTCCCAGTCGGGTCGGGCACTGGGTCGATCGGTGGGTGGCTTTTCCACAGTTCCAGCACCTTGGGGGGTGCTTGACGTGGACTACGTCCGACTTTGGTTTGTGGGGTGGGTCAATCTCCAAGGCCATCAGGGCGGGTATCAGGGGGGGTGGGGTGACGGGGGCTGGCAGGGCTGAGCGTCTGGGGGTATTAGGGGTCAGGGGATCGGGTGGGGTCGGGCGCAGGGACATCAGCGAGGGTATTGAGGGTGCGCGGGCTGACGGGGGGCGGGAGGGGAAAGCAGGGGAATTACGGGGTTTGGCTAGTGTTCGGGGTGCAGGGACGGGCGGTTTGGGCTTCGGGGGTGCGGGGGTAAGTGGCTGGGGTTTTGGGGAGTGGGGAAGGGTGGGGGCATGGGATAGAGGGCCAGGGGGGATCGTGAGCCTTAGCTTAGGGATTGCCCCTGTAGAGGCGGAGGGGGGGGGATGTTTGGGGGCTGGGGTTGGCGGGGCCTTATTGCCGGGTCCTTTTGCGCAGCTCATACTGCCGGGTAGGGGCTGCGGGAGGTCGCGCAGTGCTCCCACGGGGGCGGCCTCGGGGTCTTCTCGAGTTGGCTGTTGGTTCCCCGGCGGTTGCTTCTGCGGCGGTTGGGGCTGGCGTCGGCGGCTCGGCAGGGTGGCCGGAACTTGAGGTGGGAGTTCCGGGGCCGGCAGGTCGTATCCGATCGCCTCGCGTCGGGCTTGCAGGGTCCGAATGCCGCCTCGTCCCGGTTTCCAGGCCCTCCCTGGGAGTTCTTCCATCCTGAAAAGAAGGGGGGGCGGGCGTTAGGGTCTGGTTAGCATCGGGGGCTGGGGCTATCGGGGGTGTGGGTGGGCGTAATCCTAGTGGGGGGATACTGTCTATATTCTCTGGGGGGTGATAGGGTTTCAGATCTTTTATGTGGACTTTCGGGCGGGTGTTCTTAGAGGGAATATTTAACTCGTAGACCACGGGGGATAGCTTGTTGGTGATCTCATACGGCCCGCGATATTTTGCTGCGAATTTCGCGGCGAAGTTCTGCGCGCCGGAAGAGAGAACGCGATTTTTCCTGAGTACCAGGTCTCCGATCTGGTATTCCTGGTTAGACCGGCCTCGATTATAGTAACGCGCTTGTCGTCGCGCGGCCAAGGATAAATTCCGGTGCACCCAGTCGTGTATTAAAGGGAGGCGGGTCATTCGGTTTTTCCATACTGCAGGGTCGGTCCGGTTTTCGATGGTCGGGGGAGGGGTTTCGTTGCGTATGCTCTTGGCCGGTCGGGGGTTTCGGCCAAAATTAAGGAATGCGGGGGTCATTTGGGTGGAGGCTTGAACGGCGGTGTTGAGGGCGAAGCATAATTCGGGAAGGTGTATGTCCCAGGTCTGATGGTCGTCACCTATGTAAGATACCATCATGGTCTTAAGGGTTCGGTTCACGCGTTCGACGGGGTTGGCTTGTGCATGGTAGGGAGGGATGGTAGTCTGACGGATTCCGTATTGGGACAGCTGGGAGGTCATATATCGGTTCACAAATTCTGTACCGTTGTCTGTCAGGAGGTATCGGGGACAGCCCCAACGGTTCAGAATCAATTTCTCGAGGGCAGTCATAATGGTGGGTCCTGTCGCGGTTTTCAGGGGTTGGGCTTCGATGTATTTTGTGAACAAATCTTGGAATACAACGACGTATCGGTTTCGGTTCTTACTCGGGGGGAATGGCCCCATGACGTCGGCAGCTACGACGGTCCATGGGCCTTCGGTTGTTCTTTCCCTCATTATTCCAACAGGTGCGGTCTGCTGCACCTTGTTGAGCTGACAGACCGGGCATCGTCGCACAAACTGAGCGACGTCTTGGAAAATTCCGGGCCAGGCAAAGTCTTGGGTCAATCGATGGTAGGTCTTATCTATGCCTAGGTGGCCGGCTTGCGGGCTGTCGTGTGCGTCTTGCATGGCTTGTCGACGGGCGTCATGGGGTAGGACTAACTTCCAGGAATCCAGGTCTACCAGGGTAGGGTCTATCACGGGGTGCGGGCGGTGGTGGTATAGGCGGTCATCCTCGAGCTTCCAATCAGGGTATTTAGAGGGGAATTGGCTAACATTTTTCATCTGTTCGAGGTACCAAGGGTCTACCGTTTCACCAATGGTGGCTAGGGCTTCCGGTGTTCCTTCGAACATTCGGGATAGGGCGTCGGGTACTACATTCAGGGCTCCCTTGCGGTGGACGATCTCCATATCGAGGTCTTGCATCATTAATGCCCATCTCGCAAGTCTTCCGGCGGGGTCTTTAATATTCCGCAGCCAGCGCAAGCTGCTGTGGTCGGTGATGACTCGGAAGGAGGTACCCTCCAGGTATGGTCGCAGTTTCTTTGCAGCCCATAGGACTGCCAGACACTCTTTCTCGGTGACGCTATATTTTTTTTCGGCTCGGGATAGGACTCGACTACAGAATACGATGGGGTGTTCTTCGCCTTGGGACTCTTGGGTGAGGACTGCTCCTATTGCTAGGTCGCTGGCATCGGTGTGGACGGTAAAGGGTTTGGTGAAGTCGGGACGGGCTAGTACTGGGGCTTGGGTCAGGGCTATCCGCAGGGCTTCGAATGCCGCGCTCTGTTCCTCTCCCCACTGCCACGGTGCATCCTTTTCTAGGAGTCGCACGAGGGGGACTTTGTGCTTGGAAATATCACCCAGGAATCGAGCGTACCATCCGATCATTCCGAGGAAACGGCGTAATTGTTTAAGGTTTTTGGGAGCGGGGTATTTCAGGATCGGGGCTATCTTGTCGGGGTCTGTCTTCAGTCCGTCTTTGGATATCACGTATCCCAAGTATTTCATCTCCGGACAGAAGAACGAACTCTTCTCTCGGTTAATCTCTAATCCCGCATTTCTGAGCGCGGTTAGCACGAGAGTCAGGTACTCGAAATGCTCATCGATCGTCTCTGTGGCAATGATGACATCGTCTAAATATGCGAATACGTGTGGCTCCCATTCGGGTCGTATTAGTCTGTCCATTAGTCGTTGGAATGTGGCAGGGGCGTTTGTCAGTCCGAAGGGCATGCGGGTAAATTGGAAAAGTCCACGTCCGGGGACGGCGAAGGCGGTTACGGGGCGGCTTTTGGGGTCGAGCGGGACTTGGAAGTAAGCTTGGCTCAGGTCTAACTTCGAGATGTGTCGTGCACGGCGGAGTCCGTCTAATATTCGGTCGAGGTTGGGTAGGGGATAGGCATCTTTGCGCGTGACTTTATTCACGTCGCGGTAGTCGATGCAAAAACGGTGTTTGCCGTTGGGTTTCGGGACGATCACTGGGTTGCTGAGCCAGCCACTATCTGAGGGTTCGATTACCTGTTCGCTGATCATCCTGTCGACTTCAGCTTGGGCAATTCGCAAAAGGAAGGGGGATATGGTTCGAGGGCGTTGGCGAATCGGGGGATGGTTGTTGACGTCAATGGCATGGTGAATAAGGGTCGTGCTACTGAGGGCTCCGGTGGTGGGGGGTTTCACTAGGCGGTCCAACAGGGCTTGTAATTGGGTCTCCGTGTTTTTAGTTACTTCCACCAATCCGGCAAATTCGGGGTACGCGGTGACTATCAGGGGGGCATGGCCGTAGGCGGCGAATTTCTGGGGAATCCCGTTGGGAGTACGCCACGTGTCGTTCAGGTGATCGATTTGTAGTCCCAACAGCTTACAAAAATCTCTCCCTAGAATCGCGTCGTATCCCAAGGGGGCGACGCGCATGTCCAGGGGCCACATTCTTCCTTCTATTTCGAAGAGAAGTCGGATATCTCCCACCACGGGGACGATCGCGTTGTTGGCAACACGCACCCCCCCAGTGGCGGGTCTCATTGTTACACCCAGGGAATTGGCTAGGGTGACTCCCAAATATGAGCGTGTTGCTCCTGAATCAAGGAGGGCTTCTACGGGGCGGCCGGAAAGGTTTAGGGACAGGAAGTGTCGGTCGTCTTCCTCGTAGTCGTGGGGTGAGTCGGGTGGGTTGAGTGGCAGGGACGGTCGGGGGTTTGGGCTATCTAGACTGTCTAACACTTCAAGGGGCTGGGGGTGTGGGATTTCGGGGGAGGCCTTTTTTACTGTCCTCCCCCCGAGAGGTTTCCCTCACGGATTCGGCGACATCTGGGGCACGTGTTCACGTCGTGTCCGGCGAGGCCACAAACCCTGCAAAAGTTACCGCGGGGCTGCAGGCATTGTCTGAAGATGTGGCCTTGTTGTCGACAATTATAGCACCGGACCGTGGCGGACTGGGCTCTGGGGGTTGGGGGAGGGGCTGGGGAGGTGGGGACTGGGACTGGGTTTTCGATTTGGAGGGCCATGAGGGGTTGGGGGGTGGCTCGAGCAGGGGGGACAGGGAAGGCAGGGGTTGGGGCTTGTTGGGAGGTTGAGGGGGTCGCGGGCTGGGTGGTAGGGGTGGCTGGGGGAAGGGTTAGGGTAGGGTCTGATTCTAGGGCAGCCGCTCTCCCCTGGTGGGCTTTACTCTGGGGTACGAAGGCGGCAGATGGAAGGACGGACTGGGCGGCGGTCGGTGGGGGTCGGTAGGTCCGTTTGCGCTCCTGCATGGACTCCACGCGCCGACATCTCAACTGGAAGTCCAGGAAGTCGCTGATGTCGGAGCGGTCGAGGTGGACGGCCAGGTCAGGGTGCAGGTTCTCATAGCAGAGATCGAGCTGGGCTTCCAGGGAGAGGGGAGGGTTGAGGAAACTGAAGTAAGTCCTCATTTTCGTGAGGTATTCCCCGCTTGGTTCGCCGGGGCCTTGGGTTCGGAGCTCCACTTCGCGACGTAGCTTCTCTTGGAGGTCGCTATGGCCGAATCGTGCTCGGAAATGGAACACGAATTCCTCATACGACGTCCAAGCCTCGTGTGATACCCTGTACCACATGAGGGCGTCATGGGTGAAGGACTCGGGAAGCATGCGGAGCAGCTCCTCCTCGGTGTAGGCACGGCTGGCGCAGTACTCATACAGCCGTAGGAGGTACTCCTCTCCGTCGTCGGTACGTCGTCCCGCAAATTTGGGTCCGAATCGACGGAAGTGGTCGATTCCGGCGGTATCTCGGGTTATGAAGCTGGAGGACGGGGGTTGGAACGAGGAGGGGTGTCGGAAGGGGGTGCGGGGGACGGGGGGTCTTACGTGTGTGCTGTGGTGCTGGGGGTGGGTGCGGGGGGGGATGGAAAAGGTATCGTGGAAGCGGGGGGGTGCTTGGGGTGGGGGAGGGGGTTGGGATCGGGGTGGGGATTGTGGTTGGGGTTGAGGGATGTGGACAAGGGGGGCTCGGGCAGGGATTTGGGGTGGGGCTGGTCGTCGGACTACCTGGGGAGTGGTAAATCGGGGGTCGAACGTTACGATGGGGGCTGGGGCGGGAATTAGGGGGGGGTGTTGGGGGATGGGTTCGTCATGTAGTGACATGAGATCTTCGGTTTGGTCAAACGAGATGGGGTCCTGATAGGGCCCCAGGGTTTGGCCTGTGGGTAGGGCTTGCTGGGGAGGGGGGTGTTGGGGCGGTTGGGGCTGGGGAGGGGCTGGGAGAGTAGAGGGCCCCTGGGAGGTGTCCAGGTCTAATCCTGCGAGGCGGGAGCGCAGTGTATCGTTAAATTCGGCGGCACTCTGCAGCGCGGAGGTCAGGGTGAAGGGGGCGGCCATTCCGCGTTCGTCCTCCGTAGGGTCCCAGTCCACGTGGACCTCTGGGAACCGCCGTCGAACTTCGTGCCGCCAATATCGGCTTTCCAAATCCTCGCGCTCTCCCGCGATACTCAGCCCGGCGTGATCACAGAGTCGTATCAGGTCGGCGACGTGAGGGAGGCGAGTCAGGTGGGCCTTCATCTGCTTGAGCTCCCTCGCGAGAGCGGGGGCAAGGGCAGTCGGGGGGGGTGCTATCATGGGGGGCGGGGGGGTAGAGGTGCCGGTGGGGCCAGCGGGTTGGGGACCGGCCGAGGTGACGCTGGTGGTGGTCGCAGTGACCCCCCCGGCGGTCGCGATGGCCCCGGGGGTGGGCACGACGACGTCCCCAGCGGTCGTCACGGGGGCATTTTCCGTGGTTGTTACCGGATCCATTTTCACAGCGGGGTTTAATGGGGGTGTATGCTAGGGGTCTTAAAAAGAATTCAAAGTTCAAAAAGATAATTAAATTCGAGTTTACAAGGCAAAAGAGGGGGGGGGGTTTGACACGAAAAAGTTTTTTTTTTTTTCTTCGGGGCTAGGGGCGAACGGGGGCGGCAGTGGAGAAAAAAAGCGAAAGGGGAGAAAAAGAAGGAAAAGAACTCGCGGGGGGCTAAATC
This sequence comes from Amblyjoppa proteus, assembly GCA_963922035.1. Lineage (NCBI taxonomy): Eukaryota > Metazoa > Arthropoda > Insecta > Hymenoptera > Ichneumonidae > Amblyjoppa > Amblyjoppa proteus. Next base: position 16,773,400 of record OY998233.1, read on the forward strand.
AGGGCGAACGGGGGGGGGTACAGGGCGATATCGGTGATAAAATGAGGTGAAATGGTATCAAGGCACAAAATGAATAATAACAAAATCGGGTACTTACTTGCCAACAAGATTTCGTGAGTGGTGGTAATTTTGCAGGGCGAACGGCGGGAATAGCAAAAAAAAAGAAATTGTGGCTGGGGCGTACGGGGGGGGGGGGTTTACGGTGCCGAGGTGAGCACTTGGGCAACTCAGGGGAGAAACTCCACTCGAGGAGGGAAAAGGTCCCTGCCCTCGAGGGTACTATTTTTAGTTTTCCCTGTTATTACAGGGCCCCACGTTGGGCGCCAAATTTTTATGACGGATACTTTCCTCCGTAACTGGGTGGGTCGAGATCTCTTCTCGCAGCGTTGGGACAGGCAGGTATGGGCGGGGGTAAAATAATTGATGACGAGTTGCTTATAAGAAAAAGGTGACTAATGGTATGCTCGTTTAATCTTTAGGAATAAATTTAACAAAACGGAATAACAAAGTAGCGAGGTAAGAAAACAATGATACAATAATAATCTTTCGCTTCAACGCCGGTACGGGCACGTTGAAGCGTCAACCTCAAACACAAAAAAAAGCACAAAAAAAAGAAGAAAAGAAAAAAAGAAAAAAAAAGAAAGGAGTGAGCGAAAATAATACTCTGTCGGTACCAGTCTTTTCGACGCCGGTACTGGTACGTCGAATCCTCACTATGCTAATAATTCGAACAAAAAAAGAAAAGAGAGGAGGGGAGGGGCTAACAATATCGTAAAGGGGGTGTGGATCGGGGGGGGGATTTACACGGGAGGGGTCAATCGCATGGGAAGAGCTTGCCGGTGAAGAAAAACTAATCCGTGGTAAGCCCTCTCGGGTACCTCAGGGTTGCATGGGCGCCAGCTACTTTTACGGTGTAGCACCGAACTAAAAAAAAAGAAAAGCGGAGGAGAGAAAAGAAAAAGAGAAAAGAAAAGAGAAGGGGAAGAAAGAAACAAAGAAAAATTTTGCGAGTAATTTCTTGACTATATCGCGGCACACGGCTAGCGGGGGACGAGGGGGGGGGGGGAAAGGGGGGGGGGGTGAGACTTCTCAGGGTCGGGGATACTGTCCTAGCGGCTCTTAATGTTATAACCTCGGCACATAAGCAAAAATCTGCGGAAATTCCCGTGTACGGGTCGCGGGGACGGGGGGGGGAAATATGTTAAACTAATGAAAAACTATCCGGGGTTATCGGTGAAAAATTACCGCCACTCACGCGCACTTATCCGTAGGCAAAATGGCCGACGCACGTGGCAGCCGGTGTTTGGCGGTCGGGGATGGCACCGAGAGACAAGGCGCCAAATCGCAAATAATGAACGAAAAGAAAAGAAAACAATACAATAAGAGAAAACGGTGGCAATGAATATCACGACAATTCACTTAAATCTATTACAAGGGCGGGGGGGGGTTTCGGGATGTGGGCGAGGGTTGAATTCAGTGGGGGGGGGGGGGTCAAGGGGGAAGAAGAACTTATCGCTACTCACTCATCCAGCACTCTTTCCTCGTTACAAAATTCGACTTTGTAGATCGCCAATTCCAGGGACGGCCTAGTCGTTATAATTTCGGTGTTCGATTTTCCTTGGGCGGCCTGGTCGTTGTACTTTTCCGTAGAGGAGGTCTCCGTGGGCGGTCTGGTCGGTTCGATCTTCCGAAGGGGGTAATCCGTGGACAGCGTGGTCGGTATAATTTCCGGGGTAATCGGTCGAATCGGGTCCTCGGGCGGTCGGGTCGGTATAATTTGCAGCACTAATTCTCCAGAGAGAAGATCTGGTCCAGGGGGATTCAGCCGAGTCGTCGTAAATTCGTAATCTCCGATAATGTTCGCACTCGTTCTCGCTTTCACACACGCTCGCTCTACGCCCTGGCTCGAAGTGACGATGGCCTCGCCGTTTCCGGCTTCTTCCTCGTCGTAAAGGTCTGCCTCGTGCTGGAGCGACAGGTGTCGCGGATTTGATTGGCGTTCCTCGGGACTGGCTGGCGGCGGGCGTCGGGATTGGTCGCGGGCTGTTGCGAATGTTCTTCGCGACGGAAGGCTCGTCGCGACGCTCGGCGCGCGCATCTTCGTGATCGATTGGCTAATCGATCGACTAGCCATTCACGCTGCCGGGAAGTGGCGACCTCGGTGGGCTGGCGTGGAACGTCCTTTTGACAGGACTTGCTGCTGTGACTGGTGTTTTGCCCGTACGACGCACCTCGTCGTTTTATCCCCGGCATTCCGGGCCGGGAGGGTGTCGCCGGGTGTTTCCATGTCGGTGGACGGGTCGGGCAGGGTGCTCCGACTCGACGAAAATTTCCCGGGCTTGGCGGTGACGGAGTTCTCTTCGGGACTGTCGAGGGCGAATTTGCAGGTTAGTCCCAGAAGGTCTGCCAGATTGACTCCACAGTGTTGTTTCGTCCTGACAGGTCTGTCAGGGTAGCTGGCGACGTAGGGCGGTCTTCGAGGAGTCTTCGCTGGTCTGTCGAGGGCTTCGATGAATCTGGAGGTGGGTCTTCGGTGGCTGACGAGGGCTTCGGTGAGTCTGGCGGTGGGTCTTCGGTGGCTGACGAGGGCTTCGGTGAGTCTGGCGGTGGGTCTTCGGTGGCTGACGCTGGCTGTGGTGAGTGAGTCGAAGGGCTGACGGGGTATCAGGGACTGAGGGTAGGTCGAGGGAGGGTTAACAATATTGCGTGTCGCTTCTATGTCCTAGATCCGTAATCCTAATTACTTATTCTACTTTTTCCCTAGGTGAGTGGCGGGACTCCGAGCCAGGCTAAGCGGGGAAAAGCTGTGACGCACCACGTCACAACGTGCAAGGGTCAGTACGAGCGGTGAATCCCTATTTCGAGGTAGCCAAAAATGTCCCGAGCTATATTTCTAGCGCTCTAGAAATATACTAAATTATAATTTTGCTAGTAAATCAATATTGCACACTGTAGTTGGATTTTTCAAGAAAAGATTGGTGCGGGCGGTGAACATATCACCCGGATATTGCGGGTGAGATGGCCACGTCAATGTTGGTGGGCCACGTGGCCATCTCACCCGCATTTTCCGGGTGATATGGCCAGTAAAACTGTTTTCTTTTTAGTTTAGCAACTGAAACATTTAGCAGAAGAGTTTATTGTCTTTGTGTAGGTTATATAGACAACATGAAATATAGTAAAAAATGTTTTGTGCGATTTCGTTCCTTCTCTAGGCTTAATTGACTACCAGTATTACTGTGGCCATGTCACCCGTAGTGTCCGGGTGAGACGGCCGATCGCAAATATTTATTTACAGAGCTGCAATTAAATAACGCATCGAAAATATCAAAAGTTCTGAGTTAGCTACTTTAGTTTAATGTTCCTAGAGTTGGTTACAATAAAAATGTAAGAGTTTTTTAAACGTTAAACCTCTAATGTTCGTTGTTTAAAAACCATGGCCATATCACCCTGATTTACCCTATTATTTCCAAAAATGCTATTGTTAAGTAAAAAATTGTCTATAGCTCACTGTGTTCGGCGGCATAAACGTCTTCTGAATTCTTTATAATTGCGAACAATCCCGCGTCTTCGTAAGAAGTAATCGCTCCACCCATCGTATTGGGTATCTTGGAAATATCATCTACTACATTCAGAAGCTCTCCTATCAAACGTTTCGGCAAAGATCTTATTACATACTGCGCAGAGATAATTCCCTCCTAAAAGTATTTCGTCACATTTTTGTATAATTCGAAAGATATTGAAGAAATTCTGAATACCCACAATGACGATTTTTTCTGAACGATCCGTGTAAACTGCTAAAGCTGATTGATACCGCTGAAAGTCCTGATACATTGTGACTTTACCAATGTCGCTCATCGCCTATAAATTAATTAAATGTTCATTTACCAAAGCGATCTTTCGTTTTCAATCGTTCAAACTCACCGTTGTCAGTGGCGTGTAACGAATTTTTTTATATGCATGTCGATCACTAACTGCTGACCATACAGGAATGTATTTCGTTGCTAAGTATTGGGCGGTGGGTTTAAAATTCAGTTCAACTATTTCGTCATAGACATCAAGTGTATAGCTTATACTCTCGCGGGCTTCTCTTTTGCGTCTCATTCCCGTTAGCGACATAGGAAATACTTCATATTGAAGATCTGAGTAACAAATGTTTTTCCACCAATGTCAAAATACATGGAGTATGATTTTTATATTCGTACCTTTTTTAAAACGTACCCGAGTCCTCGGAGCCAAAAACTGCCAGTCTCTCAGCCTTTGTCATCTTCTCGTGAATGTTTAAGTCAAAAGCCGTAGTAGAATATACAGCGAAAATTAGAGCCCTCAGTACAGAATACACGAAGATCTTAGCCATATTTTTCGAGGTATTTTCGAACTTAGTTTTAGCCTCCAACGTAGCCTATTATCAATGTTTCACAGAACTATTTTTGCTCAACTTATATACACGTGTCGCCGTTTTTTTATGCAATAGAAACCACAAGCATCGTGCAGTAAATCTTTATGAAGAAGATAGCAGGTTTCGAAGCTGGTTTATTGAGGCGCTTTTTACTATACAAGTCAAGATGTTCGCTTAGAAGCATGCAAAATATATCTATGTTTACGAAAGGATAAAGTGTTACGGAAGTTGACTTTGTCTGTGTATTGTTACGGCTCTTCGAGACATGCGCGGGACGGATAATTCGGAATTGCGAGTTTTAAGACTTCCTTGCGGCCTTGTGGTGTTTATTTTATGACGGTATCTTTGCATTGTTCACAAACAAGCGAATCTTTGCTATTGTTGCATTCTTTGTTAATCGTGAAGGCAAGTCCTCTTACGGTTGTAGTAGTGCAACAAACGATAAATGCAATTTATTTATAATAAGTACCTTCGATTGTGTAAATCATGTCAAAAATGTTTTTTTTTTTGCTGTATATATAAAACCGACCTTTTTTCTACTTTTTGAATCTGGTAGAGGGACCCATTGGTGTGGTTCACATTCGTCAGAATCTTCAGGCCGCCAGCTATTCGCCTTGCATATCGGGATTCTGTGGAGCTGCCCGACATAAGAAATATTTTATTTTACCGAGAAACTCAGAACTTAGAATTCACAAAAAAAAAATTCACGATTGCATTGAAATATGGCGTTATATATTTGCAAATGCACCCGAAACCGCGGATTCAAAAATCGCCAAGCTCTCAACCCTCGTCATTATCTCGTGATTTTTTTCGAGAAAAACCGTGGTGGAAACTGTTACGTCAAAACTGTCGATGTTTTTATTTCGCTGAGTTTTACGCAACTGTTGCCCCGCGTCTATTAATGCTCTCTGGTCAGAACGATTCGAAATCGATCTTTACCACTCCCGGTATTAATTACAGTAGCAACCGCCCATTTTTAAGCGTAACCTTGCGGAAAATTGCTTGGGATAGGGCCCTAGGAATGCCTGTCGTTTCAAGTGTTAGGGTGGTATTTTATTGGAAATTCTTGGTGCATTTAAATCCCTTTCACTCCGGAGTGCTAATAATGGATAGTTAATTGCTCCGTCGGATTTTTGGCGTGACTGGCCTAAGGTGGTTGACGAATTATCTTACTCCGGGGAAAAATACGACGAGGGATAAAGAGAAAAGGGTGTAATTAAATAATCGTGCACTAAAATGTCAGAAATTTGTCGAGCAAATTATATATAATAAAGTTCTAAGGTCATCCATGGGTTCTCAATGGTCGCTCGATTTGGATTCCAGTGGTTCCCAATGAACGCTCGATTTCTTATTTTGACAGGTGACAGGTGACAAACTGTCACCTGTCAAAACGTCACCTCGACATTTCTTGACCCTGGCAAATAATCTGCGTACCATTGGCGTGCCAGGAAAGGTTAGAATATGCTGATTGGCATTTGAAACTTTATTTTGGATATAAAATATCCGACATATATAGTGTATTAATGCGTAAGAATGACTCTCACGTCATTCGTGTTTGTAGGTTAGTCATATGTTTTTCGTTGTCGGTTGTTTCCGATCACTTCCTGTGACAGTTCTGACAGTTCTGACAGTCTTTTCTAAGACCTCAGAGCGAATAGACGTGTGGATATTTGAGAGACGACAGACGATAGCTAAATCATTAACAAGGAGCGGATAGACCTGTGGATATTTGAGAGATAACAACAAAGATTCCGAGGACGCGGAGGACGCGGAAGACAAGGTCACAAAGATTATTGGTCCTGTCACATAATCTGCTCACACTTGACGTGTCGGTAACGGTTCGAATATTCTTATACCTATTTGAATCGTTCGGATATCCGGATCTACCCGAACTATCTGAATATTCGGATCCACCTGAACTATCCGGACATCCGGATCCACCCGAACTATCCGGATATCCGGATTCACTCGAACTATCCGGGCATCCGGATATCTCGAATAGTTCGTGGTTCGGTTCGATAAACTGTTGATCGCATGGGATTGAGTTAAGCCCAAACGCCGAGAGATGTATGAGCCCGGTGAACTGTTCGAACCCGTCGACCTCGTTGAATGGTTAAACTGCTCAAATAGTTAGACAAGCTTTGTTCGAAGCTGTTGAATATTGTAACGTGAATAATATTTCAATAGATTCGTTGATGTCGTTTGTGCACTAATTTATATTTTTGTGATAACGATCACATTCATTGTGCAAAAAAATTAAACTTGGTATAGAGCGTTTTTTGTACCGACTAATAACATCCAAGAAAAAAATAAAATTAAATTGAAGGTTACGGCTTTGTCAAATATATTTCCATATCCAATATATATTGTGTATTAATATTAATAATACGAGAAAAATATTTTTTTTAATGTTCAAAACTTAAAAATTGAAATTTTTATATCGCCTCTTCATATCTCTTTATTCACAAATATTCTGCGAGAACGCATTTTCGAAACTTTGCGAATAAAGGGATATTATGAGGTGACAATATAAAATATTTATTTTCACCTTTTATGACGAAGCGATATGAATTTTCAATTTTCAACTTGGCGATTTTTCGAAAATTACAGTATTCCATTTTAAGTCTTGCATTTCTTTTCCCACAATAGGAAGAAGAATATAGTGGTGTTGACGAAGGTGGTCGTTAAAGGTGGTAGCACGGCTGGAGGCGAGGAAGATGAATCTTTTATTGACTACAGGATCGCGTGAAGATGAGTGTAAAATTTTGATTACTGATGTCGAAAAAAAGATTATTTTCGACGAAAAAGGTTTGCTAGAGGATGCTCATATCGATAAATTCGCAAAATTGCTGGAATAGTATTGTGGTATAAAGATGCAGTCACCATTGCTCCTCCAACAACCAGACATGATAGAGAGTCGATCGCGCGATAATAATCACATCCAGATTTTGTTCTCCAACCACGGGGTCACTGGTCATTGGATATGCACGTCCTACGATCGGAATGTAGTCCATGTATTCGACAGTATGAATAACATGACAGTGCATGCTGATCACGTCGTGTTTTTGAATCGGTTGTACCCGTTTAATCCGAAAGTACAATTTTATAAAGTACAGCAACAACCGAATGAGACCGACTGCGGACTGTATGCAATCGCGTTTGCAGTTTGTGTTTGTTTTGGAAATATGCCCGACGGATTTGTATTCGATCGGCGATACATGAGGCGTCACCTGTATAGGATGCTTTCGCAAAACTGGTTCGCGCAATTTCCGACACGCGATCTAAATTCAAGCGTATCACGAAAACATTGCAGGCAGACGCAACTAGAACGGGAGACAGATTCAAACATATCAGGAAAACGTTGTAGCGAAATACAACAAGAGCGAGAGACAAATTTAAGCGTATTAGGAAAACGTTGCAGCGAAACTCAACAAGAGCAAGAGACAAATTTAAGCGTATCAGGAAAACATTGCACCGAGATTCACCAAGAGAGATACCAATTCAAACGTTTCAAGAAAACATTGCAATGAGACTCGAGAAGAGCGAGCGACACGATTGGACAAACGCAAACAACGCAAAAGAAGAAGATTAACGGCGAATTTACTACTTTCTGGAATGCGAACTGGCGACACAGTTGTCGAAGAGGAAATAGAAACTCACTATCGTGGCAAGATGAACGTTACCTGCGAATTTTGTGGATCCGTCAATTTCTTATGCGAACAACCAACGGATAAAAAATTGTCGATATGTTGTCACAAAGAAAAAGTAGTTTTGCCCGTTTTAAAGGAGTACCCTCAAAGGCTAAGGGAGTTATTAACGAGTAAATCGGTAGAAAGTCAAAACTTTAAAGAAAACATTCGGGTCTATAACAGTGCGCTTGCATTTGCCAGTATGGGTGCTAGAGTGATATCACCAGCAGTAACGGGTAGAGGACCGTACGTTTTTTGGGTACATGGTCAGATATATCGCAATACCTTTGCGTTGCATCCTAACACAGATGAGGAATATCGATATGGTCAATTATATATAATCGATACCGATCAAGCAACCGAAGAACGCATTAAACATTATCATAATGTAAAATGTCTGACCTCATTATTAAAAGAATTAGATACTTTATTGAGACAAATTAATCCGTATGCAAAAGCATTTAAGATCATGGGAGAAATAGAAAAAGAAGAGGAAGATCGCACTCTCATAGAGAATAGAAAAAATAAACCGATTACAATGTGTTTTAAGAGGAATAGAACAGCAGACAAAAATACTTTTAATCTGCCTACTTGTAACGAAGTAGTAATAGTTTTCGTGGGGGAAGATGGGCTTCCACCCAGTGAACGGGATATATGCATATATCCAAAAATGGAAGCACCTATTCCTATCAGCTCTTTGAGTGCAAACGTTGATCCCATGACATATCCACTTTTGTTTCCGCATGGAGATTCAGGGTGGACAGTGAATATCAAGCACAATGACGGCGTTCGAAATGTGACGTGCTTACAATTCTATAGTTACCGTTTAGCGTACAGAGGCACGTTTAATCCCTGTCTCCTGGGTGGAAAGCTTACGCAACAATATATCGTTGATGCTTGGTCAAAAGTCGAAGGTGAACGTTTGAAATATCATCGAATGCAACAAAAGAAATTACGTTCGAAAATGTATTGTGGATTGATGGATTACATAAAAACAAAAGCAGATGAAGATAACGTTAAACCCGGGAAAATGGTCCTTCTACCTCCAACCTTTTATGGTGGACCACGATCTTATCAACAATCGTTCATGGATGGCATGGGTCTTGTTCAGACATTCGGAAAACCACAATTGTTTATAACGATGACCTGTAATCCAAAGTGGTCGGAGATAGTGGAGAATTTGTATGATGGACAAACTGCATCTGACCGTCCAGATCTTGTTGCGAGAGTCTTTCAAAAGAAAGTATGCGAGCTCAAGACGGAATTACTAGAAAGAGACATTTTTGGGATAACTGTTGCACATATCCATGTAATAGAGTTTCAAAAACGTGGATTACCGCACATGCATAGGCTGCTTTTCTTGGACAAAGAGTACGCGATTCAAGACACAGAAACAATAGATCAGATTATATCCGCAGAAATTCCAGATGCGTCGAAAAATCCAAGATTGTATACAATCGTCAAACAGTTCATGATACATAGCCTTTGTGGAAATGCTAATCAAACTGCACCGTGTATGGATCGTGAAACGAATTCGTGTACCAAAAATTTCCCAAAAGAATTTCAGGCCGAAACGCGATTAAATACTAATGGTTTTCCGTTATATCGCCGAAGAGATGACGGAAGCGTGATTATCTTCTCAACTGGAAACGCTAGACTCAATGCAAGACTTGCTGATAATCGATTTGTTGTTCCTTATAACCCGTACCTTACCTTGCGTTTTAACTGTCACTTGAATGTCGAAGTGTGTTCAACTGTGCAGTGCATAAAATATCTGTTTAAATACTGCTATAAGGGACACGACTGTGCGATAATTGAATCGAAAAACACTGATAAATCAGTGTTAGATTACAACAAAATCCATCAATATTAATCAACACGATATGTATGTCCTCCTGAAGCAATGCACAGACTCTACGAGTTCAAAATGCATCAGCAATCTCACGGAACAATTCGTTTGGAGGTTCACCTGGAAAATCATCAGCAGATATATTTCAAAGAAGGGTTCGAATTAAGGGCTATTGAAAGTTTCAAGAATACCAAATTAACAGCGTGGTTTGGATTAAATCAAATATATAGCAATGCAAGACAATATTTATATTCTGAGATACCACATCATTATGTATTTGATTCTGGGACGAAATGTTGGAAAATCAGAGAAAGAACGAGAAAACCAATTATTAGCAGATTGTATTTTGTGAACCCAAATCAGACAGAAAGATATTATTTACGATTGTTGCTTTTACACGTACGCGGAGCTTAATCTTTCAATGATTTGAAAACGTATGAAGGGCTAACGTATGAAACGTATTTGTAGGCAGCAAAAGCACGGTATTTAGTGAAAGATGATAAGGAAATGGAAAATTGTTTGGAAGAGGCTATTTTGTTGAAATTCCCGAATGAATTATGCCATCTGTTTGCCTATATCTATGTTTTCTGCGTGCCAAGTAATGCAGCTGCACTTTGGGAGAAATATAAGGAACATCTAATTGATTTGAAAATTGATCATGACTTTGCAGAACAACTTGCTTTGAAACGTATTGAAGATATTTTAGTTTATCACGGATTTAGATTGAAGGATTTTAACTTACCGGACACAAATACAGGTGTCTTAAAGCGTGCTATTGAATGTGTTGAGAATCCGATACATTCCGAACAATTAACAGATCAAGCAGATAACGTAGTAAAATGCCTTAGTTCATGCCAAAAAAATGTATTTGATGCCGTGATGAAGGCCGTAATCGATGACGACTATACATCGCGGTACATCTATTTGGATGGACCCGGTGGAACTGGGAAAAGTTTCTTATTGAATGCTATTATATTGGCGTGTGAAAGTAAAGAACAATCTGTATTGTCTGTAGCTTGGACTGGAATCGCAGCCAATCTCGTAAAAGCGGCAAGGACGGTCCATTCTATGTTTAAATTACCAGTTCCTCTAAGTGAAAATTCCACGTGTAATGTGTCTGGCTCATCAAAACATGGAAAAATGATAACAACAGCAAAAATTATTATTTGGGATGAAGTTACTATGGCCTCGAAGTATGCACTACATGCCATCGATTCCTTACTTCGGGATTTAACAAGCAGAAATATACCCTTTGGTGGTAAAGTCGTTTTAATTACGGGAGATTTTCGACAAACATTACCCATTGTGCGTCATGGAGATAGAACACAAATTATTGAGTAATCTATTGTTACGTCCTGTGAATTTTCCCTAAAATTCACTGACGCAACTGGTCAGAAATCTACGAATATTCGATGGGAAAATAGGAAATTTTGAAAGGATATACAAGCTGTAAAATCATATTAACGGAGTAACCACCGAAAGGTGATTGCACGTTAAATAATTAATAATAGCGCATTTAAAATGTTGGATGATTCTATCCAGTGATTGGCATAGCAAGAATCACATGATCGGCAATGTTATACAAAGAGGCTATTCGACTCGCTCTCGAAGGTCGGTGACAGCGAGAATACATCGGGTCCATAACTATTGTCTTAATTAAAACGCAAAAGCAACATGAATCTTTCCCACATGCGAAAGGAGATGACACCTTATCGCTCTAACACGCGGAGCGAGGCGACGCATGTACGCACACAGCGGTGCAGCCGAAGAATCGGTGCAACTGTCTCGAGGCGATCGATTGGGAAATTTACCGTCGGCGCTAACGAGTGCAGCACCTCTCGGAGGATAATTATTTGAACCATTTGATAAACATATAAGAATTATTTATTGATAATAGACTCATTTGGGTTGAGTATTTCTGGAGAAATGACCAGTAAATAAATGATCAAATGGTAATTCCATAGAGTCAAGTTTGATAAACCATTTGGGTCAAATCATTGATATTAATTATGGTAAACAAATGTTAAATAGTAGGGAATTAATCGGTATCGTTATTTAGGGTTTTATTGCAGTTTAAGCGAAGTTCAATAGTTATTTGTTGAAAATCCGGAATATATAAGGAATATTTAAACAAATATAATTAATCGACAGAATAACTTTTGATAGAAACAAGGTAGAAAATCCATTCAAATTTCTAAACCATTGTAATTAAAAACGAAAATTAAGCAAATAATTTGTTAAACCACGAAATTATTGTAAAAGTCAATATTGTAAAATTATTAAAATAAGCGACGTGAGATGTCAAAACCGATCGATAATCACAACGGTAGGGGACCAGCCGATCAGCTGCAAGCCTACTGGACATCAGTGGATGCAACGGGGAGCTTGGTGACACGGGTGCCCCTCCGATTGAAATTATAAAAGAAGCTCTCCAAAGACGGAGCGCGGTTCAGTTCGGTTCAGTTCAGTTCAGCGCGGTTCAGTTCAGTTCAGCAGTTCAGCTTAGTAGCCCAGTAGCCTCTTCGTGGAACCTCTTGTCGGGAAGAAGTCATTATTGCTTGAGCATTGTATCCAACGCTTGTTAAATATTTTAACTCCGGAAAATAAGATAAAGAAATCGGAAGTTAACGATTAACCATCAATAAATAAATAACTTGAACATTCATTGAAATCATTCGGAGTTATAATTATCGTCAACATCCACTTTTGCCACTGATCATTTATTTCAACCAATTTACCTGAAACCAAGAAGGAAGGAAGGAAGGAAGGACGAGGAATTTTGGTTCGATATCTTCATCCATTTTCATTCAATTTCATATTCTTGGACGCTTAATTCATTTTGAAACATCGTAAGTCATTACAACCGATAATTTTCAATAATTTCATGTATTTTCAATTGTTCTTGAAAAATATTTTACTTTGTTTGTTTTTCTGAACTTTAATTATTTAACTCTAATAATTTGTGGTATGACGGATATTCTATCAATACTTCCCTTTTTGGTGGGCCGGTCGAGGTCTCTTCTCGCGAAGTCGGGGCAAGCGGGTATAGACGGGGGGGGGAATAATAAGTGAAAATGTTGTATAGAAAAATAACCAATAATGTACTCTTTTAATATCTCAGAATTAACAAAAAAGAATAATAAATTAGAGAAGTGTGAAAACGGTGATACAAAAATAATGATCTTTCGCTTCAACGCCGGCACTGGTACGTTGAAGACGAAACCAGTAAAAATAATAATAATCCCCGCTTCAACGCCGTTACGGGTACGTTGAAGCGTCGAACAAAAATAAAAAAAAAGGAATGCGCAGTTGAACTAAAGATAAAGACAGAAGAAAGAAAAAAAAAAAACTAGGGCTACCCGAAAATAATACTATCCGTACCGGTTCTTTCGATGCCGTTACTGGTACGTCGAATCCTTACTATGATAAAAACAAAAAAAAAGAAAAAGAAAGAAAAGGGACTAACGAGATCGCTTGACGACTATTCGGGCCGACGCCGTTACGGGTACGACGGCTCGAATACGCAAAATGGGACTATCGTAAGGGATGTGGATCGGGAAAAATTTACGCAGGGAGGGGTCAATCACATGGGAAAAAGCTTGCCGGTGAAAAGAAAATAATCCGTGTTAAATACTCTCACGTAACTCAGGTTTACCTGGGCGCCAGCTACTTTCACGGTGTAGCACCGAACTTGAAATGAAAAGCGAAGGAAAAGAAAAGAAAAGAGAAAAGGAAAGAAAAATAACGAGTGAATTTATGGCTTTGTCGCGGCACACGGCTAGCGGGGGACGAGGGGGGGGAGGGGAGAGTGAGACTTCTCAGGGCCTGGGATACTGTCCTAGTGGCTCTTAATTCGATGACCTCGGCACAATAAAAAGTCTACTAAAATTCCCGTATACGGGTCGCGGGGACGGGGGGGTGGGGAAATATACTAGAATAATAAAAAAAAGATTCGGGGTTATTAGCGAAAATTACCGCCACTCACGCGCACTTAATCGTATGCAAATGGCCGACGCACGTGGCAGCCGGTGTTCGGCGGTCGAAGATAGCACCGAGAGACAAAGGCGCTAAGTCGCAAATAGCAAGAAAAGAATCCACAAAAAAAAGAAAACGGTGGCAAGAAAAATCACAAAAGTTCACTTAAATCTATTACGAGGGGCGGGGGAGGTTTTCGGGATACGGGCGAGGGTCGAGTTCGGGGGGGGGGGGTCGTGGGGGGAAGAAGAACTTATCGGCTACTCACTCAACCAGCACGCTTCCTTCGTTACAAAGTTAATTTCCGGAGATCGCTAATTCCTGGGACGGCCGAGTCGTTATGATTTCCGTATCCGATATCCCTTGGACGGCCTGGTCGGTATAATTTTCGTATGCGATGTTCCGTGGACGGCCTGGTCGTTACAATTTTCGTGTGCGATGTTCCTTGGGCGGCCTGGTCGTTATAAGTTCCTCGATGTTTGATCAAATCGGCTCCTTAGACGTACCGGGCGGTCGTAATGGGCAACAATAATTCTCCAGACGGAAATCTGGTCCGGGGGGATACAGCTGAGTCGTCTTAATTTCGTAATCCTTATTAACTCTCGCACTCGTCTCGCTGTCACACACGCTCGCTCAACGCCCTGGCTCGAAGTAACGATGGCCTCGCCGTTTCCGGCTTCTTCTTCGTCCTTAGGGTCTGCCTCGTGCTGGAGCGACAGGTGTCGCAAATTTGATTGGCGCTTCTCGGGACTGGCTGGCGGTGGGCGTCGGGATTGGTCGCGGGCTGTTGCGAATATTCTTCGCGACGGAAGGCTCGCCGCGACGCTCGGCGCGCGCATCTTCGTTATCGATTGGCTAATCGATCGACTCGCCATTCTTGCCGCCGGGAAGTGGCGGCCTCGGTGGGCTGGCGTGAAACGTCCGTTTGACAGGACTTGTGGCGACGAATAGTGTTTTGGCCGCACGACACACCTCGTCGGTTTATACTCGGCATTCCGAGCCGAGAGGGTGTCGCCAAGTGTTTCAGTGTCGGTGGACGGGTCGGAAAGGGTGCTCCGACTCGGCGGAATTTTTCCAAGCTTGGCTGTGACGGGCTTCTTCTCTGGGCTGTCGAGGGCAAATTGCAGGTTAGTCCCAGGAAGGTCTGCCGGTCCGGCTTCAGGGTGTGATTTTTCATCCTGACAGGTCTGTCAGGGTAGGTGGCGACGTAGGACGGTCTTCGATGAGTCTTTATTGGTCTGGCGAGGGCTTCGGTGAGTCTGGCGGTGGGTCTTCGGTGGCTGACGATGGCTTCGGTGAGTGAGTCGAAGGGCTGACGGGATAGCAGGGACTGAGGGTAAGGCGGGGGAGGGCTAACAATGTTGTGTGTCGTTCTTACGTTATAGATTTGTAATCCTAATTGCTTATTCTAATTTTTCCCTAGGTGAGTGGCGGGACACCGTAGATGCGGGAAAATGCTGATCAGGACGTAACACTATTAAAAGAAGTCCATTATGGAAATATTTGAAACAAATGAGTTTGATGAATAATCTTAGAGTTCAACCGGACGAACAAGAATTTAGCAAATGGTTACTAGACGTTGGAGATGGCAAGGTAGAATCAAAATTTGAAAGACTCAATGAAGTAACTCACATATCTAACCAATTCGTATCTTCTGGTGACTAGGTTGATGACAAATATGGAACGATTATTGACCCACAAGACAAAAATATTTATCGATGTTCTATTTTGGCGCCGACCAATCGTGAAGTTTATGACATGAATAATATGATATTGTCGAAAGTACGTGGAAAATCAAGAGTGTATTATAGTTTTGATACAAACGAGAGTGAAGAATCCGAGATGCAGAATTTGATTCCTGTTGAATTTATGAACAATCTAACTCCCGATGGATTACCTCCGCATAAGTTGACATTAAAAATAGGGGCCGTTGTTATGTTGTTGAGAAATATGAATTTGTCGCAAGGATTGTGTAATGGAACAAGATTAGCGATAACGAAAATGATGAATCATAGTATATGTGCAAAAATTATATCAGGCAGATTTGTTGGCGAGATGATACTTTTACCAAGAGTAAACTTATCTTCTTCTCCTGATACACTTCCGTTCAAACTGGTTCGACATCAATTCCCTATAAGATTAACTTTTGCAATGACAATTAATAAATCACAAGGCCAATCCGTTGATAAAGTTGGCGTACATCTTCCTTCGCCAGTTTTTAGCCACGGACAGTTATATGTATCATTATCGCGTGTAAGGGGCATGAAAAATCTAAAAATTCATATCTCTGGAAAGGCACTTTTTGTCAATGAAAATGAAAAAGAAAAAACTTATACACGGAATATAGTATTCAAGGATATATTATAGACTGGACTTACATTTTTTATTATAGAATTCGATGGTAGAAGAGACAGGAGAGAAGTAGTGTGTATAAACCATATATGTACGTAAATAATTATTCATTATTCTTTGAAAAATCTTCAAGTATTTAATATAATGACACGTATCCATATATATATACAATAGCTTGAAATAGGGTCAAAAATTTCAATCTATTAGCAACAATTTGCTCGCTTCGCGCGCATTTATTTAATTTCTTTTAGGTTAGATGTACCGGTCTTGCTAATGAAACTAACGACCCCGATTGGCTAGGAAAACTGGTCTCACGATTTCGATTATTATGATATATTTATCTCGATCATTCGACTATCATGTCACCTTGACTAATAATATCTGTCCCATTTTTAAGAGGGTATATGTATATGTGTTAAATATGTATGTATGTATATATTTTAAATATGTATATATGTATATATGTTAAATATGTATATATGTATATATGTTAAATATGTATATATGTTATGACGGATATTCTGTCGATACTTTCCTTTGTTGGTGGGCCGGTCGAGATCTCTTCTCGCGAAGTCGGGGCAGACGGGCATGGACGGGGGGGAAATAACAAATGAAGATTTTGTTTAGAAAAATGACCAATAATATACTCGTTTAATATTTCAAAATTTAACAAAAAGGAATAATAAATTAGCGAAGTATGAAAACGATGATACAATAATAATAATCTTTCGCTTCAACGCCGGTACTGGTACGTTGAAGACGAAACCAGTAGAAACAATGATAATCCCCGCTTCAACGCCGTTACGGGCACGTTGAAGCGTCAAACAAAGAAAAGAAAAGAAAAAGAAAAAAAGAAAGGAATGACCGAAAATAATATTCTGTCTGTACCAGTTCTTTCGATGCCGTTACTGGTACGTCGAATCCTTACTATAATACTAATCAAAAAAGAAAAAAAGAAAAAAAAAAAGAAAGAAGAAGAGGGCCTAACAATATCGTCAAGGAATGTGGATCGGGGAAGAATTTACACGGGAGGGGTCAATCACATGGGAAGAGCTTGCCGGTGAAAAGAACTAATCCGTAGTAATTCCTCTCGGGTGACTCAGGGTTGCCTGAGCGCCAGCTACTTTTACGGTGTAGCACCGAACTTAAAAAGAAAAGCGGAGGAAAGAAAAGAAAAGAAAAAAAAAAGAAAGAAAAGAAAGAAACAAAAATTTAGCGAGTGAATTCTTGGCTTTATCGCGGCACACGGCTAGCGGGGGACGAGGGGGGGGGAAGGGGAGAGTGAGACTTCTCAGGGCCTGGGATACTGTTCTAGCGGCTCTTAATTTTATAACCTCGGCACATCAAAAGTCTGCGGAAATTCCCGTGTACGGGTCGCGGGGACGGGGGGGGGGGGGAAGATATGCTAAAATAATGAAAAAAATATTCGGGATTATTGGCGAAAAATTACCGCCACTCACGCGCACTTAATCGTAGGCAAAATGGCCGACGCACGTGGCAGCCGGTGTTCGGCGGTCGAAGATAGCACCGAGAGACAAAGGCGCCAAATCGCAAGCAACAAAAGAAAAGAAAAATCCAAGAAAAGAAAACGGTGGCAAGAAATATCACAACAATTCACTTAAATCTATTACGAGGGGCGGGGGGGGGGGGGTCCGGGATACGGGGCAGGGTCAAATTCAGCAGGGGGTGGGGGGGTCAAGGGGGAAGAAGAACTTATCGGCTACTCACTCAACCAGCACGCTTCCTTCTTTACAATGTTAATTTTCCGGAGATCGCTAATTCCTGGGACGGCTGAGTCGTTATAATTTCCGTACGAGATTTTCCTTGGGCGGCCTGGTCGTTATGATTTTCCGTAGGGGAGGTTTCCGTGGACGGCCTGGTCGGTTCGATCTTCCGCAGGGGGTATTCCGTGGACGGCGTGGTCGGTACAATGTTTCGTGGAGGGTATTCCGTGGACGGCGTGGTCGTTACAATTTTCCGTGTGCGATTTTCCCTTGGGCAGCCTGGTCGTTATAATGGGCAATAATAACTCTCCAGAAAAGATCTGGTCCGGGGGAATACAGCTGAGTCGTCTTAAATCCGTAATCCGTGATAATTCTCGCACTCGTCTCGCTGTCACACACTCTCGCTCAACGTCCTGGCTCGAAGTAACGATGGCCTCGCCGTTTCCGGCTTCTTCTTCGTCCTAAGGGTCTGCCTCGTGCTGGAGCGACAGGTGTCGCGAATTTGATTGGCGTTCCTCGGGACTGGCTGGCGGCGGGCGTCGGGATTGGTCGCGGGCTGTTGCGAATATTCTTCGCGACGGAAGGCTCGTCGCGACGCTCGGCGCGCGCATCTTCGCGATCGATTGGCTAATCGATCGACTAGCCATGCTTGTCGCCGGGAAGTGGCGACCTCGGTGGGCTGGCGTGGAACGTCCGTTTGACAGGACTTGCGGCGACGAACAGTGTTTTGCCCGTACGACACACCTCGTCGATTTATACTCGGCATTCCGAGCCGAGAGGGTGTCGCCGGGTGTTTCGGTGTTGGTGGTCGGGTCGGACAGGGTGCTCCGACTCGACGAAATTTTCCCAGACTTGGCTGTGACGGGCTTCTCCTCGGGACTGTCGAGGGCGAATTTGCAGGTTAGTCCCAGGAAGGTCTGCCAGTTTGACTCCACGGTGTGCGTTTTCATCCTGACAGGTCTGTCAGGGTAGCTGGCGACGTAGGACGGTCTTCGATGAGTCTTCGTGGGCTTCGGTGTCTTTCGAGGTGGGTCTTCGGTGGCTGACGCTGGCTGTGGTGAGTGAGTCGAAGGGCTGACGGGGGATCAGGGACTGAGGGTAGGTCGAGGGAGGGCTAACAATGTTGTGTGTCGTTTTTATGTCCTAGATTCGTAATTCTAATTACTTATTCTAATTTTTCCCTAGGTGAGTGGCGGGACTCCGAGCCAGGCTAAGCGGGGAAGGCTGTGACGCACCACGTCACAACTCCCCCCCACTTGCCGAAAGTTCGTCTCATGACAACTTGAGCAACATTCATACTGGGGGGTCACACGGGATGGGGGGGGAACGGTTGGGTAGAAAAGAAAAACTGTAGTGATGCCATCTATTAAATTGTATTAGGAACTTTGTTTCTCAGTCTTAGTTCTCCTCCTATTTACACCGCTTTGTACATCATGGCTTCTTGTTGCCAAACAAAAAAAAACAAAAGGAACTAAAATAATCATTTTTGGTTTGAAAATAGAGCGAAGATAAAAGAAAATTGTTGGCCTCTTGGTGGCAAGTACGGGGGTGCGAGGAGGTCAGGAAAAAAAAGGAAAAGGGAATAATGACTGAGTCGAGAAAGAAAGTAAAAAAAATGAGGGATGTCAGAAGTAATGAGAAAAGAAAAGCAAAAAAAAAAGGAAAAGGAAAAAACGGCTTAGTGGGACGGTCTTGGGCGATTTCCCAGTCGGGTCGGGCACTGGGTCGATCGGTGGGTTGCCTTTCCACAGTTCCAGCACCTTGGGGGGTGCTTGACGTGGACTACGTCCGATTTTGGTTTGCGGGGGGGGGGTCAATCTCCAGGGCCATCAGGGCGGGTATCGGGGGGGTTGGGGTGATAGGGGCTGAGCGTCTGGGGGTAGTGAGGGTCAGGGGATCGGGCGGGGTCGGGCGCAGGGACATCAGCGTGGGGATTGGGGGTGCGGGGGCTGACAGGGGTTGGGAGGGGGAAGCAGGGGAATTACGGGATTTGGCGGGCGTTCGGGGTGCAGGGACGGGCGGTTTGGGCTTCGGGGGCGCAGGGGTAGGTGGCTGGGGTTTTGGGGAGTGGGGAAGGGTAGGGGCATGGGATAGAGGGCCGAGGGGGATCGTGAGTCTTAGTTTGGGGATTGCCCCAGTAGAGGCGTAGGGGGGAAGGTGTTTGGGGCCTGGGGTTGGCAGAGTCTTATCGCCGGGTCCTTTGGCGTAGCTCATACTGCCGGGTAGGGGCTGCGGGAGGTCGAGTAGTGCTCCCACGGGGGCGGCCTCGGGGTCTTCGCGAGTTGGCGGTTGCTTCTCCGGCGGTTGGGGCTGGCGTCGGCGGCTCGGCAGGGTGACCGGAACTTGAGGTGAGAGTTCCAGGGCCGGCAGATTGTACCCGATTGCTTCGCGCCGGGCTTGCAGGGTCCGGATGCCGCCTCGTCCCGGTTTCCAGGCCCTCCCTGGGAGTTCCTCCATCCTGAAAAGAAGGGGGGGCGGGCGTTAGGGTCTGGTTAGCATCGGGGGCTGGGGCTATCGGGGGTGTGGGTGGGGGTAATCCTAGTGGGGGGATACTTTCTATATTCTCTGGGGGGTGATAGGGTTTCAGATCTTTTATGTGGACTTTCGGGCGGGTGTTCTTAGAGGGGATATTCAACTCGTAGACCACGGGGGATAGCTTGTTGGTGATCTCGTACGGCCCGCGATATTTTGCTGCAAGTTTCGCAGCGAAGTTCTGTGCGCCGGAGGAGAGAACGCGATTTTTCCTGAGTACCAGGTCTCCGATCTGGTATTCCTGGTTAGACCGGCCCCGATTATAGTAACGCGCTTGTCGTCGCGCGGCTAAGGATAAATTCCGGTGCACCCAGTCGTGTATTAAGGGGAGGCGGGTCATTCGGTTTTTCCATACTGCAGGGTCGGTCCGGTTTTCGATGGTCGGGGGAGGGGTTTCGTTGCGTATGCTTTTGGCCGGTCGGGGGTTTCGGCCAAAATTAAGGAATGCGGGGGTCATTTGGGTGGAGGCTTGAACGGCGGTGTTGAGGGCAAAGCATAATTCGGGAAGGTGTACGTCCCAGGTCTGGTGGTCGTCACCTATGTAAGATACCATCATGGTCTTAAGGGTTCGGTTCACGCGTTCGACGGGGTTGGCTTGCGCATGGTAGGGAGGGATGGTGGTCTGACGGATTCCGTATTGGGACAGCTGGGAGGTCATATATCGGTTCACAAATTCTGTACCGTTGTCTGTCAGGAGGTATCGGGGGCAGCCCCAACGGTTCAGAATCAATTTCTCGAGGGCAGTCATAATGGTGGGTCCTGTCGCGGTCTTCAGGGGTTGGGCTTCGATGTATTTTGTGAACAAATCTTGGAATACAACGACGTATCGGTTTCGGTTCTTACTCGGGGGGAATGGCCCCATGACGTCGGCAGCTACGACGGTCCATGGGCCTTCGGTTGTTCTTTCCCTCATTATTCCAACAGGTGCGGTCTGCTGCACCTTGTTGAGCTGACAGACCGGGCATCGTCGCACAAACTGAGCGACGTCTTGGAAAATTCCGGGCCAGGCAAAGTCTTGGGTCAATCGATGGTAGGTCTTATCTATGCCTAGGTGGCCGGCTTGGGGGCTGTCATGAGCGTCTTGCATGGCTTGTCGGCGGGCGTCATGGGGTAGGACTAACTTCCAGGAATCCAGGTCTACCAGGGTAGGGTCTATCACGGGGTGCGGGCGGTGGTGGTATAGGCGGTCATCCTCGAGCTTCCAATCAGGGTATTTAGAGGGGAATTGGCTAACGTTTTTCATCTGTTCGAGGTACCAAGGGTCTACCGTTTCACCAATGGTGGCTAGGGCTTCCGGTGTTCCTTCGAACATTCGGGATAGGGCGTCGGGTACTACGTTCAGGGCTCCCTTGCGGTGGACAATCTCCATGTCGAGGTCTTGCATCATTAATGCCCATCTCGCAAGTCTTCCGGCGGGGTCTTTAATATTCCGCAGCCAGCGTAAGCTGCTGTGGTCGGTGATGACTCGAAAGGAGGTACCCTCCAGGTATGGTCGCAATTTCTTTGCAGCCCATAGGACTGCCAGGCACTCTTTCTCGGTGACGCTATATTTTTTTTCGGCTCGGGATAGGACTCGACTACAGAATACGATGGGGTGTTCTTCGCCTTGGGACTCTTGGGTGAGGACTGCTCCTATTGCTAGGTCGCTGGCATCGGTGTGAACTGTAAAGGGTTTGGTGAAGTCGGGACGGGCTAGTACTGGGGCTTGGGTTAGGGCTATCCGCAGGGCTTCGAATGCCGCACTCTGTTCCTCTCCCCACTGCCACGGTGCATCCTTCTCTAGGAGTCGCACGAGGGGGACTTTGTGCTTGGAAATATCACCCAGGAATCGAGCGTACCATCCGATCATTCCGAGGAAACGGCGTAGTTGCTTAAGGTTTCTGGGGGCGGGGTATTTCAGGATCGGGGCTATCTTGTCGGGGTCAGTCTTCAGTCCGTCTTTGGATATCACGTATCCCAAGTATTTCATCTCCGGACAGAAGAACGAACTCTTCTCTCGGTTAATCTCTAATCCCGCATTTCTGAGCGCGGTTAGCACGAGAGTCAGGTACTCGAAATGTTCATCAATTGTCTCTGTGGCAATGATGACATCGTCTAAATATGCAAATACGTGTGGCTCCCATTCGGGTCTTATTAGTCTGTCCATTAGTCGTTGGAATGTGGCAGGGGCGTTTGTCAGTCCGAAGGGCATGCGGGTAAATTGGAAAAGTCCACGTCCGGGGACGGCGAAGGCGGTTACGGGGCGGCTTTTGGGGTCGAGCGGGACTTGGAAGTAAGCTTGGCTCAGGTCTAACTTCGAGATGTGTCGGGCACGGCGAAGTCCGTCTAATATCCGGTCGAGGTTGGGTAGGGGGTAGGCATCTTTGCGCGTGACTTTATTCACGTCGCGGTAGTCGATGCAAAAACGGTATTTGCCATTGGGTTTTGGGACGATCACTGGGTTGCTGAGCCAGCCACTATCGGAGGGTTCGATTACTTGTTCGCTGATCATCCTGTCGACTTCAGCTTGGGCGATTCGCAAAAGGAAGGGGGATATGGTTCGAGGGCGTTGGCGAATTGGGGGATGGTTGTTGACGTCAATGGCATGGTGAATAAGGGTCGTGCTACTGAGGGCTCCGGTGGTGGGGGGTTTCACTAGGCGGTCTAACAGGGCTTGTAATTGGGTCTCCGTGTTTTTAGTTACTTCCACCAATCCGGCAAATTCGGGGTACGCGGTGACTATCAGGGGGGCATGGCCGTAGGCGGCGAATTTCTGGGGAATCCCGTTGGGAGTACGCCACGTGTCGTTCAGGTGATCGATTTGTAGTCCCAACAGCTTACAAAAATCTCTCCCTAGAATCGCGTCGTATCCCAAGGGGGCGACGCGCATGTCCAGGGGCCACATTCTTCCCTCTATTTCGAAGAGAAGTCGGATATCTCCCACCACGGGGACGATCGCGTTGTTGGCAACACGCACTCCCCCAGTGGCGGGTCTCATTGTCACACCCAGGGAATTGGCTAGGGTGACACTCAAATATGAGCGTGTTGCTCCTGAATCGAGGAGGGCTTCTACGGGGCGGCCGGAAAGGTTTAGGGACAGGAAATGTCGGTCGTCTTCCTCGTAGTCGTGGGGTGAGTCGGGTGGGTTGAGTAGCAGGGACGGTCGGGGGTTTGGGCTGTCTAGACTATCTAAAATTTCAAGGGTCTGGGGGTGTGGGATTTCGGGGGAGGCCTTTTTTACTGTCCTCCCCCCGAGAGGTTTCCCTCACGGATTCGGCGGCATCTGGGGCACGTGTTCACGTCGTGTCCGGCGAGGCCACAAACCTTGCAAAAATTACCGCGGGGCTGCAGACATTGTCTGAAAATGTGGCCTTGTTGTCGACAATTGTAGCACCGGACAGTGGCGGACTGGGCTCTGGGGGTTGGGGGAGGGGCTGGGGAGGTGGGGACTGGGGCTGGGTTTTCGATTTGGAGGGCCATGAGGGGTTGGGGGGTGGTTCGAGCAGGGGGGGGGAGGGAAAGCATGGGCTGGGGCTTGTCGGGAGGTCGGGGGGTTTGCGGACTGGGTAGCGGGGGTGGCTGGGGGAAGGGTTAGGGTAGGGTCAGATTCTAGGGCAGCCGCTTTCCCCTGGTGGGCTTTACCCTGGGGTACAAAGGCGGCAGAGGGAAGGACGGACTGGGCGGGGGTCGGTGGAGGTCGGTAGGTCCGTTTGCGCTCCTGCATGGACTCCACGCGCCGACATCTTAACTGGAAGTCCAGGAAGCTGCTGATGTCGGAGCGATCGAGGTGGACGGCCAGGTCGGGGTGCAGGTTCTCGTAGCAGAGGTCGAGCTGGGCTTCCAGGGAGAGGGGAGGATTGAGGAAACTGAAATAAGTCCTCATTTTTGTGAGGTATTCCCCACTTGGTTCGCCGGGGCCTTGGGTTCGGAGCTCCACCTCGCGACGAAGCTTCTCTTGGAGGTCGCTATGCCCGAATCGTGCGCGGAAGTGGAACACGAATTCCTCGTACGACGTCCAAGCTTCGTGTGATACCCTGTACCACATGAGGGCGTCATGGGTAAAGGACTCGGGAAGCATGCGGAGCAGTTCCTCCTCGGTATAGGCACGGCTGGCACAGTATTCATACAGCCGCAGGAGGTACTCCTCTCCGTCGTCGGTACGTCTTCCCGCAAATTTGGGCCCGAATCGACGGAAGTGGTCGATTCCGGCGGTATCTCGGGTTATAAAACTAGAGGACGGGGGTGGGAACGAGGAGGGGTGTCGGAGGGGGGTGCGGGGGACGGGGGGTCTTACGTGCGTGCTGTGGTGCTGGGGGTTGGTGCGGGGGGGGATGGAAAAGGTATCTTGGAAGCGGGGGGGTGCTTGGGGTGGGGGAGGGGGTTGGGATCGAGGTGGGGATTGTGGTTGGGGTTGAGGGATGTGGACAAGGGGGGCTCGGGCGGGGATTTGGGGTGGGGCTGGTCGTCGGACTACCTGGGGAGTGGTGAATCGGGGGTCGAACGTTACGATGGGGGCTGGGGCGGGAATTAGAGGGGGGTGTTGGGGGATGGGTTCGTCATGTAGGGACATGAGGTCGTCCGTTTGGTCAAACGAGATGGGGTCCTGATAGGGCCCTAGGGTTTGGCCTGTGGGTAGGGCTTGCTGAGGAGGGGGATGTTGGGGCGGTTGGGGTTGGGGAGGGGCTGGAAGGGTAGAGGGCCCCTGTGAGGTGTCCAGGTCCAATCCTGCGAGGCGGGAGCGCAGTGTGTCGTTAAATTCGGCGGCACTCTGCAGCGCGGAGGTCAGGGTAAAAGGGGCAGCCATTCCGCGTTCGTCCTCCGTGGGGTCCCAGTCCACGTGGACCTCCGGGAACCGCCGGCGAACTTCGTGCCGCCAATACCGGCTTTCTAAATCCTCGCGCTCTCCCGCAATACTCAGCCCAGCGTGATCACAAAGTCGTATCAGATCGGCGACGTGAGGGAGGCGAGTCAGGTGGGCCTTCATCTGCTTGAGCTCCCTCGCGAGAGCGGGGGCAAGGGCAGTCGGGGGGGGTGCTATCATGGGGGGCGGGGGGGTAGAGGTGCCGGTTGGGCCAGCGGGTCGGGGGCCGGCCGAGGTGACGCTGGTGGTGGTCGCAGTGACACCCCCGGCGGTCGCGATGACCCCGGTGGTGGTCACGACGACGTCCCCAGCGGTCGTCACGATGTCATTTTCCGTGGTCGTTACGGGATCCATTTTCACGGCGGGGTTTAATGGGGGTTTATGCTAACGATCTCAGAAAATTCAAAACTCAAAAAGATAAATAAATTTGAATTTACAAGGCAAAAAGGGGGGGGGGGGTTCGACACGAAAAAGTTTTTTTTTTTTTCTTCGGGGCTGGGGGCGAACGGGGGGGGCAGTGGGGAAAAAGAGCAAAAGGGGAGAGAAAAGAAAAGAATTCGCAGGGGGCTAAATCAGGGCGAACAGGGGGGGGGGGGTACAGGGCGATAGCGGTGATAAAATGAGGTGAAATGGTATCAAGGCACAAAATGAATAATAATAAAATCGGGTACTTACTTGCCAACAAGATTTCGTGAGTGGTGGTAACTTCGCAGGGCGACGGCGGGAATAGCAAAAAAAAAGAAAATTGGGGCTGGGTCGTACGGGGGGGGGGGGTTTACGGTGCCGAGGTGAGCACTTGGGCAACTCGGGGGAAAAACTCCACTCGAGGAGGGAAAAGGTCCCTGCCCTCGAGGGTACTATTTTTAGTTTTCCCTATTATTACAGGGCCCCACGTTGGGCGCCAAATTTTTATGACGGATATTCTGTCGATACTTTCCTTTGTTGGTGGGCCGGTCGAGATCTCTTCTCGCGAAGTCGGGGCAGACGGGCATGGACGGGGGGGAAATAACAAATGAAGATTTTGTTTAGAAAAATGACCAATAATATACTCGTTTAATATTTCAAAATTTAACAAAAAGGAATAATAAATTAGCGAAGTATGAAAACGATGATACAATAATAATAATCTTTCGCTTCAACGCCGGTACTGGTACGTTGAAGACGAAACCAGTAGAAACAATGATAATCCCCGCTTCAACGCCGTTACGGGCACGTTGAAGCGTCAAACAAAGAAAAGAAAAGAAAAAGAAAAAAGAAAGGAATGACCGAAAATAATATTCTGTCTGTACCAGTTCTTTCGACGCCGTTACTGGTACGTCGAATCCTTACTATAATACTAATCAAAAAAGAAAAAAAGAAAAAAAAAAAAGAAAGAAGAGGGCCTAACAATATCGTCAAGGAATGTGGATCGGGGAAGAATTTACACGGGAGGGGTCAATCACATGGGAAGAGCTTGCCGGTGAAAAGAACTAATCCGTAGTAATTCCTCTCGGGTGACTCAGGGTTGCCTGGGCGCCAGCTACTTTTACGGTGTAGCACCGAACTTAAAAAGAAAAGCGGAGGAAAGAAAAGAAAAGAAAAAAAAAAAAGAAAGAAAAGAAAGAAACAAAAATTTAGCGAGTGAATTCTTGGCTTTATCGCGGCACACGGCTAGCGGGGGACGAGGGGGGGGGGGAAGGGGAGAGTGAGACTTCTCAGGGCCTGGGATACTGTTCTAGCGGCTCTTAATTTTATAACCTCGGCACATCAAAAGTCTGCGGAAATTCCCGTGTACGGGTCGCGGGGACGGGGGGGGGAAGATATGCTAAAATAATGAAAAAAATATTCGGGATTATTGGCGAAAAATTACCGCCACTCACGCGCACTTAATCGTAGGCAAAATGGCCGACGCACGTGGCAGCCGGTGTTCGGCGGTCGAAGATAGCACCGAGAGACAAAGGCGCCAAATCGCAAGCAACAAAAGAAAAGAAAAATCCAAGAAAAGAAAACGGTGGCAAGAAATATCACAACAATTCACTTAAATCTATTACGAGGGGCGGGGGGGGGGTCCGGGATACGGGGGAGGGTCAAGTTCAGCAGGGGGGGGGGTCAAGGGGGAAGAAGAACTTATCGGCTACTCACTCAACCAGCACGCTTCCTTCTTTACAATGTTAATTTTCCGGAGATCGCTAATTCCTGGGACGGCTGAGTCGTTATAATTTCCGTACGAGATTTTCCTTGGGCGGCCTGGTCGTTATGATTTTCTGTAGGGGAGGTTTCCGTGGACGGCCTGGTCGGTTCGATCTTCCGCAGGGGGTATTCCGTGGACGGCGTGGTCGTTACAATTTTCCGTGTGCGATTTTCCCTTGGGCGGCCTGGTCGTTATAATGGGCAATAATAACTCTCCAGAAAAGATCTGGTCCGGGGGAATACAGCTGAGTCGTCTTAAATCCGTAATCCGTGATAATTCTCGCACTCGTCTCGCTGTCACACACTCTCGCTCAACGTCCTGGCTCGAAGTAACGATGGCCTCGCCGTTTCCGGCTTCTTCTTCGTCCTAAGGGTCTGCCTCGTGCTGGAGCGACAGGTGTCGCGAATTTGATTGGCGTTCCTCGGGACTGGCTGGCGGCGGGCGTCGGGATTGGTCGCGGGCTGTTGCGAATATTCTTCGCGACGGAAGGCTCGTCGCGACGCTCGGCGCGCGCATCTTCGCGATCGATTGGCTAATCGATCGACTAGCCATGCTTGTCGCCGGGAAGTGGCGACCTCGGTGGGCTGGCGTGGAACGTCCGTTTGACAGGACTTGCGGCGACGAACAGTGTTTTGCCCGTACGACACACCTCGTCGATTTATACTCGGCATTCCGAGCCGAGAGGGTGTCGCCGGGTGTTTCGGTGTTGGTGGTCGGGTCGGACAGGGTGCTCCGACTCGACGAAATTTTCCCAGACTTGGCTGTGACGGGCTTCTCCTCGGGACTGTCGAGGGCGAATTTGCAGGTTAGTCCCAGGAAGGTCTGCCAGTTTGACTCCACGGTGTGCGTTTTCATCCTGACAGGTCTGTCAGGGTAGCTGGCGACGTAGGACGGTCTTCGATGAGTCTTCGTGGGCTTCGGTGTCTTTCGAGGTGGGTCTTCGGTGGCTGACGCTGGCTGTGGTGAGTGAGTCGAAGGGCTGACGGGGGATCAGGGACTGAGGGTAGGTCGAGGGAGGGCTAACAATGTTGTGTGTCGTTTTTATGTCCTAGATTCGTAATTCTAATTACTTATTCTAATTTTTCCCTAGGTGAGTGGCGGGACTCCGAGCCAGGCTAAGCGGGGAAGGCTGTGACGCACCACGTCACAATGTATATATGTTAAATATGTGTATATGTATATACTACAGAATTTTGATCTCATAAAAACTTGATTTTCGGAGAACTACGCCTTTCTTCTTTCTGTCCCAAGTGGTCTGTGCTTCCCGAGAACCAATTTCCGATTAACCCATCCCGACCTTATAACACCCAAGGCCACTCGTCGATGCGGTGGAAGGAGGTCTCAAGAAAGGCGAGCAATTCAATATCGACAGAAAACTCTGCCTTTGGCGACTTCAAATTGCACTGAAGATGAAAACCAATGACTTTAGATCAGATGTATTATTTAAGGACTACAAGGATGACAAGGATGACTTAAGGATGACAAGACGAAAACTGAACGAAAATGACAATTCGATAAAGTATGTAGCTTTTCGAATGTACACGCTGCCCTTCCCAGGTTTTTCAGCCATGGTTTTCCCTCGGGACTCGGGTGAATATCAGGGTAGCGTATGTAGGTCGCGAATAGTACTGGATGAACCATGAGCAACCACATCTTAGTAAAGTTAAAGAGTTGTCGAGGCAGCAACTTAAAGGGGGGAACATTTTTTTTTTCGAAAACCATTCTGTATGGTAAAATTCGAAATTTTGGATTTTTAGCATACAGAATGGTTTTCGAAAAAAAAAATTTCAAGATATCGAATTAAAACCTTCGCCATTGTTTTCAAGTGGCATATTTCCTAACCGATTTCATTAACGAAAAAATTCCAAAAAATTTTTTTGGAAAAATCCTCAGCTGAGGATTTCCTCAGCCGAGGATTTCCTCAGCCGAGGATTTCCTCAGCCGAGGATTTCCTCAACTGAGGATCAACTAACGCAGAAATCTGGACTTTTTTTCAAAAAATTTCGAGATATCGAATTAAAACCTCCGCTATTGTTTCAAGTGGCATATTTCCTAACCGATTTCATCAGCGAAAAAATTCTAAAAAAATTTTTTGGAAAAAACCCACTTTCGTCAAAAAAATGTAAGGGTACCCCCTTCTCGTTTTGCCACTTTCACAATGGTCAAATTGTGTTTTTTTTGGAGATATCGAATTTTTACCATCGCTATTAGCTTCAGGTGACCCAATTACCCATAGTCTTAAAACAGACTGTCAGAACTGTCACGGGAAGTGACAGGAAAACAACGGACAACGAAAAACATATGACTACCTACAGACACGAATGACGTTAGATTTATCCTCGCGCATTAACACACTATATATGTAGGATATTTTATATCCAAAATAAAGTTTCAAATGCCAATCAGCATATTCTAACCTTTCCTGGCACGTCAATGGTCCGCAGATTAGTTGCCAGGGTCAAGAAATGTCGAGGTGACGTTTTGACAGGTGACAGTTTGTCACCGGTCGCCTGTCAAAATCGGAAATCGAGCGTTTATTGGGATCCACTGGAATCCGAATCAAGCGGCCATTGGGAACCCATCGATGACCTTAGAACTTTATTATATATAATAATTATTATATTATTATTAATTATTGCTACTGTTAATAACAATTGGATGGTTATTAACAGTAGCAATTGTTAATCGTAATTGTTTATTAACAAAATAAGTTACTGTTTTTTCACGTCGGTTATTTTTTTCGTATGATTTGGTTGATTTTGAGTCGAAAATGTTCATATTTTTTTCTAAAAATGAAAATAGAATGGTTTTGGCCTATTTGCAACTTTCAACAATTTATTGCTCCAAATCAATATAGGTTATAGAGTAAAGTTTCATAGAACCTTTTCGACTTAACACCGATCAAAGTATACGAAAAAAATATCCGAAGTGGAAAAAACAAAAACTTATTTTGTTAATAAACTATTGCGTTTAGCAATTAAACGATTGGGATTTCTGCAAAACACTTTATATATTCGTGATAGGGAGGTAAAAATCTATTGAATCCCACGAAGTTGTTGGATTCAAAGCTGGCGTCCGAATGCTGCCAGCGCGTAGTAGCTTTTGCGATAATTTGTAATGTTCCAATTTTTTTATTTCCCGGAAGATTTTCACCGAAGTTCGGGTGCACGCTGAATCATTTATGTTATTAATACAGTCATATAACATTTGAAGCATGCCCGTCGCACAGTAACGACGAATAGTGAAAAGGCCCGTCCGAGTACCACAGAAGCAAGAGCCGAAGGTGAATGCTTCCAGTGTGAATGACTGATTATTCTCAATAATTTAAATAACCTAACCTAGCGTCGGGCGCGAAGCCCCCGATCGCTAGTAATAATAATAATGGATTAATACTCTCACGTTTTTCGCTGGTTGTTGGTTGTTGATGTCGAAGTTAGAATAATTTATACCAAAATTCCCACGTTTGATATTGATGACAACTTTATTTCAACTAATCTCGAATTTTTGTTAAATAAACACCGGAAACAATTTGAACAAATACAAAATAAATCAATGAAGATTCTCGAACAAGGTTCGGACAAAAATATTTGTTTCGTACGCTGGTCGCAAACAATTTCGAAAACGTTCCGAATATACGATAATGTAGGATGTTATATAACGAATTTGTTCAAACAAACAAGTCAACCGAATAATTGCTTGTTGGAAAGATGGAAATATTTCTGTGAAGAAAAATAATAGTAACTCGACGTAGTTAAATGTAATGAACTCGTAGTGAAATAATAATATCAGCTTAATTCAAACGAAATGATCGGTCTATCGAACAATAAGAACCGATGTCGTTGAATATAATAACGTTGTAGCTGAATAATAGTAACTGGCCCCGAGTACAGAATTTTCGGGGTTTTTATGCTATTCATCTAGTCGAAAAGTGGGGAAGATCATTTTTTGGTCACGTATGTGATTTTCCCTACTTTTCTCCTAGCTATCCAATGGAGGAGAACCTTTCGTTCTCGCATGTTGTATTTTCCTTCGATTTCTTCGCCCGGATGGTTCCTTATGGGGGAAGGAGATAGGAAAAGCGGTGTCGCGACTAAATTTTGGATCTTACGATTGGTCTATGATTTCATAGAGTTGCAACTGTGAGGGGGATCGCCTCCCTGGGCCCTAACTACGTGCTTTGTGTATTAAGATTTATTCGGAGACTAAAAAGCCTTTCGTGGCGCGTTCTCGAATGGTTATGATTTTTGTTTCTTGGGCCTTCTCCGGCGCGGGCCAGGTGTCCGCCTCGTTTGCGTATTCGAAACACGTGACGTTTGGATCGTCCAGTCGGTAATCGAACGGCGAACGCCAAAATGCGATTTACATGTTAGTTTCAAGCAGAATTCTATCTCTCCTACGGTTAGATTTTTCTATTATTATTTTCTCCCCTTTCGCTGAGAGTGTTCGTGAATATTGAGTTTTTTCCGGCGAGAAATATTTTGTCTCTAGAGATTCTCTTATTCGGGTTGTTGTTTTGCCTTTGTCTGAATAATTAGTAAATTCTTATCTTTTTATCTTACGTCAAAAATTAATTATAAATTTTCGAGTAGAAATCTGGTCTCATGCGCAACGTTGCTTTTAATTTATTGTTTCCTTTTTTTTTTGATATATCAAATAATAAAAAGGAAAGGAAAGTTTATTTATTCCTCCTTTAGTCCTTCCGTTGCTGGATGTGACGAGAATTTTTCCGGTTATTCTTTCCTTAGAAGTAATTATTTTTTATAAACTAAATAACTTGATGTTTGTTAGAGAGGGACACTTTACAATGTTACTAATTGTTTTATGTTATTCCATTTTTTTATGTCGATTATTTCTTGGTTAGTCGACAATATTTCAAAAGGCGTGAGACTCCCTGTGGAGTCCAACCGGCGTTGCACTTGTCCAGTACCTCAGGTAATTATCCTGACGGACCGTAATCTTCTCTTATGAATTGTGAAATTATAACAATAATAATCTGGTTTTAAGTTTGTCCTGAAACCTCGTCAATTAACTAAAATGATTTATATTTAGTTCTATTGCTCTTGGCTTTAGGATAATCAGAAGTGGTTTATTCATGTTTGTTAGAAGTTCTTGATTTGCGCTTGGATGAATATTTCAATTTCTCGGAAACGGAGGTTTCGTACCTTTAGCATCATGGACCAAATTATGATTCTCTTTATCATTCCTTGATTTTATCCTTTGATTCTCTTGATTGGAGTGTAAAATATGGTTTGTAATATTCCTCTTGTAATTCGGGTAAGGTGATGAAATGTTTCGTTTCCATTATGGCGCAACTTGCTAACCTCCTTGTCTCAAATTGTTCTTCTCTTTCTAACTCTACCTTTGGTAGCAACACTCTTCAGAAAAAGGTGTCGAAGAGTTGTAAACAACATGTCGAACCGACCCGTCGATGGTAATTCGGGCCCAGCAGTGGATGACTACGGGCCCCTTTCACTAATGTTCTCCCAAGCGATGGTACGGAAGATCTACTGATTTTTGGGTTCTACGGCGGTTAGTCGATACTCGTACCTTGGCAGGTCGCGAGTTACTTCGACTAGGTTGTTCTTTTTGTCGTTTTTGACTACCGCGACGCTGGTGGTCAAAGACCAATTCTAGCGGTATCCCTTTCAACTTTCGTCTAGCTTATTTTACCATGCCCTTAGGTGATTGACCATTGGTTTCTGAACAGATTTCCTTGCGTACCGAATGTACCGACTGGGTTAACAAGTTTACTTTTATTGGAAACGAGTCATTTATTTCGGTATTTAAAATTTCGGGGTATCTGACCCATTTTTCCCGTTTTCTTTTATTCTAAACTCTTGGGTTCAAGATTTAATGAGGGAAAATTACGAAGGGAATTTACTCGTTACGCCGGACGTAACAGAAACTACGTTTATTACCAGACGTACAGAATGCAAAGGCAAAGACCATTGCCATTTTTTTTCTCGAGTTATATACGAATATTCCCTGTTGAACATAGCGACGAAAAACACTCACGCTTATCACGCTTGTCGAACCTTAAAAACGAGCTTGTACAGCACATGTCACGATACGCCCAACGTCAAGCGCGGTCGTTAGCTCAAATGACTGCAGCAGCACCGCGACGGTGAATATCGATAAATTATCGATCGCCACTATTATACAGGAAAATAATAACTGTGATATTCAATGTTGCAAGCCATCGGAAACTTTTCATCTCAATCGGGTATTCCAAGTTCCAAACAACATTGAATCAAACATTTAATATTTTCGTCTAAGAAGATCCGGTCTACGGTAGACCAGATGCAGTGGAGTCTTGAAGTGTCTCTTTTCGTCGATTCGATAAAAATTTATTCCGTTTCCCTGACAAACTCATCCGACTCTGGTACAGAATATACACGTGTACCCATATACCGGAACGCGGGTACGCTGTGGTTGAGTGACGGACGCCCGAGCTCACGAACGGACATGTGGTCGGACACAAACGAGCCTTCGCCATGTGGCCCACGTCTTCGTACAAGCGGTCGGGAACGAGTGAGCACTCGGTTTATCACTCGGTCGCGCGTTTAACGTAATTGACGGTCACGGCTGTGAGGGGGTATTCATTAACACACGAAGCAGAAGCTGAGTACCGGCGGCGGCGGTGACGGGAGCAGCAGCAGTGCCGGAGGGAAGGCAAAGTGTCCTCAGGCTTAGATCGATGGACCGAGAAAGGGCGATCGGGCCGAGCGTGGGCGTCGTTTCTTCCCATTCGCCGTTGTCCCGCGAGTCGAGTCGGAATGTATACGAAAGATAAACGATGAAGGATTTCGTGTGGTTCGTTCCAATGTACCGTCTGTGCTCCCGAACATAATAGTCAAATTTCACAACGCCCATTTATCCAAAGCCGAATGGATAACTTGGAGTGATCATTGTTGCTCGTCGTTGTATCGAATCCCTTTACCTGGGACGTTAACACGGGTCGCCGCTCATCATTTCTTCGATTTCTATGTATCCCCTCATGTAGCCACGGAATTCTACCGCTCAGGGTCAGAAAGCCGACAGCTTTCCTGACGATTCTACCTCGGAGGTCCGACAGCGATACAGTCTTCTATCGTCTCCCCCCCCCCCCCGTTCGGTGCCGTCTCTTCTCGTTTTCCCAATTTCCGTCGCCATTGTCTCCTCGTGCCCGAGCGGAGCGAGGCCTAGCGGCCCGATGGCTCTCCCCGCGAACGAACAAACAAGCTCGAGTCCGTAGAATGGCTTTTGTCTGAAAGTATTTACGTCTCAATTCTAAACAATTTTGAATAACCCCTTCGGGCCGCGGTGTGTTCGCCATCGCCGGTTCTGTTTCTTTTGTCGCCACCTCACGCCTTCGTCGGATGACACTTTGAAGAGGAACGCTCCCAGGAACGAGAAAAGATAAATAGATTCGGTGGCACGAGGAGGGCGGTTCTGGCCTGAACCATTGCGGTTCTTGCGTGTGGGAACGATTTTACGATTGTCCGAAGCAACTTCCTCGTCGCTCGGGATCGAACTCTCGCCAATAATTAGTATGCAAATCCGGCTGCTCACCGAGCAAAGGGTTGCGAAGCCGCGGACCGTCGGCGTAAAAGACCGAGACCCGCGGTCGATGATTTCCCCCCCCCCCCCCGGTTGTCAACAGAGCCGTCAGTGGAGCGGTAAAGGAGGTGAAATCCTGGGGATGGCCGCATGGCGAACACCGTGACAGAAGCGGAACAGCAACATTCGTGTTAATGCGTTTTCGGTCCTGGAAGCGCAGCAAAGCCGGCGTAGAGAGAGCCCACTAGACGCGCCTTTTATAGCTCGTTATTCCGCAAACCGATGAGAATGCGCGGGCGGGCTTCACTTCGACACCCGTATTCACGGTTTTTTCTTCTCCTTCTTCATCCTCCTCCTTTTACTTCCTAAACTGTACACTATAAAGCCCGGGTGCTCGCTCCGAACGGCTATGTAGACAAGTCTTAAAACCTCGGTAACGGGTTTATCGCGTAACGCGAGCCTTTGCGGCTTTCTATAAACTCCGTTTCGAACTTGTGTACATCGAGGGGGTGGGCGGATCGGCGGATGACAGACAGACAGACAGTCGAAGGGTAAGACAGACCGGCGTGTTTGACCGGGAATTTTTTGTAGCTCTAAGCCAAACTCAGAGGCCTTTGGCGCGATCGAAGAGGCTCGCTCAGATCGACGATCCTTCGAGCGAATCCCTTCTGGGTGTGGTTATTCCTCGCAAGTCTGGTAAATAAGACCCAGAGAAGGGAGAGTCAACCCGCGATGCGTGTTACTCTTTCGCACCCAAAGGTCCTTCCAGTTCTCACGCCTCGCGGCTACGGGACGAATTAAACCCGGGTGGAAAAACGCGTGCAGAATGAAGTTGCGGGCGTTGCGGTCTCCCGACAAATAGATTACGTGCCGGGTGGTTTGTGCGCGAGCGAATTGGGTGCGGGGTGCGAGGATGAGACGACGAGGGTGAACTCTTTCTCGCACGGCGCTGAAGCCACCCGCCGCCGTCGTGGAAAATTGTGGGTCGGTGTATGTATGCGCCTACACAAGCAGAGCGTACGTATTCCTACGTCGCAGCGGAGGTCCGCCGAGCCTCACTCACATACCACTCACGTACTCATCCACCGAGAACCCGGAGAGTCCCGAGCTCCCAACCCTCCTTCGTTCCTTTCCTCGTCTCTTTATTCAATGCAGAATACCATTACCCACGTATACAGAGTGGGCCGGTACCCTCAGCGGTCTCCCGGTCCGCTCTTTATGCAAGAGGAGAAATCGTATTGTGCCCGGCGAAATTGCAGCGTGTTAGCCGCGGCGTGCCGGGGGTGCAACGAAAACCACCCCTGAATCCACTAACCACTCGCGTTATCAAATCTACGTAGTGGTACGTATCACCGCGGCGTCGGAGGAGGGAGCGAGTGGAGAGTATGGGAAGAGAGACCAGAGTTCCCGATGCCGTGGATGATGTGGCTTGCGGGCTCGCGTCGCACGGATGAAGGAAGTCGGAAGACTAGCGTCATTAAAATTCCACCCTCGTAACGTCCATCGGGAGCTGGCGCGTGGCCGAGAGACCGAGAGGAACATCGTCTCGCACGGAGGACATGCGCACATATCGTGCGTTATTATATGTGGGATCAACGGGGAACGAAAGCGGGGATCTTCGGTACCGTCGTTTACGATTTATCTCGTGATATTATTGCCGTTCGTACGACGCGGAGCTGGAAGTGGCCGCACGAGCGCGCTGGTATTTCTGCATCGACGTTCCGTGCGACCTGCCGTCGAGTTCGACTCGCCGGATGAGAAGAACGGTTAATTGCCGTCCGCGTTAGAAATTATCGTTGTAACGATTTTACTTTCACCTAGCTACCGGTCTTTCCCAGTCTCTCGGGAATCCGGCCGACTCTCGGCTGACCACCGTCTCATAACAGGTTGATCATAACAGGAACACAGGTCTCATAACAGGAGATTTTAATTCCCGATGAGAGGAGCCCCCGAGGTCGCGTCCGGGGTCGTCAAATTACGTCGTTCCCCTCTAATTACTCCCGGGCGAATAATCGGGACGTGCTCTCCTCCGCTCGCGCCTACGCCGCGTCCTTTCCCGGCATCGCCGGCGATATCGCAGCCGCGTAAACGAGAGACCTCGGCTTTACAACGCTCGGAAATCCTCCGGATCGTGCACTTCGGCTGCTCGAATAGGCATCTCGAGTACGCTCGGCGCTCCGAACGCGACATATCGCGACGAGCTGCCCGATGGGTGGGCGTAATGGATGAAGAAATTGATCCTAAAACTCCTCGGCAAGTCGTATACGCGTTTTAGTGTCCGAGAGGGTCGAGACTCTTCCCCTTCTCCCTACTTCAGATTGCATAAAACCACTGTCGCAAAAAGTACGCGTGTTGCATTCGCATATAGATATATTTATACCTCAACGAATTCGCGGTATTCGGCGAAACAGCTTGAGCGAACGAGAGCCGAGCGGCGGACGTTCGAGGATTCGCGATCGTGTAAAAGGGTGTCCCGTATGAAAAAAAGAAAAAAACAAACCCCCTCATCGCCCGCCCTAAGGATGAAAGCGAGGTCTCTCGGTGCTGAGTGTTCTCGAGTCGCGGTTCGTGTCCCGCGGATTATTCGACTTCCCCCGGCGCGCTTCGTCTATCGGCGCATTACGATCGCAGGCGCGAGAGGACGTTGAGGACGAAAAAGACGAAGAAGAAGAAGAGTCGGCGGGCCACGCGGTGCTCCCGGCGGCGTCGGGCACACCGTGAAATCTTCGGCGTGACGGACGAGTGACGAAATCGTCCCTTAAAATGCTATCACTCGCTCGGCGGATTCGAGACCGTCCGGTTCTTTTGGGGTGCGCAGCGCGAGGCACGCGGCGCTCTGCGCACACCGCGCAGCGCCGAATATAGATATAAAAAAAATTGAATAAATAAATAATAAAAAAAAACAAAAACACAGCGACGAGTATGCTCTCCTCTGATCTCACCGCGGATCTCGAATTTAATGTTGTTTATCTACTTATTACGTCAGCGGGGGCTAATTGGGCATATTTGAGATTCGATTCTGGTGCCGCCTCGCTGTTCTCTCAGCTCGCATTGAGATGCTCTCACGTACGTTTTAGCTGTATATAGAATAGCGTAGTGACGCTGTGGTCCGGTGCGTCCGTGTCCTTTTAGAGGCAAGAGGGATGGAATACCTCGGCATTCGTCGGTGAACAAGGCCGAGAAACAGCGCCAAGGAGCCGATGAGACTCATGCTCCGGGGGGAGCTTCGGGGATAATACCTACTAAAGTTGAAGAAGTCTCGCGGGCTGCAAGAAGAGTCGCATAACTTTGGCATGATCATGCGGTGGGACACTCATTGCCGTCGCTCTCCCGTCATCCGTCTTTAGGGAAGCATCGCGCGCCACATTGCAGATATCTTCTCGTTGTCCGACACCTTTCGCAACGAAGAGATGCATCGCTTCATTCCGCGGTTGAGTCCTTCGATCTCTGGAAGAAAGTCGACACATTTTCATTGAGGCGGTTGAAGAGCTCTCCGATAGTCAAATAGCTCCCGTATTATTTTTTTTTTAAATTACGACATACCGGAAAGGCTTCACTTCCGGTTTCAAAATCACATTCTTTTGACCGGAAGTGGACGTCATACCGGAAAAGCATCACTTCCGGTTTGAAAATCTCATTTTTCGAGCGGAAGTGGACGTCATACCGGAAAAGAGCACCACTTCCAGTTTGAAAATCGCATTTTTCGACCGGAAGTGGACGTCATACCGGAAAAGCGTCACTTCCGGTTTGAAAATCTCATTTTCCGACCAGAAGTGGACGTCATGCCGGAAAAGTGTCACTTCCGGTTTGAAAATTTCATTTTCCGACCGAAAGTGGACATCATGCCGGAAAGGGGCCCCTTCCGGTTTGAAGATCTTATTTTCCAACCGGAAGCGACGCCATAGCGGAAATACGTCACTTTCGGTTTAAAAATCTCAGTTTTCGAGGTGCACGCACGCGCTCTGCCTCGACGTCGAGTAGAGCATATATATATATATATATATATATATATATATATATAAATATATATATATATATATACATAGATATATAGAGTGTATATGTATTGTGACGTGATTTTTTGGAATCACCGTCACAAACTTAAGGAAAAAAGCATCTAGTACCTTTTCTTGCGAAAATACCGAATTTTATGGTATAGATCTCGTTTTGCTGCCTCTCTCGCTAATCGCGGTACGATTTAGCTTACGGGGATACAGTTCCGCTAACGTTTATTTTTTTGTACGGTTACGGTTACAGTAAAGATCCAGTTAGTCGGGGTTTTCGAATCCAGTTGGTGGTGCAGATCTATAAGTTATTACAAGCCGAACTGGAGGAGAGACTCGACGAGGCTTCGTTACGAATACGCCAAAGTCCGGTGCAAACCCGGCGCTCTAGTGGGTGATACGGTAAAGTGCAATGCGTTGGAGAACAGGCGGAGTTACGGTTTAGTCCGGACAAGGATGGAACCCTTGTGCCGTGTTTTTGAGATAGGGAAGAGCCTTGTTTTCACGCATTGCACGAGGAGAAGCGATCGTAACGATCCTCGAAATTTACCGCTTCGTACAGTTCGGTTACAGGCTCCCGTTGAAATCCCGTTTCGAAAGAGTTTGAGAGGGCAGTAGCTATCGATCAGAGTTCCCGAAATAATGATAATGATCCGTTACAGGTGTTATCGTAGACAAATCAGTCTACCGAGTGTCGTCCTCGAGGCAACTCGGACTTCGCTCGCGCTCCCGTGTGTTTACGGTTTTTCGGGTATTGTCTCGCGCTCGCGATGCGTGTCTCGCTCGCGCTGTCGTAGACTCCGGCTACCGTCTCGCTCCGGTTCGTGTGTCTCGCTCGCGCTACCTGTCACCGCGCGTTCGCGGTTCGACTCGTGTGCCGTTTCGTGCGAGTTCTTTACCGATTTCCTGTGTTCAGGATGCGTTTCGGTTAACGTTCTTGAGGTACAGTGAGTGTGGGTAAGTTCCGGGGCATCGCAGGATGCGGATCTCGCTCCATATCATTGGATTTATTCCTGCGGTTCGGTGAGTTTATCGTTTGTGTAGATTTTCGATCGCGTATAGGATTCGTTCTCGCTGTCGTTACGCTCGCTCGACCCTTCGGTAAGCTGAGCGCTCCCGATGCACGCAGGTGCGATCTCGTGGCTTACAGCCAACCAAAATTAATGGTTTTCGTTTTGGAAATCTTGAGCTCCCGTTAGTATAGATTTCGCGTTACTTTATTGGCGAAGGATCGCGACCCTTCTACCACAACCTACACCCTGAGCAAACCGTGCATTTCCGCAACCGTTGCTCTCGCGAGTGTATTGGTGTTAGCTCGTTACCGTTCCGTTCCCGTTTTATCGTTCTGTGTTTTGTCCTTGCGGAGGTCGGTTCCATCGACCTCCAGTTTAGTCCGGTTTGGCGATTCCGGCGAAACAAAAATCCGCCCTGCGGAGGTCGGTTCCATCGACCTCCAGTTTAGTCCGGTTCGGCGATTCCGGCGAAACAAAAATCAGCCCTGCGGAGGTCGGTTCCATCGACCTCCAGGTTAGTCCGGTTGTTAATACCGGTGAAACAAAAATTAACTGGCGCCCACCGGGACTCCAATGCATTGGCGAGGGTGGACGGCCGAAGGTGACGTTTTTTTGGTACTCGCTTTCGCGTTTCGCTCCCGTCTGGTTTGAGCTTCGGTTCTCGATTTTCGGTTCTGTTTTTTTGTTCGAGATTTCCGTTGAGATACCGGAAAATACGTCACAGTATATACAGCTATATCGAAGATGTATGGTTGTTGTAGCTAAACCCGGTGAACGACGCGTATGCCGGGCGGCGACTCGCGAGACTCTCGGGCCTCTCTCCGTTTAAGGACCCTGCTCTCGGATTCCAGAGCTCGATCACAAACGAAGCCGCCCTTACCGCTGAGACGCTTTGATAGTTCATAAAATGAAACGGATTTTGATTCGGGCCCTTTCGTAATCCAATGCCATCGACTCTCTTTACCCTTACCATTCATTCGATTTATTTATTTTTGCCTTCGGCGTTGCACCCGTCCTATCGGGTTGCCCGCCGCGTGACCGGAGAAAGAAACACTCGCGACAGCGTCGAGAGTGTGGATGCTCCGACTCGCTGGTCATGTTCGCTACCGACGTTTTTATTTTTCATTTTTTTTTTTATATCCACTTTTGTCGTTTAATAATAACAATAAAAACAATATTAATAATAATAATCCATTCCCGGAGTAATAATCGCTTCGAAGGGGCCAATGGGAGAGAGGATTATGTTGACCGGGACACTCTTAAGATACCCAGAATTGCGGCCCGTTATCCCGAACGAATGTCGAGATCGGCGTCGAGATAACCGAGCGATTCGCCGACTTATTTTTCCATCGAAAAGAATTAAGGTATCACTCTGCTCGTGCTCGCCTCCGCGGTTCGAAACTTTCACGATGGACAATAACTCCCCCTCGCCGAAACCGGCACCGCGGCTCGGCTACTATTATATTATCGATCTCGCAAAATTCGCCAAATGGACTGGCCGAGCGCGTCGAATTGACCGTTACCGAAAACGAATAACGATTCTCTTATCTCAATGGTGCGGGCTCGCCGTTCAGTTCTCGCATATACGACCGAGACGCCTCATCGGAGAATTATATTCGAAGAAAAGAAAATCAAAATAAAATAAAAGACATCGACATTCTGATGGTAATAAAAATGATAAAAAAAAAGAAAAAGGAGGACCAGAGGAAGCAGCGCACGAAGTCGGTCTCGGCGCGCCGGACCCGGAGATCGGTAACTTCCTCCATGAGGCATCTCCCTCGCTTGCCGCGAGCTTCGAGGATCGCCCGTCGAGCGATCCTTAGCCTCACAATTTATCGTACAATTAGCACTGTTTATTCCGTCACGGGGCGAATAACTCGGTCCATAACGCGCGCGCGAGCGATCAACCGGTTTTATGCAAGCAAAACGCAAGACGCTGCCGTGCGGTCCGTACGGTTACCGGTGGTTCGCGCCGGGCCGTTGCGAGAGTATCTCGGTGAGCGTTAACGGGGTCGACGAGAGCAGTGCCATTTTGGATCCTCGCCACCCGCCACCCGGCAACGCAGGGCTCTCGGGTTAAACGGACGCGCGGTCGCCGAGAAAATCGACGATCGGCACCGGGGACGAGTCTCTTGCAACTCAATAAACGTCTCCTCGGACACCATAATCGTTCGCGAGAAGGCTCGTTTAGCCTCCAGATTAGACAAGAAGACTCGCCGTTTTGCCTACTTGAGAAACCGCAAAAGTCTACCGGAGATATTAACGCTATCACGGGGATTTTATCCGCGGCTTCTTGCCCCGCCGCTCGGCGAACGAAAGATCAAGTCTCCGTGTTTTCGTACTCCAATCGGTATCCTTCTCGGTGATGAAAAATGCTTGAATCTCAGCGAAACAGGTACTCTCCCTGGCAGGCGAGGTCTCCGACGCGGCGCAATAAGGCATTATCGTAGCCGAGGCGATAAGACGGCGAGAGGACCGCGCGATCGGTAATACTTTTGCAGAGTAACCGGTACGAAGACTCTTCTCATACGCCGTGTGTGACACGAGGAGGCGAGAGGTGGAGAAAAAAAAAAAGAAGAAAAAAAAACTATAAGTGTGGAGAGAAGAGCTCGAAGGTGCGCGTGAGAGAACTACGTGGACCACGTAGGTTGTCGGCGGATCACGTAGCAGGGTCAGATCCACACGAAAGTGGCGAGCGCTCGGTACCGAATACCAAACGTTCGCCACCGCCGCGCGTCCCTCCGCATCGGACTCTCTCGTTCTCCCGGCGTTTAACGTTGTTTCCGAGTGCGACGGTGGCGTTCCAACCCCGCGGAGGACGGTGGCGTGCCGTACATAAGATATGACCGGTCAACGGTCCAAGCTCTCTCCCACAGAGAGAAAAGAGCGCGCGGTCGGAGCGTAATGCAGTAATAAACGTGAATCGAGCAAATTCGACCCGAGGAAAAAGCGGACGGCGATGATCGGTGGCAGAGAGCTTTGTGGCCGGATCGGGGGCCGATCGGAAAAGATGGGTGGATGAAGGAAATAAGAGGCTCGAGTGATGGATAACGGAACGACGGAGGGGGAGGAAGTCGGGAATCAATATTCGCACCCTCGATCCTTTGCCGATCCCACGGGAGAGCACCGGGCGATTTTCCCCGTT
This sequence comes from Amblyjoppa proteus, assembly GCA_963922035.1. NCBI lineage: Eukaryota > Metazoa > Arthropoda > Insecta > Hymenoptera > Ichneumonidae > Amblyjoppa > Amblyjoppa proteus. Next base: position 16,816,628 of record OY998233.1, read on the forward strand.
GGCGATCAAAGGGACGCGGGAGAGCTGCACGCATTTCGGCCAATATTTCATGAGCGGCGCGTGGTCCGAGTGGCAACGGAATCGACTGCGACCGGGGATCTCTTTGAGAGTCGCACGGCGATATGGCCCGGAGCGCTTCGACCACTCGGCAATCGCTTTGCGGGAAAGCTTTACCTCCGCAGACTGCCAGGGGCTCGCAGGAAATAATTATGGAAGACACGCACGAGGCAAAGAGAGAGAGAGAGAGAAAAAAAGAAACAAATTGCATCGACAGTGTTGCATCAAACATGCAGGAGGATTAAATTGATCAGCGTGCGAATGTGCCCGAGATCCGACTAACTGTACAATTAGAATTGGGTTAATGTCTTCGGCACGGTTCAGAGATTTCCTCGCAAGCCGCCTCTCTCTTCTGCCGGTCTCTTCGGTTCGCATCGCTCTTATCTCTTTGCCGTTCCCTCTATCTCCATCGGTTCATTCGTCGATCGTTCCTCGACTCGCGTTACAACTTAACGAGGACCGAGTACCGACTGTGTGTGTGTGTACTCTGTGACACGTGACGATCGGCGACTCAACCGTGGTAGTTCATACGGCACGTAATCGATCGAGCCGCGAGTGGAGGGAGCGCGCGTGCAGATCTATGGATCCGAGGAGTGCAACGGCGATCGGAAAGATCTATTGAAAAAATTACTAACGTAGGTACGCGTTCACGTGGTGCGGATGAACGTAACGAGAGAATCGCGCGCTCCGCACCCGTTCAACGTGTGCGGGCTTACGAAGCATCAGTGGCGCGGTGAAACACGGCTCGGGAAACAATTTTGCGATCTCTTCGAGACGACGGTGAGGATAATCAGCGTATGGCGCAGCCGAGCGATCAACGGAGAAATGAAATGCCGTAGAAAATGTGAGTGAACGAGAGGGAGAGGAAAGGAGAGACCAATATGAGACGAGTCGCCGCATTGACTGAAAGATGCCACATGAGATTAATGTAGCTCGATAATATTTAATTACAGGACAAGTAACGCGGCAATATCACGGATATTATCGGGCCGGAGAGATCGAGCGAGGAGAAAAGAGCTACCGCCTGTTTAACCTTCAGAGGACTACAACGACACGACTTTCCGATCGTATTTAGCCTCGTCCTCATTCCCGTATTAATTTCGCATCTTTCTAAAACGTTTCGAGTCCGATTCCATCGTTCCGGCTGGCCCAGTCGTTTCATCGTCAAAACTAAAAAGGTCCAAGTCCAATTCCATCGTTCCGCCTGGTCTAATCATTTCATCGTCAAAGCTAAAACCTTCCCAGTCCAATTCCATCGTTCCGTCTGGTCCAATAGTTCCATCGTCAAAACTAAAAAGATTCGAGTCCAATTTCATCGTTCCGACTGATCCAGTCACTCCATCGTCAAAACTAAAAAGATCCGCCGTCAATTCCATCGCTCCAGCTGGTCCAGAAAGTGCCTCTGATCCACAAGGTCTACCGCAGTCCATATTCTTTTTCCAGATTCCTCCTGATTCTATCTTTAATCGAAACTTCACTTCGCAACCAAGACATTAAGGTTTCCCCTCAGGTGTTCGGCCACTCTCATTCTCCGAGGCTCATCCCGTTCCACTTCCGGTCGACCGATTTTCTTTTTCCTCTTTTTTACCCCACCGGAATTTCATCTAAATTCATGAAACTATTCGTCCGCGCGAACTTAGCCTCGAAGTAAGCTGTCAGTCCGGCGGAAAGTGGATTTCTCTCTTTCGCCGTCTCGTCTCGCTGCATTGTGTCGCGCTCGTGCATTCCGAACGGCAGTATGTCCGAGAGAAACGAGAGACCCTCTTACCGTCCGACTCGGTGACCGCGGGTATTCCCTCGGACGTGTTTTAGAATTCACGTGGTGGCATCGGCCGAGTCTTCTCGTTGTTGCTCCCCGTGCCTTTGCCTGGCTCGCTCGGTGGTCACTCGGAGGCTCCTCGGACATTTTAGTGGGGCCCCGTGCCTCGCATCTACGACGAGAGTGCTCCGCGTTCGATCCTCCGGAGAGCCGCGGGCGAAACCCGGCCATGCCTCTCTATATCGTTACCCCCGAGACCCCAATGCGAGAATAAGAGCGGTGAAATTTACACGCTCGGAGCTTACACTTTATACACACTTTTAACCCTCGTAACGCGGAGCGCGATCGTGTTCTTCCCGCACTCAGATATCCACTCGCGTATTACAGACCGCACTCGATAAACATTTAAGACGATAGCGTCCGAGCCGCGTAGTCCGCGGTACCGCTCTCCGGTCTTATCGGTGGAATAAATACCTCGAAATGCATGTATGTCGAAATAAAATTAAAAAAAAAATGAACGAATATGGAACGCCGAGCGCAAATTCTCCCTTCAATCCTACAGTTACTTGTTTTAACGATCAAGAAACGAGAAATAAAGGAAGGGCGATCGTGAAACCGAGAGAGGACAAAAAATGCGGTTCCCCGCTTCAGGAAGGTCGTCGTACGTTCGTTTTCACGATTCGGAGTGCATTTGGCAATTAAACGGCGAAACCATAATTTTCACGTCTCTCTCCCCTCGCATAATGCGCCTTGCGTTGCTTGCAAATGATAAAAAAATAATAAAAAAAAAACCTGTACGCACACACATCGCGGTCGAGGCGCGCGGGACATCGGGAGCGAGGAGCGATTACGCCGAGCGGTGATTTTGCGCGCGTGTGTACGAGAGTCGAATGCAAATGATGACGAAATGCCATCGGTAAGGGTCAGCGGGACGGGGCGGTGAGGAGGAGCTCGTTCGGGAACGACAAGCGCGACGAGCCGAGCTGCGCGACAGGACACACGAGTCTCTCTTTTCTCGGACTCCCACGAGTAACGAAGGAGGACGAGGCGAACGGTGAGGTGGAAGAAGAAGAGGACGAGAGTTTGGTTATGCGGCTGCGACATGACGCTGCCGCTTTGCAAACCTCTTCGTTAAAACGGCCGATGAATCCCACAGTGCAACTCATGCAGCAGCAACTGCACCGGCAGCGGCGGTGAAACAGACATGTGTGCGCGCGTGCGCGTATGTGTGGAGAGAGAGCCGTGCACGGAGCTTGTATATTATGCACGCTGGATATAGGTACGTTCGGCCTCCGAGCGTTTATAGCATTTATTTAGCAAAAGAGTTAAAAGGACGGAGGGGGTAAACGAGAGAACGAGAGAGAATGCGACGATGTATGTGCAGCCTCGGGTGTACACCTCTATTGCGCAATCGGAAAAATAACAACCGACAAGTACCGAGCGGGGAGCAGCGTCGACGAGGAGGAGGAAGAGGAGAGAAGGTGGAACGAGACGAGGAGGAAGAAAATGAAGAAGCTGAAAACGAGTTGCGCGCTCTTTCCAGTTAGTAATAGGCTGACGCTAATGGACGTCGTTTCTCATATTATGACGAATCGCCTCGCGTATTATTAAACGGTGCGTATAGTGCGGCTCTCTTTCAATTGAGGAGATTCCGGTGGAGCGGAGAACATTTTTATGCTCCTCGACAGATCGATCGCTCAGGTTGCGTGTTTGTTCGCAGGTATTGTAGTCGAGTACGGTGAGGCGGAAGGGGCAGAGCAGCGTTTTGCGCCCATCGTCGAGTCGCGGAAATCTTGGCGAATCGGGGACTTCGGCAAGGTCTGAAACTCTCTCGGTTCGCTCGGGGGGAAAAAGTGAGCGAGTGAATAGGTCGCATAATTTCTCAAGGCCTACCAGTTTCGACGGTGTCAAGCTCGGAAGGTCCCCTATCTCGCCGCGATATCTCCCGGTCCTCTCCCAGTCGCTCGACCGTCAGTCGGGTCTCTTTCATTCTCGCCTTCCTCCTTTCTTTTCTCACTGCTCGTCCTGGGACGATCGCGGCACTTCGGCCTTCTGACGATGCGCCCGAATTAGGTTGACTCGCGATCTGGCCGGCTGAGCGCGGCGGGTTGACTCGACGACGCGAATCCTCGGCCGAAAACCGCAAAGCGATCGTCTCGACGGCTCATCGGGAGGCCGCGAACAGGCAGAAATTCTTTTGCCGCTCTTCTCTCCTATCGAAGAATGGTCGAGCCCTCGGGCAATTCTCCGCCAACTATCGCAGCCGATACCGACGAATCACGCGTCTGCGCGACTGACGATCCGGTGAAAGTTCCAAAAGTTACGACGCTAACCCGCGGGGTCAAAGCGGGCTCTCTCGCACGATCGAATCGAACGCCCCTCACTCGCGCCGTGACAGTCTGCAAACGAAATGGAATCGGATCGACCGATCGATGAAAATATGCATGAAAAATAAAATAGAAAAAAAATCACTATGTCATTATCCGCGGAGTTGAGTGTCCATGCGTGCCGGAGGATTTGTAAGTTACAAAGCCCGCGAGATCGAAGGTTGAGATCTGGAGAACGCGATTCACCGGTGTTCGCCACAGCCATCGCTGTACATACGATATGCGCCGACTAGAGTAGTTGACCAACGTGTAGAACAGCCACTATCTACACGGCTAGCGTGCACACGACGGGCCTCGGTAAGCCTCTGCGCGGAGCCACGACTATGGACACCTAATGCAATGTGTAGATGTTGCTCGATAATAGTGACGTAGTGACGACGAGGCATCAGTGTTTCTAGCGAGTTCCCTCTCTCTCCGCGGCTTCCTCTTCGCCTCCTCTCTTCGGGGTCGGCTGCAGCTTGCATAATTAATGTACAATTAAAGATCGGTGGTGCATCGGCTCGAGTTATCGCGCCTCGAGATATGCTAAGTGAGTTTGAGTGCATGAGCGCACCGAGTGACACGGCAGTACGCTGCGCGCCGTTCGAATTCGCAACCCTCCGCGGCCGCCAGTTCGACGGTTCGTAACATCGCCGCGTCAGAAACGCACCGTAGACTAGTGAATTGCGAAACTCGTGATGCAAGTAAGTCGAACTTGGATGTAAAGTTTTTTTTCGTAAATCGCGAAAAAAAACATTATTTCAGACTATTTTTAATTATCGACGTTATAAATTATCGGAAGGTCCAATAAATAAACTTCGATTTTTTTTAAATTCGGTACTTAAAGAGGGATCAAAATATTTATTGTATTCAATTTAATTCTTCTATCACTTATTCGTTATTTTATTAATTAAAAAAATAATAGTATATGAATGTTCATTTGAGATTTAATGAAGTCAATTTGAATTTGTGACGACAAAGCAAAAAGTGCCGAAGAGAATCGGGAGGATTTTTCTAATTCACTGGTTATCTCGGGATTAAATCGGTCCCAAATAACACGATTATTTTTCTGAGTATCATAAAAAATAAAAAATAAAAAATAGAATGTCCCAAACAATTTTAAATGATTGAAACGTCTTATTTTTTTGTCAATAGATTTTTTTTTGGGGAAAGATACAATCCAATAAATAATTGATAATTTTTAATTCCTTACTTACGTGGTGATCAAAAGATTTACTCTATTCAATTTATTCGTCTTTGATTAATTCTCCTATTATTTATTCATCACGTTAATTTAAGTTTTAATAAAGTTAATTTAAATTTGTAATGACAAAACAGAAAGTGCAAAGGAGAATCGTGTGTGAGCTCCGCGGGATTTTTCCACTGATCCCTTTTGACCGGTTCTCTCACTGCCAAAGATCTGCGACCAACCTCTGTACCTTCTGCACGTGAGAGCTTCACTCTCTCTCTGTCTGTCTCTCCCTGTGTACGCATTGACGTTACCTCTCCCGCGAATTTTCATTACAGCTCGCAGGGAGACAGGGACAGAGAGGTCGGTTATGTTGCAGAGTGGCTGAGAGGCTACGCGCGTAGCGGATCCGAGAGGGATCGAGAGAAGGTAACGCGCCGTGGCACGGCCATAATTAATTTCCGCGTAATTAGCGGGCGCAGACGCCTCGGCGGAGGCCGTTAACTCGGGTGGACGATCGTTACGCGCAGCGCTGACATAGGTAGCACCACGAAATACGGCTCCTGTTATTACAGCGGATTAATGACTCTTCTATCTCCCCGCTCCGTCGAGCGGTTTTCGTTCCTGACGTTTCTTTGCGCGCTCAAAGATGGGCGTTTCGTTACGAGTGGAGAGGAAAATTCGTGTTCGGCTGTCGATACGCGCGACGGAATTCTCGGCGATCAATTGAGACATCAATCGGTAGCAATACAAAATGCGGATCCTATTATAACGCAGCAAATTAATTACTCTTCTATCAGCCGGCTCCGTCTCGCAGTTTCCGTTCCTGACGTTTCTTTCCGCGCTCGAAGATGCGCGTTTCGAGTCGCCTTCGGCTGTCGATTCCGCATGGAATTCCCGCCGATCGATCGGGATATCGATCGGTACGGGCGATGCGAGTCGATAAACTCCCCACGATCGGTCTTTCGATATTTTTTTTTTCTCTGTGCGATCTCCACGCGGGGCACGCGTGGAGAAGCCATTATAACGAAAAGCAAGGTGGCCTCCTATCGCCACAAGGTAGCTGTGAGAGCCCTCATGCTTTCCTTGCTTTCGTCTCTCCGCGTGCTTCTCGTCGCTTGCCGGGATACCCCGAGATCCTGGATAACAGTTATTAGGGGCTTTTTATAATGCGCCTGTTCCTTTCTCTCTCCAAACCCTCCCCCTCTTTTCTCTTGATTTTTTTCGCCAGCGAACCAGTAAACCGGCGTCCCATCCAACGAAGAGCGCGCGCGCGCGCGATATCAACCGCATTTTTTTTATACTAAACTATGGAATGTAGGGTATTACACTACTGTATACAGCATAGTGTGTAAACCACACTACAGCCGACGACCGCGTAAACGTATGCGGAGTGGACACTCCCTGTTCCCCCTTTGATTATATATAATTATTGGCATTTTAATAACTAATCATTTTCCCAACTCCCTCTTCGGCCGGCTTCACGTCGTCGTCGTCGTCGTCGTCGTCGTCGGTCCGCAGAAGAAGCATGCGGGCGGAGAAATGGGAGGCAGCTTCCGAGACGTGGCCGCTACCGTATCGCCGGCCTCTATCATCCTTCTTCTTCATCGTATCTTTATTTTCTTGTTCCTTTCAGTGATCCCTTCGAGCAAACTTGTCGTACTTCCACCGCTGATACTACTGTAATTCTTCGTAAGCAAAATCGCTGAGTGTATTTTTTTGTATGATTGAGTAAGGCGAGGATACGAATGCTCGGACCGTTAAGAGCATCCCTTGATTCAAACAGCTATTACTCAGTCAATGAGTGATTTTTTATTTTTGTAAGTCCAACTAACCTTAAACTCGTAGCTTCCATTTTTCAAAGCACATGTATTAAGCGTAATGGTAGCGCATCATTTTTGCTTCGTAGAATTTTTGCCTGGTAGAATTTTTGCCTGGTAGAATTTTTGCTTGGTAGAATTTTTGCCTGGTAGAATTTTCTCTGGTAGAATTTTCTCTGGTAGAATTTTCTCTGGTAGAATTTTTGCCTGGTAAAATTTTTGCCTGGTAGAATTTTTGCCTGGTAGAATTTTTGCCTGGTAGAATTTTTGCCTGGTAGAATTTTTGCCTGGTAGAATTTTTGCCTGGTAGAATTTTTGCCTGGTAGAATTTTTGCCTGGTAGAATTTTTGCCTGGTAGAATTTTTGCCTGGTAGAATTTTTGCTTGGTAAAATTTTTGCCTGGTAAAATTTTTGCCTGGTAGAATTTTTGCCTGGTAGAATTTTCTCTGGTAGAATTTTTGCCTGGTAAAATTTTTGCCTGGTAGAATTTTTGCCTGGTACAATTCTTGTCTGCTACAATTCTTGCCTGCTACAATTCTTGCCTGGTACAATTTTTGCCTGGTACAGTTTTTGCCTGGTACAATTTGTGCCGGGTACGATTTTTGAGTACTAGGATTTTTCGAGCTTTATATCAGGTCCTAAGGTTCGAAAAAGGCCCGATTAGACCCAGGCAGGCCCCAATCCGGCGCTCCAAAATTGCGGGGTCATTGATCTCTACCTCAGGAGCCCGTAGTAGAGTAGGTGAATAGAATAGGTGAAAGTTGATAGTAGGATAAAATTAAAAAGCATGTGAAATCCTTTTGAAACTTGAGCAAAAAAAAAATGTCTTCAATCTCTTCGGGATCAGCTCGACACTCCTCGTCTCCATCCTTAACGATCATCGAAAACGACATCAAGATCGAAGGATCGTCGTGCAACACGTGCGCCACAGAGAGGCGCTTGTCCTCTCCTCCCTCCAACCCTTAGCATCCTAAATATGCCTGCGCGTAATTAAAAGCTATCGATTCGACGTAAGCCCGGGGTAATTGCACGAGTTACGCTCACCGAATAATCGCTTTCGTCGTCGTCGTCGTTGCCCATTCGTCGGACCGCCCTCCACGATGAGGGAGCAGGGCGAACCTCCGCGGGTTCCCCGAATCGCTAGCTGGCAGCCCTGTCGCGTTGATAACGGAATATTTACATATTATCGCACGGTACGAGGCGACCCACGCAGACCTGGATCCTCCGTGGTCTGCACACTTTTATCCCTTCTCCCCGGCCCGAAAACGTTTAACTCTCGTCTCTCTATCTGTATATACAGCCAACTTTCGCCCTTTACCCCCGCGTTTTTTCTTCTCGGTCCCTCGGAAAGGCTCCGGAAAAGAGGATGAGCCCTCGCTGACGATCACGCCCGCCAAGTTTTTTCCCTGGTATCGTTTTTTTTTTTTTTTTTTAGAACCGTCGTTGAAAGTCCCAGGTGGGACTTTGCGAAGGCCGCGAGGGCCGACTTGACGCGGGTAAATTGTTTTTTTTAAAACCCCTTTGTGTACGCAATTACGGGTAAAATTCTCAACGTTTTTTATAATCTAGGTTAATCAACCTTAATTTCACGCTAATGCGTCAACGAATCGGTGACACAAGTAGGGCGATGCTTCACATGCCTGCAGTGTAAAAAATATCTGCGCGAAAATTGACACGAAGTATGTGAAGTGTTTAATCGTTAATCGATAGATCAAATTTAAGTGTGAGTTAAAATCGATGCTCGCTGTATCCAATCGAGTTTACCGGACGTGTCCAGCGTACCGAATTAATTATACCTGAGTTTCTTTTGCATCAAATTTATTATACCCGTTTGTAAATTAAAAACGTTCTAATTTACTTTATTAATTTTGCATTAAATTTTTAACACCTCAGACATTTATCGATACATTGAGTAGTGTAACAAGTGTCAAGTTTAGCAAGATTGAAAAAAAAACTGGAATATAACTTATGTCTGGAGTCAATAACTCGTCGGGAATGTGGGAGGATGCGGGGACAGCGCGTGCACTAATGTTTTATGTGATAAAAAAATGCAGGTCCGACATCAGATCCTGATCACCGGTCTCTCGCCGAGACTCATCGCGTGACGCCGGCCAATCATCGCCAGCGTGGCACACACAAACTTTTCGTCCGTTTCTTGCAGCTCTCGGGTGCATGCCTCTCTCGCTCGTGCATGTGTCCTAACGGTCTCACCACATACGTGCAAAAAGAAGAGTTAAACCATTTGCATTATAATATATGCACGAACGTTTCGCCGGGCGCTTCTCGTCCGCCTCATACGAAACCCATAAACGCCGTTTCGGAAGTAAAACGCGTTCTAATTAGTCAATATTCATGCAGTTCGTTTTATAATTTGTCGTGCCGCTCGTTCGTTTCGTTCGCGTGACACACGGACGCCATATCTCTCCCCTTCTCCCCTCTCGCTCCCTCGCTCCCTCGCTCTCTCGCTCCCTCGCTCCCTCGCTCCCTCGCTCCCTCGCTCCCTCGCTCCCTCGCTCCCTCGCTCCCTCGCTCCCTCGCTCCCTCGCTCCCTCGCTCCCTCGCTCCCTCGCTCCCTCGCTCCCTCGCTCCCTCGCTCCCTCGCTCCCTCGCTCCCTCGCTCCCTCGCTCCCTCGCTCCCTCGCTCCCTCGCTCTCTCGCTCTCTCGCTCTCTCGCTCTCCCCCCCCCCCGAGTTCACTCGCTAATTGCTCAAATATTAATGGACCACGTTGTCACTGAGTTTGAGTCGAAAGAGCCCGGACATGTTCTGCCGTTGCGATTTATCGCCGGTTTTTTATTTGACATCCATTTTAGTGTTACAACCTCCCTGGTAGAAAGTTTGGGACGTTGATTCAGGCCCGGATCAGAGCCAGACCAGGCCCGGATCAGGACCCAATCAGGCCCGGACTTAACGCCAATGAAAGGTCTAACAGAGATTTCTTTTCAAAACGATCGCTCGATTAATTCACGCGAGAGGCAACAGCCCAGATCCTGACCAGGCTGCGACTCAACTTCAAAGAGAAATCCACCAACAATTTCATTCCGAAGCTCGATTATTTGACGCTAAAGGAAACAGTCCATACTCTGACCAGGCTTGGACTTAACGTCAAAGAAAAATCCGCCAGCCTTTTCTTTTCGAAACGACCGCTCGATTATTTCACGCAAGAAGTAACATCCCATCGTCTCTCGATGCCCCGCAACTTTCCGTGGCATAATTTCCGCATGTATAGTTTAACCGAGCATCAACGGGCGAGGATCGAGTTAATCGCTCGCTCGAGCGACGAAGTGGCCGAGCTTTATGAAGCACGCAGTAATAGTTACGCGCGACGACGGCCAAGTTGACGACCGAGCACAGCGAACGGTATCTCCGGAACAAACTGCTCCTCTCCACCCAGAGGATCGGTAAACTCCGCGTTGCGTCGAAGGAACGGGAGCGAGACTCCGGAGGGGACGCTATCTCCTCCGTCGTCGGCCGTAGCTGGGAACTCTCCGCAGCGAGTAGATTTTCCCCGAGAGCGTGCCGACGTCGTCAACGCGGTATACGGAGCCAACTCGAGTGTAGTTAAGGAGGGTCTCGAGAGCCGCTTCCAACGGGAATAGGAAGACCAATACTCCGCACTTCCGTCCCTCTTCCTTCCGAAGGACGCATAAATCTTCGCCTCTCTCGGCTCAGTTTCCTCGCGATGCGCCTCCTCAGCCCACGCGCCTCTCTCCGCCTCTAGGATATTACGTAAAAGCTCGAGTGCTGGCCGCCTCTGCTGGATACACGAAGCGCCCCGGCAAACGTGGTAAACGTAGCCTGACTTCGTTCTCCTGGTTATTACACCGTCACGTGGACAACGGCAGAAGCAGAAGAATAAGGAAACCAAGAGGAGCGCAACAAGACCGCCGGTTGTAAAATATACACGCCCGTTGCCTGTCGTCGTTCGTGCGAATAAATAGTTTGCCCTCGCTTGTAACGCGCCTCTTCCCCGACGTGCGGCTCGCAGCCCAAGTTATAATCGAATTACACGCGACATGTGTCGAATATTTTTGTTCTGTCCGGAGTCGATCGAATGAGTTTTGAGGGGTCGTTCGAGGACGGAAAAGTTTTTTTTTATTGTTATCTTCATTTCCAACAAGCCCCTTTCCATGCGTCGATGTCCTTTCTCTCTACACACCCGCGACACGAGAGATAAGACGAGGCGGGGGTGGATTTCTCTCTAAGCCCGAGCAAGGAATCACTTTGCTATCGGCACGTAATCGAAACCCATTGCCGGGGCGGGTGTAGAGTATCCGAGATTCTCTCGGGTTTCAGTCGCCGTTCCTCCCCGCGCTTGGCTCTGTTCCGCGCGACCGAGGAACGAGAATCAAGTGCCTGTTTATACCCCTTTCCATCGGTGTAGGAGGAGATCCTCGCGAGGACGAGGAGCGAGGGACTGGAGGCGGCGAGACGGAGCGCGGAAAGGGGATGTAGGAAAGGGGTTGGCTGAACGGTGTACACGATGAGCTCGTCGTCGGCTCCGAGCGAGGACGACGGCGAGGCTCCGCCGAGCGCGTGAGCCGCTCTCGAGGGGGGAGGTAAATGTAAGCAGTAAGCCATTTTCCAGACCATGAGGCGCGAAGCCCCGCTCTGCCCTCTTAGCGTCGGTAATCCCTGCCCCGGCAACCGACGACGAGACCGGGAAGCGATGGCAGCGGAGCCGGCGGTCGTGCGGTGGCCAGCAGGGGAAGCCACCCTCAGGTGCGAGAGACGGGGGCTTCCCATATTTAATACCGGTAGCGGCATCGGCGCGGCTTTCGCAACCTCGAGAATAGCTTTGGGTCTGGTGAAAATAATCTTTTGCTTGTTTCACTTTCGGCGTGAGTTAACATAAGATGACTTGTAATCGGGAAAAAAGAAACACGTCAAACGCATTTCCGACATGATTAATGAGAAAAATGCGTTGCAGCCGATCATTCCTGCCGATTCTGAGTGCTTCGAAAATAGCAATCACTGCTTTCCGATCCCCTTCTATTTTTTCGGTCCAACTTCCCAGGTTGTTTATTCTTCGTCATTAGCTTGCACGGCGATCGCGCGGTGGACAGCGGGAAAAACCACCCTCAGGTAGCAGAATCGGCGCACCTTTCGCAAGCTTCATAATAACTTTGGGACTGGCGACACAGCCAAAAATAATCTTTTGCTTCTTTTACTTCCGGCTGGAATTTCCGGGAGTTAAACAAGAAAGATTCGTCATCAGGAAGAAAGAAACACAATAGATATGATCAATCAAGCTCAGCAGATATGATCAATGACAAAAACTTGTTGCAGCCAATTATTCCAGCCAATTCTGGTTACTTTCGAAAAGCCCAATCATCGCTTTCCGATTACCTCCTCTTTCTTCGCTCCAACTTCCCGGATTGCTTATTCTCCGCCGCTAACCCGCGGCGGCGAACGCGGCAGTAGCCGGATGAATCGGAGCCACGGCTGAGTTACACCGCGAATATATGAAGGACAGCGGGTTAACAATATTTCATCCACGGGAAGTCGTGAAAGTCGAGAGAGACTGGAGCGTACTCGAATAAAAAGAAGAAAAGAAGAGAGAAAAAAACCACACACACACACACTATCGGTCGAAACGTCAATCCTCCGTCGGATCACGAGCAAAAACGCCCGGTCTTTATATATAAAGGGGGCAAAAAAAAAGGAAAGTAAAGCTATTTTCCTGCGATTTTCCTCGGCTAGGAAGTATTTAGCTCGCTCGTGCACGAATCGCTTTGGCTGCACCGACGGATCGGCGTATGCGACGGCGCACACAGACCATTGGACAACGGCCGATGGTGTAGTCTGGTCTTTTTACGAGCGAGATAATTGCTCGGGCGCGAGAGAGCATCCGGTGCTCTGCGCGCTCGCTTACTCGCGCATGCGGAGGTCCGCGAGAACGAAGGTGGAGCTGAAGGTGTACCGGCTGTTGGACCAGCACTGGAAGTCGCGTCAGAGGCGGGCGCAGACAAGGGCGAGAACTCGGAATTGCGAAGATCGACACGAACGAGAAAACCGGTGGTGAGGGAGAATTTCGTCACGTACCTCACGTACGACAGGCATTCGTCGGATCCTCAGACCGCGGACGAAGCTGTAAGGAGTCCGGACAAGGATGCATGGATAAGAGCGATGCAGGACGAGCATAAGTCGTTGCTCGAAAATAAGACGTGGGAGCTCGTTAACCCTCCACCGGGGAGGAAGCTACTGAAGACAAAATGGGTTTTCAAGACGAAGCGCAAAGCAAACGGCGAGATAAAAAGGCACAAAGCGAGGCTCGTCGTTAAGGGGTGCTCTCAGAGGGCGGGTGTCGATTACAACGAGACGTACGCACCCGTGATGAGGCACAACTCCCTTAGGCTGCTTTTCGCGTTGGCCGTCAAACACAATCTCAGCATCGAACACCTGGATGTTGTGACCGTGTATCTTCACGGGGATCTCGAAGAGGATATATACGCGGAACCACCAAAGGAGTTGGTTAACATCAATGACAACGGAAAAATCTGGAAGTTGAAGAAAGCAATGTACGGTTTGAAGCAAAGCGGGCGTTCATGGAATCGAAGACTGGACGCCGTGCTGAAAGGCTTAAAATTCGTACAAACCGGAGCGGACCAGTGTATATACTACAGACGTGTAAATGGAAACATCTGTATACTCGCGGTGTACGTAGATGACATTTTATTGGTCACGAAGGACGACGTGCAGCGCGAGCACGTCAAGAAGAGACTGAAGGAGAACTTCAAGACCAAGGAGTTCGGAGAGGTTAATCATATCCTCGGCATCAGGGTCACGAGAAACTCTCGGGTCGGAAAAATTAGCTTGGACCAAGCGGCCTATGTCCAAGAGATACTTGAGCGCTTTAACATGAGCGACAGCAACCCGGTTTCTACACTATTGGACCCCAATCAGAAGCTGGATGATTTTCCGACCGAGATCTCCGATGCGGAGGCAGAAGAAATGGGAAAAGTTCCGTACCAGGAAGTAGTGGGCGCACTACTCTACGTAAGCCAAGCAACGAGACCCGACATCGCTTATGCGATGAGCGTGTTGAGTCGCTATAATCGATCGCCGCGGAAAATTCATTGGACGGCAGTGAAGAGGGTGTTTCGCTACCTTAAGGGTACGGCGCACTGCAAGCTGGAGTTTCGGAGAGGAGGCCACAGCATCATCGAGGGCTTCAGCGACGCCGATTGGGCGAATGGTGCCGACGACAGGCGCTCTGGCACGGGTTTCCTGTTTACGTTGCATGGGGGTGCAATCGCGTGGTGCAGCCGTAAGCAGAAAACTGTCGCACTATCGTCAACTGAGGCGGAATACATGGCTCTGTACGCCGCATGCCAGGAGGCGATGTGGCTCAGGAGACTCATGAAAGAACTCGATCCGAGTGCGGTTAATCGACCGACAAAACTGTTATGCGACAATAAAGGTGCTATCGCGCTGGCCGAGACTTCCGGGTATCGTCAGCGCACGAAGCACATTGATATCAAACATCATTTCCCATGCGAGCATGTGGAGAAAGCAAACATCTGCATCGAGTATATTCCGACGGACAGTATGAAAGCGGACATACTAACCAAGGCCTTGCCAAAAATTAAAAATTCGTTCTTCTCGATGGAAATGGGTTTGGTCCTATAATAAAAGAAAATCGGGGACCAATATGTGTGTATATATGTTTGTAAAAAGAAAAAGAAAAAAAACTACGCGTATATTTATTGTAAAAATGCTGCGATTAAGTGGGCGTGTTGTAAGTTGTTACGTTGGCAGTAATCGCCCATGTTTCTGTTCTACCAGTTGGTAATAAAGACTGACGTCATGATCGCGTTTTTTGCATGGCGTCGAGTTGCCACCAAAACGTCTTTTTCACTCTCCCCGCGATAATCCACCTCTAACAAATATCCCAGTGGGGTTTTCTCAGACCAAATTTCTTTCGCTTTTTTTTCCTAGCCATCTCAGCTCAAGAATGACTCGCGGCTGCTAATGGACGGAAAGGAATTTTTCTTTAAATATCCGGAGCGTCGTTCCCTATCGGATATCGCGCTGAAAGTCAACCAAGCTCCGCAGCTCTCAACGGGAAAAGAATACATAAGATATAGATTGTCGAAACGCCGAGCGGGAAATGTATTCTCGCTTTCGAATCCCGGCGATGGTGGTGAAAAAATGATAACGAGAGGATTGCCGAATGGAAGGTGGATAGTCATCGGGACAGATAAGAAGCGTAGAGGGGATCGTTGGTCCATCTTCGTTCGGAGGGCGTCGCAGGCGGGGAGGCTGATGTCTTAGGGCGTCGCGACATCCGTCATCTTCGAGCACGGGGTTGGTTGGTCGATGGTGTTTCTCCTCTGAGCGCGCACCATACATAGAACCAAGCGGGAGTGGAGGGTCTTCCCTGGGGTTTCTCCACCCCGTGAGAGAAAGCGGGACGGCTGCAGGGTCAAGGAAACGCGCAGACGCAACGGTGGCGGGCGAAGCTCAGGAACGTGGAAGCACCGCCAGCAGGCGGCAGAGCAGCGGAGCGAAAGCAGCAGAGCCGCGGCAGCTTTCTCCCTCGCAGACTCCAAACAGCACGAGGCTTCTGTGAATGGCGACCCTCGCAAACCAATCGTATTCCCGTTTCCATCCCTCTCGCCGCGAAAACTCTGTCGCACTCTCTCTTCACCCACCGCGGTCTATATTATCCTCGGGTCTCCTCTCATTCTCACTCGCTTTCATCCCCCGTATAACGTTTACCCTTTCCTCCTTACTTGGAATGGCCCTGCTGGGATATCGACGATTCCGGGCAAAACTGCCTCGGCCACTGCCGCCAGCGCTCCACCGAATTTATGTCGCGAAGAATACACTCCCCGACCATGATTCCACAGTGACAAAAATCTACACACGTCGACTATGATCGGAGAAGATAGCCGCCGGATTTTATGCATCTATGCGGAATGTCTGTAGTCCCAACGGAAGATACAGCTGGTACCCGACGCGGAAAAAAAGTCTGGTCTACGGTAGACTCGAGACAGTTATCTTCGTGATCCACATTCCACCTCTACGATAGTGCCGGAAGCACACTTTCGGTAGATTTCCGTAACAGATCTACCGCAAGTGAATGATAGATGAAATTTTTCTTTTGTTCATGTAAGCATGGTCACGATTCCTGTGACAAAAATACGCCCATTGACTCCGATCCACGTACAGGGGAAAATCGGCACCGGATTTAATGCGTGGTCCACATTCCACTTCATAGTCTCGAAAGTAAACTTTGAGTAGATTCCCGTAGCAGATCTACCGCAAGTGAATGATAGACGGAATTTTCCTTTTCATTCATGTAAGCACGATCATTCTGGCGACAAAAATACGCGCATTAACTCCGATTCACGTACACGAGAAAATCGGCACCGGATTTAATGCATTTATCCGTAACGCAGCTGACACTCCTTTCGAGAAAAGTAAATCTGGTCTACCGTGGACTCGCAACAGTTATCCCAGTGGTCTACATTCCATGTCCACGATCGTCCCGGTAAGCGAACTTCGGTAGATACCCGTAACAGATCCACCGCAGGTGAATGGTAGACGGGATTTATTTTTTTTCTACCCGTGCATGTAGTCGCTCTCTCGCGCACACACGACAGCCATCTCGTATGTAGGCTACATACACTGTGCCGTGAACAACACGTCGTTCACGTGACGCTGCCGTTTCCTCGATCGAGAATAGCAACACTTGGCGCGCGAGAGACCAGCACCGACGGCCATTATCGGTTTATTATCTTAATTGTATGGAATTCCGCCGGTCGGGTATACGGGGAGGCCAGAGGAGAATGACGTCGAACGACGAGACCGTATAATGCGCTAGCTCAGCCCATCTGGGAGAAAATGGTAGAGGGGGGTGGACGGGCGAGTGACCAACGCAATAATAACCATTTAATTAATTTTATTCGTCGCTCGACAACCAAAATCTCAGTAAATAAAAATTCGTAGATAACACAATCATATAATTTTGGCGCAGCAGAAATCGGTAATTTAGCCTGGCGAGGTACCTGAGAGAACTGAAGTCGAGTGGGGAATGTAGCCGGGGCGAAACTGTTGCGAAACGTTAGTTGTAGCTAGACGGTAAAATAAACTATTGTTAAGGATTGAATGTAGCCAAGGTAAAATAACTATTGCAAAGGATCAAATGTAGCCGAGACCGAAATACCGAAATTACTGCTTTTGTAGAACTTAGATGAAATCCGAGGAAGCACTAACTATTGCCGAAAATGAGATGTAGCCAAGGATAAATTTACTATTGCCGAGAAGGAGATGTAGCCAGAAGAGAAATTAACGGAAAATAACTAAGATCGGAAAATTGAAGTTAGCTGTCGGTGAAATAACGGAAAAACATAATTTCTGGGACGACATTAAATATAAAAGATTTGTCGCTAAATCGTTAACTAGAACGCAATAGCGGAACGAATATCGAAGAAAGGAAGAGAACTCAAAATAGCCGCGGTTATTAGAAGATTTCATCCTAAATGTAGCCAATTCACCGGTACGCTGGGTACGAGATAGCCGAAGGGAATGACACGCGCCAGGAAAAACGATACTCGAACGCCAGATAGCCTATGCATGAGTCGCTCTCAACACAAAACGCCAGATGTAAACACGGCGTCGCCGTGACCTTTCGCGTGCGCTATAGCCAACCGGCCACCATCCGGCCTAACGAATGCGATCCAGCGCGCACGACATCCCTTTGTCTAGATGGATGAAATGTAGCCAATGTAACCGACGAATTCGCCTCCGCCGCGACGCAATAAGATTCGCGGAATGTAGTCGAACCAATAACTGGATCCTTCAGGATATCTTCAACGCGATAAACGAGGTACGCGACAAACTATTTAGAGAACGGGTGGCGCAAAGTAGCCGAAACAAACACAGATTTACTAAACAAACAATAGTAGAAGACGAGACATAGGAAATTTTGCCGGAATCAAGTTAGCCAAGAGGAGTGAGCGAGAAAAACGAAGATTTAACCAGAGCGATAGATCTAGCCGGATATGCCTCGCACGAACCCATCACGCGGCCCGAAGCCGCAAAACTAAATTAATTACCAAAAGAAAACTACGCCAAGATAAAAAGAACAATACAACAGTGTCAAGGAAAACTACAATAAAATTTGGGTTCGGTTTCGGCATCTCCGGCTAGCACAGAGTATTAGAGAGAGAGACGGGGCTTACCGGTGCGGGGACAGCCCGGGAGACCACTCGACGAAACACAAAACAAAAGAGACGGACCACTCGCCACCGTACTCGATCGCCGACTGCTGAATAAATTAACGGTCTCTCGGTAGTCCGCACTAGCGCTACCCCCTCTCTCGCGACTCCTGAAATCTTGCCTACGCTAAACGGCTAAGACGCCGGAGAACCGGTTTCTCCGCCGGCCGTGCCCCGCTACCCGCGAGAATCTTCCGCTCGCAGCGATGATACTCGATGTCCACGGACTCCTTCCTCCGAGGATCCGGTGGCGCAAACTGAACGCGAGGGGAGGCCTCCCTCGCGGAGTTAAGGCGTCCCTCGTCTTCCGCGGTGGGCCCACTCGATACGCCACATAACGCCATATAACTGCACCTCGACGTGCATTTCTCCCTCGTAATCCCTGCAAGTGGAGGCGCCGTGATTAGCGGTCCGCGTTGTCCGTGAACGTCGATGGGACAGCAACGGCTCCAGGCCGTGTAGTCGGGAGGGACGGGAAACACTGTATATCGGTCACTTAACCGCGTCCCTCTGGCCTCCTAGTCCGCGGAAGCTGGTCTTCGGCTTCCGCCTGCCTGTCGAACGAAATCTTCACCGGCCCACTTAGGCCAATCTCCAAACT
>OY998233.1:17459346-17721846 GCA_963922035.1 Amblyjoppa proteus
AGGACGACGACGACGAGGACGACGACGACGAGGACGACGACGACGAGGACGACGACGACGAGGACGACGACGACGAGGACGACGACGACGAGGACGACGACGACGAGGACGACGACGACGAGGACGACGACGACGAGGACGACGACGACGAGGACGACGACGACGAGGACGACGACGACGAGGACGACGACGACGAGGACGACGACGACGAGGACGACGACGACGAGGACGACGACGACGAGGACGACGACGACGAGGACGACGACGACGAGGACGACGACGACGAGGACGACGACGACGAGGACGACGACGACGAGGACGACGACGACGAGGACGACGACGACGAGGACGACGACGACGAGGACGACGACGACGAGGACGACGACGACGAGGACGACGACGACGAGGACGACGACGACGAGGACGACGACGACGAGGACGACGACGACGAGGACGACGACGACGAGGACGACGACGACGAGGACGACGACGACGAGGACGACGACGACGAGGACGACGACGACGAGGACGACGACGACGAGGACGACGACGACGAGGACGACGACGACGAGGACGACGACGACGAGGACGACGACGACGAGGACGACGACGACGAGGACGACGACGACGACGACGACGACGACGACGACGACGACGACGACGACGACGACGACGACGACGACGACGACGAGGACGACGACGACGACGACGACGACGAGGACGACGACGACGACGACGACGACGACGACGAGGACGACGACGACGACGACGACGACGAGGACGACGACGAGGACGACGACGAGGACGACGACGACGACGACGAGGACGACGACGAGGACGACGACGACGACGACGACGACGACGACGACGACGACGACGACGAGGACGACGACGAGGACGACGACGAGGACGACGACGAGGACGACGACGAGGACGACGACGACGACGACGACGAGGACGACGACGACGACGACGACGAGGACGACGACGAGGACGACGACGAGGACGACGACGAGGACGACGACGAGGACGACGACGAGGACGACGACGAGGACGACGACGAGGACGACGACGAGGACGACGACGAGGACGACGACGAGGACGACGACGAGGACGACGACGAGGACGACGACGAGGACGACGACGAGGACGACGACGAGGACGACGACGAGGACGACGACGAGGACGACGACGAGGACGACGACGAGGACGACGACGAGGACGACGACGAGGACGACGACGAGGACGACGACGAGGACGACGACGAGGACGACGACGAGGACGACGACGAGGACGACGACGAGGACGACGACGAGGACGACGACGAGGACGACGACGAGGACGACGACGAGGACGACGACGAGGACGACGACGAGGACGACGACGAGGACGACGACGAGGACGACGACGAGGACGACGACGAGGACGACGACGAGGACGACGACGAGGACGACGACGAGGACGACGACGAGGACGACGACGAGGACGACGACGAGGACGACGACGAGGACGACGACGAGGACGACGACGAGGACGACGACGAGGACGACGACGAGGACGACGACGAGGACGACGACGAGGACGACGACGAGGACGACGACGAGGACGACGACGAGGACGACGACGAGGACGACGACGAGGACGACGACGAGGACGACGACGAGGACGACGAGGACGACGAGGACGACGACGAGGACGACGAGGACGACGAGGACGACGAGGACGACGACGAGGACGACGACGAGGACGACGACGAGGACGACGACGAGGACGACGACGAGGACGACGAGGACGACGAGGACGACGAGGACGACGACGAGGACGACGACGAGGACGACGAGGACGACGACGAGGACGACGAGGACGACGAGGACGACGACGAGGACGACGAGGACGACGAGGACGACGACGAGGACGACGAGGACGACGAGGACGAGGACGAGGACGAGGACGAGGACGAGGACGAGGACGAGGACGAGGATGAGGATGAGGATGAGGATGAGGAATTCGATCGTACTATAAATCATACCGTTGATCGCAGCTTTGATCGTACCTTTGCAACGGCTTATGATGGCGATGATTCGTTGGAAGAGAAGCTAGATACTGATTTGACGCAGGATAATTTGGCACAACATTATTTGGCAATGTTTGATTCAAAACCGCAACAAAAAAACCTTGATACTTCATACGGAGTTCGCAAGCTGCAGGGAAATAATTTAATGATTGGTGACTCACCAATCACATTTGACAACAATACAATGCATATTAGTGATAAGAATTATCAACAAAGCGAAGGTCTACTTGAATTACTCTTTAAAAAAATACCCGATGAAACCATCGTGAGTACGAATGATAAAGAAAAAAATCGTGAAATCATGAACTCGACAAATGCCTATCGAAAATTTTACAAGAGCGGTAATGCTATTCGCGATGATAAAAGTGCGAAATTCAATAGCATACTTTCAACTATGGTTGCTTCGCCAAATAAGAGAACACCAAAGAGGCGATCTCATCCTTCGGATAAAGGCTTACCGGTCCACATGATTGCTCGAAAAAAAAGTAAATTCGATTATCTTTATTGGGATGATTCTAATGAACTGGTGGATCGTCTACGATTGCTCCTTGCCTCTCAAACCGCCGGGAACACCAGCCATTCGAACGAAATTATTTCGATTGTTGAAGAACTGCGTGAAGCTGGTATCATTTATTAATGTTGGTGAGTGACTGTCAGAGCTCAGTCTTATTCCAACTGTCAAAATGAGTCTTGACATGTTTGGACGTCAATTGATGAGCAGAAGTTCCAGTAAGAACGCTGATGGTCGTGGCGTCCGTGGACCTCCTGGCAATGGATTTAAAATTACTATCGATGGTCAATATAATATGAACAATAAAAGATTATCTCATGTTGCCGATCCCACAGGGCAAACCGATGCTGTGTCTGTGCGTGTAATGCAAAATGCTATCCAACAAGAAATCCGTCTCGTTTATCTAATAACGTCTTCGTTGAGAAGTATTGTGGATGATCATGACATTATAATCGAAGGTTTACAAACTAAGTCTAAGGATCAGTTGAGGAAGCAACGTATTGACATTGAGAGTGTACAAGAGCTGCACACAGAAAACTCTCAGCTCATTGTTAAGCTGGATGAGAGACTGAGAACATTGGAAAGACCCGGTGTCAACGAGGAAAACAATAGATCGATGGTCGAAAGTCTTCAATCAACTGTGAACGAAAAAATAAAACTACTCGAGATAAACGGTAAAACTGGAGAGGCATTGACATTACGTAATTCTCAAGTTATCGCTCTTTTGGACGAACGATTGAGAACACTCGAGAATGGACGAGAATAAGGCTGCATTAGTGGAAGAAATTCATAGACCTGCTCGAAAAAATTACCCTCGTCGCCATGTAAGCATTCGAGGACTCGATGAGACCTGGCAGGCTGACCTTGTAGACATGTCAGCGTACGCACGATACAACAACGGTTACAAATTCTTATTGACGATTATCGATATTTTTTCAAAATTCGCCTGGGCTGTACCGATGAAAAGTAAGAGCGGAAAGGATACCGCTGCTGCTATGAAATCGGTACTCGCAAAGGGTCGTGTACCGCAAAAACTGCACGTTGATCTCGGAAAACAATTTTATAATAATGAATTAAAAAATCTTTTGCAACGTTATGATATTAAACTGTACTCAACGTATAGTAACTTGACAACGTCGATTTGTGAACGTTTCAATCGTACGCTTAAGAGTAGAATGTGGAAACGATTTAGTTTGCGGGGCACTTACAAGTGGATAGATATCTTACCTGACTTGCTATCAGCTTATAATGATAGCAAGCATCGTACCATTAGAATGAGACCGAAAGATGTTACAGCACAGAACGAGAGGACACTCCTTCGCAATGTATATGGAAATTATCGAGTGAATCGTACGCGACAAATAAAGTATAAAGTCGGCGATAAAGTGCGAATAAGCAGGTACAAACACGTTTTCGAGAAAGGTTATACACCCAATTGGACGACAGAAGTATTTACGATACGCAAAGTACGAAATACCGATCCTGTAACGTACGAGCTTGTAGATTATCAAAATCATCCTATCGAAGGTGGCTTCTACCAGGAAGAACTGAGCAATATTAAAAATCCTGACATTTATCTCGTGGAAAAAGTACTTCGAAAGCGGGGAAATAAGCTTTATGTAAAGTGGTCAGGATTTGATGATTCACACAACAGTTAGATAAATAAATCGGACATGTAAAAGCATTGTTTTTAATAAAATTATTAAACTGATATTTATTTTTATAACTTCGTTGTACAATAATTATTTTCTGTGTCGCTCTTAACTCAAAAACCCTCACTGTTGCGGTTGAGAAGTTGCCTCTTCTACCGCAGCCTCCCAAATTTGGCGTTTTTGCTCCATCTCCTCTGCACGCAGCCGTCGTTTTTCTTCTCTTGCTGCAGCGCGCTTTTCTGTCTGCTGCTCTCGTCGACGTTGACGATTTTGTTCCACCTGCAGGGTTCGTAGCTGACGTTGCTGTTCTTTACGGTCTTCCCGCAATTTATATCTTCGTTGACGACATAGCCCGATGACAGTCTCCTTCATTTTCGTTGAAATGTCGAGTTTCCGAACCCATCGAGCAGTCGGCAAAAAATCACAGTCGGGAAGGAGACTGTCATCGGGGCATAGCCCGATGACAGTCTCCTTCATTGAAATGTCGAGTTTCCGAACCCATCGAGCAGTCGGCAAAAAATCGACGAATATGTCCTCGTTCAACTCGGATTCACACATCTAGAAGGACAAAAGATCAGTTTTTAAAATAGTTTTTTAACGATGCTTTGTATACGTACATCGGAGGATTTGTATCCGATGTAATTGAGCAGAGATTTTTCGGAGGAATGATTCCGCACACTTTTCGCACACCGATTTATAGTGCAAGATACTCTCCGTCTCTCTCGCTATCCTCTGTAGCCCCCTCCACCGGAAAATTCTCTCTAGGCATTGTTTTTCACCGAACGGATCGTCACTCGCCGCATCCGCCTGTCCTCTCGGATTCATCGGCCAAATGTGTGGTGCTCTTGAGAGAGTAAGATGTTCCCTGTCTCTTTCTCTCCTATGTAATCCTATCGCTTTGTCCTTCCGGAAAATTACCGGGGGCATTGTTTTTCCATTCATTCGATACCGCTGCGCAGATTTCTCTGAACGGATCCTCACCGTTCCCTCACACCCCCTCGGATCTGTCATCGTCGAGCCTAATAGATGCGTGATACCTTTGAGAGAGAGCGAGAGCGAGGAGGAGGGAGAGAGAGAGAGAGAGAGAGATCCAGAACCTTCTGGAACATTCGACGCGCGCGTCTGTACATCCGTGTGACCGACTTTACCCCGCTCCGGCAGCCCGTGTACGTGTGACACGCACACCAATGGATCCAGAACCGGCACTGCTTATCTACTAGAGGCACCCTGTACATCGCGCACAGGGGTCCAAGGAGTCACCCTTGTCTCTTTTCCACGTCTACCACCCTCGCTTAGGGTAGAAGGCGGATACCGAAGGGTTGTCCGGTTACAGAATTGGCGACCGTGACAGGACTCACGGCACTCGTGAGAAATAAATAGTGTGAAGAAACGTGAATTTAATTTAAGAACTAAAAGTTAAGGGGGGATTTTCTTTTTTTTCGACAAAAGAATCAATTTTTCGCTGACCGTTGTTTCGTATTCTTCAAAGTGTTGAGAATATGTGTGCAAAATTTCAAATTAAAATTCTAAAAAATGGCAAAGTTATAAGCGATTTTATACCTGCGTGTCGACTCGCGGTGGCCGCGCGCTCGTTGTCGCACGGCAGGGGTCGGCGCGCCCGGCAGCTGCCCCAATCTGTTGCTCGGCGGACCATAAATATAACGGGACAGCATACAATAGGCATGAAGGACGAGTCCTAACGGTCGTGCGAGATCGAAATATTCGGAGGAGAGTCGCTCAGTCTCGAACGAGAGTTTACTGGTAACAGACGTATATATTGTTGGGTTTCTCTTAAATAAACACACAATCGTTAGATAATGTGATGTTATATTCCCCGTGGGACGGGCGAAATCATCGATAAATTTGAAAACTACAAATTGGGCCAAAATCGTGCAACGGGCGGGAAAAAGGGGGGGGGGGTCAAACAAGATAAAAATAATACTCGTGGGGAACGGTAATAACAATAATTTTAATAATGCAAAATGATAACAAAAAAGTAGAACTTGAGAGGTTGAAGAATAATGACAGAAGTGACCGCTTCGACGCCGGTACTGGTACGTCGAAGCCAAACCAAAAATAACAATAATAATCCTCTCTTCAACGCCGTTACGGGTACGTTGAAGAGTCTAACCGAAAATATAAAAATAAACCAAAAATACCGCTTCGGCGCCGTTACTGGTACGCCGAAGGTCGAATGAAAAATCACAATAATACTTTCTGCTTCGACGCCGTTACGGGTACGTCGAAGACAGAACCCAAAAACAATAAATCGGTAATCAAATAATAGAAATGAAAATGGTAAATAATCACTCTAAAGTGGTCGCAAGAAAAACCGACATAATAATCGTTGAAAAATAAAGGGCAATCGCAAACAATAAATCAAGGGGAGGGGAAAAATAGTCGGGGCAATGATACTCAAATTTTAACAATAATCTCGGAGACAAACAAAAATGCAATTGGTTCAAAACTATCAAAAGCGCTAATAAAGGGGGATGCAAAAGGAGGAAATATTCGGGATAAATTTGGGGAAGTTATGGGGATCTTAAGGGGGCTTTGTGGGACAGTCAATGGGACTTCGAGGGGGTTCGTAAGGGAAAGCTGGTCAGATAAAAGTTGCACGAAAATCAAATAATAAACTCAATAGGACTCAAACGGGCGCCAGCTACTTTAACGGTGTAGCACCGGAGCAGTCCGTGCAGACGGCACGGATCTCGTCTCCAAAAAACACTCAAAAACGTTATGCTTGAAAAATTACTCTGTCTCGACGGACAGTCCAGCTAGCTCGGGAGAGGGTAGAGGGCTCAGGGGGAGGGTACACGAATCCGATGGCTTCTTACAATAATGCCTCGGTACAGGCTAAATTATACAAAGAACGTCTTAAGGGCTCAAGGGGAGGGAAGGGAAGAACTTTGACTAAATAAAACTATTACTTATAACGAATTTTACGCGTTTTACGCCGCTCACCACGCGCGCGATATCTCTTTCCCCGTGTAACAAAGGAATGTCGACCACGTGTCGACCACGAGGCAAAATCTTTTACTAATAATCTTCTACTAAAAATAGGGGGCTTCGGGGGAGGGAAAAGGGCAAAACGGGTCGGGAAAAATGTGGGCAAAAACTTACGAAAATCGTCGGGGCTCACTCACTCAAATACACGCAGGTCTTCGTTACAATCTTTCCTCGAATCAGTGGATAGCCTCAGTCGTTATAAAATTCCGTACAATGGTCCGATTCGTATTCCTGGGCTATCACTGAGTCGTCATGAGGGCGGGTTATACTCTCCTAAACGGAGTCGGAATTTAACAGGGGACAGCCGAGTCGTCTTACAAATTTGGAAAAATATCACACTCGCTCTCGGCTGTCGAACAATACAAAATTCTTAAAATTGACGACACCCGATCTCACACACGTCTACACACCACGCGGCTCGGCTCGGAGAGTCGGAGAGTGAGAGGGCAGGGCGATGTCTTCTTCTTCATCGTCGGGTCTGGCGCTGGTGATGATGGTGGGGAACGAGAGCACCTGTGCGTCGCCTTTGGTCGGTAATCGGAGTCATGGACGGGCGTTTCCTCCGGACGGCGAGGGGTGGCGACAGAGGTGTCGCTGGATCGTCAATCGATGTCGTGCGTCGATGATCACAGCGGCAGCGGACAGGCGGGGCGGGCAGTGGCGACTTTTCGGCGGGCTTTTCGAGGCTTTCGGACGGTCTTTCACAGGGCTTTTCCCCTCGTCCACGATCCTCCTACCTTCCTCGGCGTCAGCACCTTGGCTCTCGTTCCTTTGCAGGTCCGGGGGCTTGCTGGATCGTTGGGCTGTTCCTTGGGGCTGTCGGGGGAAATCTTGACGTTGCCATCGAGCCGCGCACACTCACACAAGGGGTAACGGGAGGGAAGAAAAAGGGGGATTTTAAACACTAACTTACACAAAATATAGACCAGAAAAAACGTAAAAAATATCCGTACATAACGTTCAGTGAGCGGCGGACTCGAGCCGAATTTGGCGAGGGACTTGTGACGTACCACGTCACAATAAAAAGAATGTTTATTAATCCGAAATAAGCCGCTGTGCTCGTTCGTAACCGTCTCTCGTCTCCCAAAGTCTGATCTAGACTGACACTCGATTCGATTCTGTTCTTTTCCTCAAGTCTGAAGTTTGTTCGTCTGTCAAATGTCTTATAGTCCGAGCGTTGCTCTAAGACCGCTTCCCGTGGATATTCATCTATCCTATCCCGCGTACGATAATCGCTACACTACTCCCTCCCTTTTGAGTTGCCGCCCCGGCAACTCTCTAATTAACTGAGATGTGGTTGCCATGGTCCATCCAGTACTACTCGCGACCTAATTATGCTGTCCTGGCATTTACCCAAGTCCCGAGGGAAAACCATGGCTGAAAAACCTGGGAAGGACAGCATGTACATTCGAAAAGCTAAATACTTTATCGAATTGTAATTTTTATCCTGATTTGCAGTTCTGTCCTTGTCTGGTCTGTTCTTAAATAATACATCTGAAGTCGCAATTTTCCGTCTTCAGTGTTCTTGAAACGATAACAATCAAGCAGTTTCTGTAGAAGCTGAATTGTCTCCTGATCTTGATGCATCCCTCCATCGCATCGAGAGTATTCCTTACAGGATCGGTATCGGACGATGGGAAAGGAGATCTCAAGAGGTACAAACAACCTATGACAGAAAAAATTCAAGCGTAGCTTTCTGCAAATTTAAATTATTTGAAAATCAATTCCTTTGCGACTGTTTTTATTTTTCACTAGTTGCGACTGTTTTTTATTTTTCACTAGTTTTTCTTTTCTCTGTTACGATCATACAACCTGAACGTATCCGAACATTAATGTTGTGAGGCAAGATTTATTTATATGATTATATCGGTCACTGCCTGGACCGGAGCAGTAAGTGTGCACCTTCACACTGCTCCCAGACAGCCGATCTACAAAGTCGAACTGGCTCGATCTTCCGATCTCAATCTCTCGGGAATCCAAAACGCTCCTCCAACGAGGATTATGATCAGTAATCCAAGTCGGTTACAAGATCGTCCCAGGTCCACAGCCAGAGGGGCCCGACCCAGTGTTTGCCAAATCCCAACCAAGCCCAGTTGGCTATTCAGCATCCACCGAACAAGATTCTCCGGAAACCCTTGCAGGACGTCATTCTACACTTGTCCAAGTGTACTGTGAATAAACGTACAAGGTTCCAGCCAAGCAATCTAATCACTTCCCTCCATTAATGTTCTCTGAACTGGCACCACCATTTTCTTCAATCTCCAAAAGGTGCTAACCTATCGATGTGTATAATCTTGAATTTTCCACAAGGAGGTTTTTCAATCCTATACACTACGTCATTAATTTTTGTTTTCACTATGTATGGACCTATCTAATCCCTTTGTAGCTTTGGGCACTTTCCTTTGACTTTTTGGGGGTTAAAAAGCCAAACCTTCTGTTCAGGTTTGAAGGAAAGCATATGTGACTTTACGTCGAATCTTGATTTCATCTTATCACTCTTTAACATGAATCGTCTTCGAACTTTTTCATGCACGGAGTTCAATCTTTCATTAAGTTCGTCAACAAATTCAGGTGTATTTTGCGTTTCCGAGTGTTCAATATTTTGTGGATTTCCACGAAGAAGTTCGAGGGGAAGTTTGAGTTCCCTACCTAATAACATCATTGCTGGAGAAAATTCTGTTGTTTCGTGTCTAGAAGATCTGTAAGCCAATAAGAACAAGGGGATCCATTTATCCCAATCCTTTTGATTCTCTGCGATAAATTTCGATAATTATTGCAAGATTGTCCTATTTAATCTTTCGACTAATCCATTCGATTGAGGATGCAAGGGAGTTGTCCTAGTCTTCTTTATTCCCAATAAAGCCATTGTTTCTTTAAACAGGTTGGACTCGAAGTTTCGACCTTGATCCGAATGAATTTCACTGGGAATTCCAAACCGAGAAATTATTTCGCATACTAATGTTTCAGCTACTGTTTTAGCCTGAAAGTTAGGAAGAGGAAAAGCTTCCGGCCATCTAGTAAAATAATCCGTCACTACTAAAAGATACTTGCTGCCTGAAGATGATTTGGGCAAGGGTCCCTAAATGTCGACAGCAATTCTCTCAAAAGGACGGCCAACATTATAAATTTGGAGTTCTCCTTTACTTTTCATGGTGGGTCCCTTTTTGGCGAAACAGACGGTGCATTTCTTGCACCATTCTTCAATATCCGGCTTACATGTAGCCCAGTAATATTGTTGGCGGGTCTTAGCCAAAGTCTTGTTTATGCCAAAGTGACCACCGGTCGGAGAATTATGTGCTTCCGAGAGAATCGGCCGAATCATTTCCTTTGGAACAACTAATGACCACACTATACGCGACATATCTGGTGATTCCCATCGTCTAAAAAGGAGATCTTCCTCCAAAACTAAAGAATCCCAAGGCAAAAGGTAAATTTTAAACGATGGATCGAGATGAGAAATATCAGACCATTCTGGGCAACTATTCTTCCTTTTAAAATCGATAATCATTCGAAGAACTGGATCTTCCCTTTGGAGTTTATGCCAATCTATCTCTGCATTAATTACGCAAACCGTTTGACAAACAAATTTTTCCATTTCATCATTCTTTTCTTCAATCCTACTACACTGTTTGCAGTTCTCGTCGCATGGGCGTCTTGATAACGCGTCTGCATTTCCGTGAATTCGACCTGGCCGATGACGAATTTCGAAGTCATACTGAAACAGTGTTTCTAATCATCGAGCTACCTGACCTTCGGGGTTTTTAAAAGATAACAACCATTGAAGAGCGGAGTGGTCCGTTCGAATTGTGAACTGCCGTCCAATCAAAAAATGGCGAAAATGTTCCACTGCTCTAACTACCGCTAAGAGTTCTTTTCTCGTCACACAATAAATTTTTTCTGCCTTATTAAGCGTTTTGCTGAAATAAGCGATAACTTTCTCTTCACCTAATTTAATTTGTGACAAAACTGCCCCGATTCCACTATTTGACGCATCGGTATCCAAAATAAAACCGTCAGTAACGATAGGAAAGGCCAATATAGGTGGAGAAACCAGAGCTCCCTTCAAAAATTCAAAAGCGCTCTGAGCCTCTCCGCTCCATTCGAATTGCGTCCCTTCCTCCGTCAGACGATGCAGCGGTCTAGCAATCGTGGCAAAATCCTTGACAAATTTCCGGTAATACGAACAGAGTCCTAAGAAACTTCTCACGTCTTTCTTGTTGGTGGGTACTGGCCAACCAACTATTGATGACGTTTTTTCCGGACAGGTTTTGATACCTGAACTCGTTAATATATGACCTAAATAATTAACTTCTTTTTTTATTAAAAATGCATTTTTTTGGATTTGCTCTTAAGTTGGCTTTTCGGAGCCGAAGTAACACTTGTTCTAGATTTTTTAAATGTTCTTTAAACGTCTTACTGTAAATGATCATATCATCCAGATATACTAAGCAAGTTTTCCATGTTAGTCCATGAAGTACTTTGTTCATTAGTCTAATAAACGTAGCAGGGGCATTGCAGAGTCCGAAGGGGAGTACTTTAAACTGCCACGATTCACAACCTGTCATGAATGCCGTCTTTTCTTTATCTGCTGGGTCAAGTTCAACTTGCCAATACTCACTTTTAAGATCTATTATTGAAAACCATTCGGCGCCACCTACCGCCTCAAGAATTTCGCCAATCCGAGGAACAGGGTATGAATCTTTCTTTGTGAGGCTATTGAGTACTCTATAGTCTATACAAAATCTAGTTGATCCATCCTTTTTTGGAATAAAGTCTGGACGTGAAATGAAAGGACCATTACTGAGTTCGATGATCCCTTGTTCTTTCATTTCTTCCACTAATGTGAAAGCACTATCCCGGTAGTGAATGGGAATCCGACGAGGAACAAGTTTAAACGGTTTAGCTTCTCCGATGTCAATTTTATGCTTGATATAGGTAAATAACCCTATATCATTCGCATCTCGAGCGAAAACGTCAGGAAATGCTTTCAACACATCCTCAAATAGAATTTGTTCCCCTTCAGTTAATAAATTTGTGGATTTTTTGAAAACTGACATTAAATGGTCTGGAATTTTCTTATCATTTGTTTGTATCGAATTCACACAACGCGCGGAGATGGTTCTCTCATTTGCTTTGATGTTAAATTTATTTTTAATTATCGTTTTGAAGTCTTCCAATAAGCCTGATTTATATAGGAAATCTAAACCCAATAAACAATCCTCTCGAATGTCTGCAAATACAACCTCTAATTCCACCGAAAAATCTCCAACTTTGACTCTAGCTTTTCGGATGTGTGTATATTTAAATTCGTCACGAGAGACGGTTAAAATCTTTAAGCGTCTCGAAACCTTTTTGAGGGAGTGAATAGTATTCGCGAACCTTGCGGCATTCACGATGGTGATCTCCGATGCGGTATCTAATACCATCACACACGATTGCTTTTCGATTTTTCCCTCAAGAGAAAGATGCAGGTCTGGTTCGTGGGCCGAAGCTAGCCCACAAACCCCCACAATTCTTTCAACTTGATTTTTAATCGATTCAACCCCCTGTGAATCGACTCCTTTTAGTTTTCCTGACCGTTCTGAGTTCTCCTTGGGTGTTTCTCAGAAGGAGGATTAGTACACGAACGTTGGATGTGGCCTGTTTGGCCACATCGCCAACACTCAATTGGAGCTCGTGTCGACGAGTCTCGAGGCTTCTCGTAGTCGATTCCCTTGTCGAACTTTCGTTCGGGCGTTTGTTGTTGTTCCTACGGAACTTCGAATTGGGGTTCGAATACTGGACTTTCATCGACTGGAGCACCGCGTGAATCTCCCGAGCCCGAACTACCGCGTCTTGAAGCGAGGATATTTTCTCGAGTTTGATTGTTTTTTGGATGTTGTAGTTCGAGATGCCCGCTACGAAGCTTCTACAAGCTATTTGTTCGATCGTCTCAGTATTAGCCTCAGCGTAGGCTACCCTAACGAGACGCCCGATGTCCGTCGCAAACGTTGCGAAGTCCTCGTCCGACTTTTGCTTTCGCGCGTCCAGCTCGTTGCACGCCAGTTGGCTGCAATTTCTACGACCGAATGTAAAATCAAGAGCTCCTTTGAGCCTCTCGAAATTTGTACTCTCGTCTTCCGACAGATTGTCGAAAACCGTTCTCGCGGGACCGCGAAGCACAGTAGCCAACACGATTGCCTTTTCCTCCTCCGAATACTTGTAAAATTTGGCAATCATGTTGAACTGTCTGTAAAACTGGTCCCACGAGCCAGATCCGTCGAAAGTGTCGTGTTGCAGCCGATGCGCGCTCTGGGCGATGGCTGATGTTGATGGAGCTACGATTTGGCCCACAGGTTCACGGTTCTGTTCCCCCTGTCCAACGATTCGGTCACTATTCAGACACGGAGTGTCCTGAACGGTAACCCGCGTCGTGACCGAGTTTCCAGCTCGCGTTGTTACAGTTAATTCATCTCGGTTCAGAGGTTGACTGTTCTGTTTCCTCTGTCCAACGGTTCGGTCATCGTTCAGACATGGAGTGTCATGAACGATAGCCTGCGCTGTGACAGAGTTTTCGACCCGAGAAGGAATGGAAGGAAAATCAGAGGTAAAAGGAATTGAAGGCACGTTATCTGTTTGTTTCCCGAGCTCCGCGATGAGGATCCGGACTGGAGTCTGAGTGGCTTCCCTCGCTGCTATCCTTGAGGTTTCGACTACCGCTTCGGACGAGGCTGCGGCTTGTCGAGCCAATTCAATCGCCGTCTCCTTAAACTGTCGAAGTTCTTCGGCGAGGCGACGATTGTTTTCCTCGATCGTTTGCTGCATTTCCTCCCGCAGTTGAGTGAATGGGTCCGGCTCGCCCCGACCATCCTTCGAAACGGCAGCTCGGTGTCTTCGTCTCGTGTTCATCCTTTTTTTTTTTTTTCACTCCGAAATTCCCCGACAACACTCGCGCAAGTCCGTTACGCACTTCTGACACCAATTGTTACGTTTCTCTTAAATAAACACACAATCGTTCGATAAAAAGAATGTTTATTAATCCGAAATAAGCCGCTGTGCTCGTTCGTAACCGTCTCTCGTCTCTCAAAGTCTGATCTAGACTGACACTCGATTCGATTCTGTTCTTTTCCTCAAGTCTGAAGTTTGTTCGTCTGTCAAATGTCTTATAGTCCGAGCGGTGCTCTAAGACCGCTTCCCGTGAATATTTATCTATCCTATCCCGCGTACGATAATCGCTACAATATCATGGATCGAAAACAGGGAGGTGATACTCATAGTCGTGCTGCTAGACCGAAAAAAAAACGAAATTTGTTGGGAATATTCACACCCGAGAAACGGAATCGACGTTTGCAAGTACGTCGGCCCAGAATCTGTCGACAGCGGAAGACAGAGAAATAATTACGGACCCGGGTCATGGATATCGCATTATCGCGTTTCTATCGGTTTTCTCTGCAATCTCGCAACTCGTAATATGTCAGGAATGCAAAGGACCGATCAAATTTGGCGAATCCAGTTCTCGCGGCTTGGGTTTTAAAATAGTTCTGCAGTGCAAGTGTCGTGTACAATATATTAATTCCTGTCCTCTCGTCCATGACAAATCGTGTGAGATAAACAGGAGAATGGTTTTTGTGATGAGACTATTGGGAGTAGGTAGAGAGGGTATAAATTTATTTTGTGGCTTGATGGATATATCCCAAGGTTTCAGCACAACCTTGTACTATGCCTCCTTGGAGAACATTTACAGTGGAGCCAAAGCTGTATGGGAGCTGTGTGCGAAAAAGGCAGTGAAAGAAGAGAAAGCGAAGAATGCTGAGCACGGAAATCCAGACACAGATATTTCTGTGTCGGGACGCGGAACATGGAAAAAGCGAGGATATAGTTCCTTGCTTGGAATCACGACACTCATCGGCAAATATTCAAGCAAAGTGGTTGACCTTGTCGTGAAATCGTCTTACTGTCACGCTTGTAAATGGTGGCAATCAAAATCCGGTACCGAAGAATACGGCGATTGGTTCGAAGAACATAGCAGTGAATGTACGGCAAATCACGATGGGTCAGCTGGAAAGATGGAAGTTGACGCGATCAGAGAGATGTTCCGACGATCTTGAGAAATGCATGAAGTACGGTACGCGAAATACATCGGCGATGGCGACACGAAAATATTCAAAGCCTTGTTGGGAGACAAACCTTACGGCGATGATTTGATCGTGAAGAAAAAGGAATGCGTCGGGCACGTTGGGAAGCGTATGGGCTCGCGACTGAGAAATGTGAAAAAAACGAAAAAACTTGGAGGAAAAGGAAAATTAACCGATAAATTGATAAAAGAATTAACAATTTTCTACGGTTTGGCTATCAGAAGACATCCAGACTCTGTTGATGATATGTACAATGCTGTGTGGGCAACGTTCTACCACAAGATCTCGACGAATGAAAATCCTCAGCATATGTACTGTCCCGCGGAGTCGCAAAGCTGGTGCAAATGCCGCCTTGCCGAAGCCGAAAAAACTCTGGACGAATTTGATCACGAAGCTCCACTGCATGAAGACGTCGCGAATGCTATTAAGCCGATTTACATTGATTTGTCATCGAGATACTTGCTGGAAAGGTGTTTAGGTGGCGATACTCAAAACAACAACGAAAGCTTCAACGCAACCGTTTGGCGATTGGCACCTAAACACATCGCGGCTTATTTGGCCGCAGGGATTTTTAACAAAGGCTTTACAGCAGTCCTTAAAACAATGACGACGATTGGAATCGTCGTTGGCCAGCAAGCATCAATATTCGTCGATGCGCGAGATAAGCAGCGGATAGAGAGGTCGACGAGACGCAGCCTCGAAGCAACGAAAGAGGCTCGAACAAGACGCAGAAGCGAAACTGCTTCACTGAATGAGTTGTTCGAAGCCGAGGAAGGCATCCTGTATGGCCC
Source organism: Amblyjoppa proteus (assembly GCA_963922035.1). Taxonomy (NCBI): domain Eukaryota; kingdom Metazoa; phylum Arthropoda; class Insecta; order Hymenoptera; family Ichneumonidae; genus Amblyjoppa; species Amblyjoppa proteus. The sequence goes on from OY998233.1 coordinate 17,475,498, forward strand.
TGGCATAGCAGATTAGATTAAAAATACTGAAAGTACTCAATATGTCCCATAAACTGTACTCACAACTTTAAACGCGTTTTTCTCGAAACCGCTTTTTCACAACTGGTGTGCACGATTTTTGAAAAACTATTCAACCGATTGCCTTCAAATTTGGACAGAGTGCTCAGCTGACATCCTTTTATCGTTTGATGAAGCAAAAAAGCAATACGTTTAATAGTTTTTTATTTATAACAAAAAATCGATGAATTTTTTTCGAAAAATCGGTACTTCAAGTTCAAAACGTCACCAAATCGTCATTTTTAAACAATTTTTTTCCCTTCATCAAACGATAGCTATATGTATGTGTCTGAAGTAAAATTCTTTTGGGTTTTTGTTGCAGGATGAACGTGAAGGCTGTAATCGTGCACACCATCAAAAAAGGACCATCGCGCGTCGAGGGGGGGTGGGAGGCGGATTTTTTGATGAAATTGTTTAAAAATTTTTTTGTATGTAGTAAACAGATCAATAAAACTATATGCAAAGTTTCACAAGTTTTCCGTTGTATACTTTCTTCACAAAAAAAATTCCCAAAAAGCGGTAAATTTTGCGAAAAAAAAGACAATCCCCCATTAAAATAGTTAAAAGTGAAAAACAGAGAGTGCAATGGTAGGCATCACACGGACCCCATTAAGGGGTGGGGAGCAATCACCAGCTCAAGGAGGACAACCAATCGCACAAGGAGGACAACCACCCGCACAAGGGGGGCAATTACCCGCTCAAGGGAAGCAACCACCCCGCCAAAGGGGAAATAACCGAGGCCACCCGGCAGCATTGGAAGATATAAATATGATAATCAATGTGCCCGAAGAACAACAACAAGGAGGAGGAACACCGCAAGGAAACCAACGACGAACAGCTGAGGGGAGTGTGGGACCAAACAGGTTTCAAGTTAACCCAACACCACAGCCATTGGATTTTCAAGCCATAATAGGTCAAACGATCACAGCAGTAATGGGCATGTGGCCAAGCCACAACCCGAACTGGGGACAACAGCCTCCACCTTTTTGGCCTTTTCCGGGAAATCATCAGCAGCAGCAGCCATACGGCTACACACCGCAGCAGCAACTTCATCAGCAACATCAGCAACATCAGCAACAACAGCAACCACATCAATACTCGCAGCAACAGCAACCTCATCAGCAACATCAGCCACAGCAACAGCATCAGCAGTTCCAGCGGCAAAGAAACATTACTGCACGATCATTCGGCAATCATCCGATGGACAGCACTTATAGGGTAAGTGATAGTGACATAGCACCATTGGATCGATGCGGAAACAATATGTGAAATGGTAATGAGGAAAGACGCGGTAGAAATCAAAAGAAAATTGTACAAGAATCATTAAAACTAACTAAACCTACGTTCGACGGAAAGCTCAGGTTTGCCAATCCTCGAAAATTTGTATTAACTTACGAAGAAATTATCGAATTAGAGGAATTGACTCCCATCGAGGCTAGACTGGGTTTTCTGGGTTGCTTAAAGGGCGAGGCCGCGAGATGGGGAAATTTATCAAGCGTAAAGACATAGGAACAGCTAGTAGAATCCTTTTTGCGGAAATACTGGTCGCACCGAGTGCAACAGGAGGTAATGACATACATTGTGACGGGCAAATTCGATCAGAAGATCGATAAGTCCATGGAAACCTATTGTTTAACATCGGCAATCCATGCTCAATACTTTCATTTTGATATGGGGGAGGAGTAGTTCATTAAAGACATTCGACGCCATTTCCCACAAAGAGTAGCTGACCGGATTGATGCACGCGATGCACAATCGGTAGACGAGGTAATCGAGATTTTGGAGGAGCTTGACGGTGCGAGCCAGGCATTTACTAAGATAAACGATCGGGATAACCGCGATAACCGCGATAACCGATTCAAAAATTTCAAAAAGGAAACCGAGTCGAAGAATAGTGTAAAAGAAGAAAATAAAGACGACCGAGAGAAAAACGAAAAAAAAGAGTCGCAGAACAATAACGATAAAAAGAATCCAAGGTTCCGACAGATTACTCACAAACCCGAGCCTGAGCCACAGGGTCAGGAACCAGACGACTCGGAGAACGGGGAAGACGAAGAAAGTCTACCCGACACCGTATCGGTAACATCTGGAGAAGAAGAATCTGCAGAGGAATATGATCCGGAGTATGATGGCAAGGATGAATCTCTAAACGGATTTCCGTGGGAAAAAAAAACGGCGGCGCGGAAACAACAGGAGGCGCAGAAAAGGAAGCACGTTCCACCGACGAGGAAACCCGCGGAGATAATGAGGATAAAGAGAATGAGCACGATGATAACGACACTAGCTCCATCGCCATTGTGAATACGAGACAAGGGGAGTCACAAGCAAACCCGCAAATCAAGTACGGAAATTTGGGTCGATCACCACTCATCAGACTAAATATTGGGAAAAGGGAATACACAATTTTGATTGATACTGGAGCCGCAGTGTCGGCCATTTCACTGGCCGCATACCTGGCAATTATCACATCCCAGGTAAAATTGCGAGAAATACCCATGCCGTGCACTCAGATAAGAGGAGCTTTCGGGGAACGCAGTCAGAACGTGAGAATGCAGGTCTTATTGGAATTTATGATAAACGAGAACGAGTATAGTTGCGCGTGCCTCGTGATTGATAACTTGACCACGCCGTTCATATTAGGGTTTGACTTTGTTACTAAGTACCGGTGCATAATGGATATTGCAGAGGGGAAAATATACGTAAAGGACCCGGAAACGTGCATTAGTTTGAAGCCAGAAAGTGTACCTAGGAGGGCCGAGAATCATCAAGATACCGACTTTATGGAACGACGAATTTTGGAAATACTCTCGGACAATGAGACAAGACGCTCAGAAATAACGGAAATCACCAATGAATTCCCGGACGTATTCGGAAAAAAATTGGGACTAATCAAGGGCTATCGACACAAAATTGAGATGCGGGACGAAACACCGTATAAATCCCCGTATAATCCCCGATGTACCCGATCCCGGAAAAATACCTTGCCGAGGCGAGCGAAATTATAAACAAAGTGAAAGAAGATGGGATTATCACAAACGTGGCTACGGAATATATAAATCCACTGGTAGTCGTTAAACAGGCAAACGGTAAACTTCGTGTATGTCTCGACGCAAGAGCATTAAACTCCCGTATGAAGGAGGATCACGCTCAGCCGCCAACGATCGAAGAAGTATTGTCTAGGATAGGCGAGGCCACTGTGTTTTCGGCACTGGACCTTAACAGCGCTTTTCATCAAGTCTTACTCGAAAAAGGTAGCCGGAAATACACAGGTTTTCGGTTTATGTCACAAACATATGTTTTCAATCGATTACCATTCGGTCTAAAAACCTCGGGTGCTTCATTCACCCGCGCACTCGGTTTGATACTAACCAAAAAAACTGAGGCTTTTACAATCGTTTACCTGGATGACATACTAATAATGTCACACTCGTATGAGGAACACTTTATACACTTGCGGATGGTACTCGCTTCATTGCAAGAGGGAGGATGCGGATTGAACCTTGAAAAGTGTGTGATGGCCGTGCGGGAAATTAAGTTTCTCGGATACAAATTCGCATACGAACAGGTCAGAATGACCGAAGAGACAATTGAAAATATCAAACAGTTCCCAACTCCTCGGAAACGAAGGAGTGTGCAAGCGTTTCTCGGGCTAGTAAACTGGGATCAAAGGTTTATCGAGAAGTTGGCCGAATTAACTCGACCATTGGAGAAATTGTTAGCCAAGAATGTCAAGTTCAGATGGATGGAAGAACATCAAGAGGCATTCGAAAGGATCAAAGCGAAATTTATTAGCGCAGAAACTTTAAGCGTAATACAGAAAAACCGCAATTTTGGGCTACAGACGGACGCATCCAAAATAGGATTGGGAGCACGTTTGTATCAATACGACGACGGCGGAGAGTATTCAGTGGCATACGCAAGTCGGTCACTGAGAAGCACTGAGACCCGGTATACAACGACCGAGCAAGAATGTCTAGCCGTAGTATCGGCTCTAAAAAAATGGAGAGAAATGTTATTAGGACGGAAAGTGATCGTAAAGACCGATCATAAGGCGCTCACATTTGCGCAATCATGTCTGGCCGTTAGCGACCGAGTGACGCGCTGGCTTTTATTCATTGCCGAATTCGACATAGAATGGCTGCATGTCTCCGGGAAAGCCAACATGATAGCGGATGTATTATCCCGTGTTCGAGAATCAGCGCGGTAACGTGCGCTCGCTCGAGCTGCCGCTGCTCGGCAGCACCTCCCGGCCGAGTCCGGTGAGGCCGACGCGCGCGCACCAGCTCTCATCCGGCGGCACGGGTTACGTGCCGCGTGCAACAGGTTTCGCGCTCATCTACGCCTAATGGCCGACACGGGTCACCACGCGGTCGGGTAGATCGCCGTTTTTGAGCGGTTTTCTCACGGTACAAGCTCAACGGGTCTGCTCAGTTTCGGTACATCTCATTATGGTGACGTATCACCGGTTTCGGGATATCGTTCGAGCTCACACGGAGCACAACGCGAGTGTTTTCTCGGGCGCGCAACACGCGTGATCACACCGGAATGGCTCACGTTCTCAACGGCTATCTCGTGGCGATACAGCGTCGCGGATAGATTCTCTCACCCGGTCGACTCAAGCGATTCTTATATAATTGTCTTGGTTCATCGGAGTGCGCTCAACTCGGACTGCTCATTATAATCATTGTTATTCGGTATTGCTCATTTTTCGGTTACGCTCATAATCGGTCTACTCATGTACAGTGTTTTTTCGCGCGCTTTTACCATCGTTGTGTTATTTAATGAAGAGTTTATTTTCACTGTTAAGATCTGTGTGTGAATTTTATTTTACCCCCCGTTCCGCTATATCTCACCCGGCATTGCTCAAACATCCCGTAATTCAATCGATAGGGAAAGCAGCCCCACGGAACACATATCAATCCGTCTACTGGTCGATCCAAAAGAGGGTTTATCATGGCAAGGCTGGAAAAAGAGAATTCAGGATGCCCGAAAAACGGATAAAAACGTCCGAGAGTTCCAAGAAGAGTTCCAAGAACGCGATGGACTGAAATGGGTAAGCGTAAAGAAGAAAATAAAAATATACGTGCCAACAGAAATTGCCGAAGACTTCATCGAGCAAGTGCATCGATTGCACATTTCGGAACGGAGAAAGTGACGAAATGGATAAATGAGACTTTTTACGTACAAAACCTAGATCGGCTGGTTAAAGAAATCGTAGCATCGTGCGATGTGTGTCAAAAGACAAAAATCTATCCACGGAGTGTGCGGGGAGAGCTGTATTATGATCTCCCCGATAAGCCGGGCCAGCAATTGTCCATTGATATTTTCGGAGAATTGCCGCGTGGAAAGCTGGGCGTAAAATACGTGCTCGTAATAATGGACAAATTCACGAAATTCACCAAACTATACCCGATCCGGAAGCAAACAGGCGAAATAGTATCGAGAATCCTTGAAGAAAAATATTGTCACGAATACGGGGTACCGGAAGTGATACTGACCGACCGAGGGGCTCAGTTTACTGGAGAGCTGTGGAGGGAAACGGCAGAGAGATTAGGGATACGAGTCACTTGGACAACCCCATACAATCCACAGTCTAACCCAGTGGAAAGAGCGATGCGAGAGCTCGGCCGAATGATAAGGGTATATGCAAACGAAAAACATACGCGATGGAAAACCGTGCTACCAAGGATCGAAAAAACGATAAATACTACGCACCACTCGAGCACAGGTTTTAGGCCATGTGAGCTGCAAGAAAGAGAGGAGGAACAACTCGAGATGCCAGCATGGATGAAAAATCGAAAAGGGGACCAGCCAGAGGAAAAGGCATCAGAGGCAGACGACGGGCATCGCGTTGAAAATATACAGGAGGAAAAAATTTACAAGGCACGAGAGAATCTGAGGCAGGCCGCGGCGGAACGATATCGACAGGGAAGACCGAGAAAGGGGTAATTTACAAGGCAGGTGACAAAGTACTGGTCAAGGTCCATAAATTATCAAACAAAGGAAGGAAACAAGCTAAGAAACTATTCCTGCTATTCGACGGGCCATACGTAATAACCCGGGAAGTGGTAGAAAACGCCTATCAGATAGCTAGAATGGACGGAGCGATTGTCGGGTCATTTAACCAACGTCAGTTACGGCCGTATCGCGAGCGTGGTACTACCGACCGCAGCGCCAAGCGTGGAAACAAGGATTAGGTTGGCAAGATTGGAGACGCGGCGTCCCGGTCATTTGCCGTCGAGACGCCGAGTCGAGGGAAAGGAAGAGAAAGAAAAGTTATCTGAGCAGCGAAGATAAATGGAAAGTGCAGAGGAAGTAATTTGGAGATTGCGAGCGGTCCGAAGCGAGCGAGCTGTACTACAGCAGCGGGACCGAGAACTCGAGTGGGAGGAACGCAAGACCGTGGATGCCGTACTAGATAAAATGGAGGCGGACGCTAAAATCGACACCGAGCGCGGGAATCTATTACTGGAACCCGAGGAATCGGTCATCGCCTCGATCAACCGATTGGAAGTTCCAGGTAACCCGAATAGTCATTTAAAAAAAAATATATATATATAATAATAATATATATATATATAATATATATAATAATAATAATATAAACAATAGTAATAATAACAATCTAAAAATTATATACATATAAATAAGTAATAAACAATCGGGGAAACTCCATTAGAAATCGCACCGGAGGCTTCCTGGGTGGACCAGATGGAGTAACAGATTCGGCAGGGACCCCTCAGTTACTCGCCAGCCAGCGAGGGAATCGCAGCGGAATTCTGGGCTCCAGAAGCTTGGGCGCCGGAGGACTGGAATGGTGCGCAAGGCCCATTCGACGCTGTGGACCTAGCAGCAAGAGACGAAACACCTATGGAGTGTATCGACGAAGGACGAAGAAACGAAACTCAGGTTCCAGTCGCTAAGAAAAATTTGGGACCCCAAGAAGTCATCGAGGCTAAGTCATCAACGGAGTCAGAGGAGCTCGAGAGTTACCACGACTCCGGAGACGAGAACTAGGACATGGACAGGGGCGGATGGGAACCCGAAGAGGACGAAATACTGGAGTCAGAAGACGAAGAAGATACATGGGAGGAAATACGCGCAGACGTCGTTCGTAGACGTAAGAACCTGCGGAAGATAGAAAAAAAAACCTACCGAGAACCTCGTTCACCAGATTCTGAGGATTTGTAAAATCTCCTGAGGGACTGCGGTGGATTTATTTTATATTATTTTTGTTTTACGTAATTTTGACGTGTTATTTGTGTTTCAAGCAAAAGGGGAGTATAAGAGTGTTGTTTTTTTTAAGAAAAAAGGGAAAACAAGGAAAAACCCGTGACAAATGTGATTTAAATTTAGTATCAGGCTCAAGCTACGGTTTTTTTTTGTTAAAAAAAGGGGGGGTTTTATTTTATTTAAGAGCTCAGAAAAAGGAAAATGGAGACTGTGGTTTAAAAAAAAAATATAGTTTTGTTTGTGAAATTCAGAACTCCCAGGAAAGAATGGACGAGACTGATTAAAAACAAAAAAAAATAATGATAATAAGATATAGAATTAAGCGCACGATAAGCCGGAAGCGAGGAAAAGGCAGAGTAGATGTAAAAAAAATATCTATATACGGATGTATAAGTATTTTGTTTATTCATTGTATGAGGATGGTTTGGTGTAAGAGGGACGTTTTGGGATATTTTATATAATCATATGTAAAAAAAAACGTTCCATACAATAAGTGTTATTAAGTTTGAGCCAAAGAGCAAAAGAACAGTTCCTATAGCTTAAGACAACAAAAGATGTTATAGTTAAAAAAAAATTCAGAATGTTATGACAGAAGTTTTAATAAAGTAAGCAGACATAAAGCAGACTATGTTTCATTCCAAGCGTTGTCCTCGGATGCAAATGACCAGGACAACGAAGGGAAGAATGTAACGGTCCGTGTCGTACGAAATCGACGGATTTAGGAAAAAAAGGACCGAGCTGTCACTAACGAATATGCTGCACCTGAAAATAAAAGAAATCAATTAATGATAAGAGAAATCTAAAGAGTTAAATGAGAAACCGCGAACTTACCAAGTATCAGTATTTTGGAGGGAATCCGGAAGAAACCCGGCCCACCTGAAAAGAAAAAAAAATGATTAATGATTAAATATTGAACACACGGGAGTACTTACCTGTGTCGAAATCCGAGAATTGGCATTACCTGAAAGTAGATATGAGAATAGAAATACATAAGGAGGGTTCAGTAAATTAAAAACTTACCAGCAAACGATCCAATGGAAAAGGCGTCATTATCACTTATTCCGGAAGCAGGGACAGGGAAGATATTGAATAAATTATAAGAATTAAACAAAGGCCGATTAAATTAAAAGGCATCTAGCACATAAGTAATAGTTAAGTCGTTTAGTTAAAAAAATACGGTGTACCGAAAGTTCGGGGACCAAGGATAAGATACAACAATAATAATTGTTGATTAATTGTTTAATTACAGAGTTTTGGGGTATTTCTGATCAAATCGAGACAAAAATTAACGTGTAAGCATTATCGGGATCAACAAAAGGAAATATTAAGATAAATCATTGATATTATTGTTTATAAAAGAGTCCCTATAGTTATGCTCGGAACAAGGTGAAATTGAAAATGCGAGTGTTATCGGGATCAAGAAGAAGGAATATAAATATTAATTGTTTATAACAAAGTTTGTTTATTTATAACCGAATCAAAACGAAAATTGACGTACGAGCATTATCGGGATGAGAGAAAAAGAGTATCATTGAAAATTGTTGCTAAAATTATTTATAACAAAGTTCTTTTATTTATAACATTTTCGAGGAGAAATTTTAAAAATATCATTGACCGATTTTTGGGATAGCGTGCCTAAAAGATAGAAAAAATCGGGCATTGTTTAAACAAATAAGAGATCGAAGGGAGGGGATTCCCGGCCGGGCTATATATTGCGCCCGTACTGCAACGCGAGATCACTCGCTTGCAGCGTACAGTCGCGCACATTGCTGCCCGACGCAGCGGTACTCAACCGTAACCAGTATACGCGTCGAAGCTTTGAAATCCGCGTCGGTAATATTCGGAAGTACAACAAGTTTGACGATCCGTATCGTGCCACGAGAGTGCACGAAGAAATTAATTCATTACTATGAATTACTTATAATTAGTAACAATTAAATAAAACCAAGCGTCGTTAATGTTAACGCATTCATCGTTGTATGTCAACGGAATATCTCCTAGTGAAAGGAATCACGTGTGTTTTGAATAAATAAACATTATTCGAAAAAAATTACATCTTGGTGTTTAGTGGGTTAAAACACCTGGCGACCGGACTGTTCGAGGCCTAAGGGCACACGGCAACAAGATCGTCTCTACAAGGACCTGCAAAGTAATTGGAAAGAGAGGCACCCTGTACATCGCGCACAGGGGTCCAAGGAGTCACCCTTGTCTCTTTTCCACCTCTACCACCCTCGCTTGGAGTAGGAGGCGGTCACCGAAGGGTTGTCCGGTTACATCGAAATACGAGTGTAAATCAGGTAGCGTTCGTTAGCGTGGAACATCCCATACGCATTCCATATCATGATTAAAGTTAATCCATTATATTCAGTAAATTGAGTTAAGCTCAATTATTTAATTAATTACATTACATTAAGCTATCTCCTAGTGTGTGAGATAGCCAAGATCCGTTTTGTTTACATCAAAGACAAAGGCTGCTACCCTCGTTGAGGGCATCGCAACGTACGCGTGAAAGAAGATAGCATACTACCATCAGCGAGCGGCTATAGCAAAGCATTCGACACCGCCGTGCGTCATAGCGTTGGCACAGTACACGCTAGCGTAGTCGAGCGAGGGCCTATAATGTCGAGGAGCACCGGCGCTCGGCTGCTCGATCGTTCGACCCGACCACGTTCGAAAGACCACGGGTCGTTCGACACGAAACGTCGGCCTACTCGACGCACTTTGTCAATTTCAATTTAACTTTTTCTTCTTTCGCATTTGACGAGTATCCCAGGCCTTATGCCGATCGGACACCAGTGATTTCTATTCTCCATTATTAACAACATTTTCCTAACAATCATATTTTGCTATTAGAGCTTCTCTCTGACTAACAGCATCGGGTTACCCATTATTTAACCTTTCCATGAATGCACATTTAATTAAATTCCTTTTGGTCACTCGCCTCACGAGTAGACAGTTTATTTATTTATTACAGATCCCTTTGCCTGAGCCTGTGATATCGGGTCTAATCACTGGAGCGGCGCGAAACGCGAGAGTGATCCAAAGAACCAATCTGAGTTAATCCCGAACAACTAGCAAAATTATTTTATTAAACAACAAATTCTATCCCGAAACATAATTTATTTGAAATTATTTTATTGTTATTTACGACGTTCCCCGAAACCCGTCGAGTCCAGTTCACGAACCCTCCGTTATACGAGAAATTCACGAATATCCGATTTTCTCGGGGAGGAATTAATTTCTACGCGATATTTGTAAAGAGACAATATCTCGTCTCTCGGGGCCAATTTTGGCAACCGCGGCAGGCCCTCGCAAATATCGAAACGTTTCAATATTTATTTATACGGATTGTATTATATAGTTTTAGTTAGTTATTTATTCCTTACAGTAGCCTCTCCCTAAGTGCACGCTCGCTAAGTGCGCGCCTAGGCGCCTCCTCCTCGATCGGTCACTAGAAGGGTCCCCTCTCCAAGAGACTCACTCGGCTGGCGGGCCGCCCACCGGGCCAGAAATCGAGCGAGTGGGAGGCGAAGGGGTTAATCCAACTGTCTTACAAATTTACAAATGTTTTTCTTTCAATTTCTTTATTCCTTTTTACTTAAGTTTTTCCAATTACCATTCATGTATTTCAGCAAGGTTAGTTATTTAAAGAAGTTAAGTGCTGTATATGTTTAGATATTTTCCGTGCTTCGTAATTATTGTGAAAGAAAAATCGTTACACAAAATAATTAGTAGATATCCTTTATGTTCTTGCAACAATGTAACACTACATTTATTTCGTCAAGCTGCCTGTTATCGAAGTCGAACGATCGCTTGCTACGCAGCCTGTGTTAGATCTTGTTTAAACTTGACCAAACAAGCATCTGAACGCGTGAGCATCGCAACTGTTTATTTTCCGGCAATCTGAATTCACATTAGTGCCAGCCGAACTCACGGATTTACAACGTTTTTCTTTAGTTCTCTCCTGTTTAGAAATGCGTTATGGCGTCCCGAAACAATAACGACGAATCTGAATTGAATAAAAGAAAGTGCATTTTGAAAGGTAAAGTGTAAATAAAAATTTTCAAATTTGATTATAGTACATAACTATAATAGAGCGAAAAACCTTCTGACGGGTGTGAGTTTGCAGCACGAGCCGGAGGCGAGTGTTGCAATCACACGAGTTAAGAAAATGTTTTTCGCGCGAGTATCGTACAGAATTTTATTTTACAGGGTGTGAGAATGGGGGTTTTACGTACGCAAAGCGTGTGCAAAAGTGCCATTTTAGCACCGAGTGAAATAAAATAAAGTGTTAGTACGATAAGAACGTATCGATTATGTAAAAGCGCAATCGTGACGCCCTACTGGCGTTAAATTAATGACCGATCTGTGAGATTGAAAAAAAATGTTGTAGGAAAAGCTCTTCAATTGAATGGAAAGTTGGGTGGCAACGAAATTTCGTTGCAAGTGAAGGATGGTTAAGCCGGTGGAAAGGTCGATACGGGATTCGTCAATTGACTGTTTGTAGTAAACAGCTATCCGCAAACAAAGACGCAGCCGACGCTTTTAGGAAAGATTTCACTGAAGACCTTCTCGCAGAAGGTTGGACGCGAAGTCAAGTTTTCAGCGCTGACGAAACGGGCTTAAACTTCCGGATGTTAACAAATAAAACGCTGGCAGACCGAAACGAAGTCAACGCACCTGGCTACAAAAAAAACAGGGACCGATTGACAGTCATAGCTTGCAACAATGCCGACGGCACCCTGAAAATACCGTTGGTAGTAAACGGAAAATCAGCAAAGCCACGATGCTTCAAAAATGTATCAAAAGATCATCTTCCTGTGTACTATACACATCAACGGAGTGCATGGATGGACCGAACGATCTTTCAAAACTGATTCACTGAAGAATTTGTTCCACGTGTCACCAAGTTTTTGAAGGAGAAGGGTTTGCCTGCGAAAGCTGCCTTGCTTTTAAATAACGCACCCTCACGTCCAGTCGCTGAACAACTTAGAATCGGACAAATCACAGTTAAATTTTTACCGCCTACCGTGACGTCACTGATTCAACCAATGGACCAAGGGCTTCTGGCGAACTGAAAGTCACGGTACAGACTGCTACTTCTGGCATCGATTTTGAATGGGCAGGAAGAGGGGACTGCTGTCACTACTCTTTTAAAATCCATTAAAGGGCTTTATAGAATTTAATATTGACACCGATAAATGCCAATAGTTGCACCATCTTGTGCTATTCTCCAACCCATTGGGATATCATTGTTTACGCATGTGTGTGTGTGTGTGTGAATGGATGTGAGCATCGACCATTATCGCGCGACATCGACGACCGGTTCGGATCGAGTATATCGACTAAACTTCCACCTATGAACCCGGGATGCCAAATTTCTCGCCTTTTGGGTAACGCGACTATGCTCTGTCATCGAGTCTCTTCCTTCTACGACGAGTAGTCCGTGGAAAGAGACGTGTTTCGCGAGACCTACTATTTCACCTCGAGAACAGTGGACTTGTTTAGCCGCGGAACAAGCACCAATAAAGTTACTATCGTTGATTCTGTTAATCACAAAGGTCTTTTCGTTTCACGGCTGGCGTGACCCAAGAATCCTTCCAGTTTCCCTATAAATCCTATCAAATTTCATCTTTCTGAGTGTGCACGTGTTGCGGAGGTGCCCACATTTTTATGGTCTTTCGAGCCGGATTCTCGGGGATCTCGCGATAAATTCTCGTGAATAATTTCCATCACCGTGATCCAGTGTGAAAAAACATTGAAACTCAACGAAACTTGTGAACGCTCTATCAAACTGTGAACGAGGCTCCAATAGTGAAGTGTAGTCGAGTGAATGTTGTACAAGTAAGCACCCTATAATCCAACACGTGCAAAGAGACAAAAGGCATCAGGGAGTACTATCTCTGCCCTGTCCGTGTTCTTACGAACGAATCATTATTAGCAAAATTGTTGTTTAAGACGACCACGAGGTACCAGGTATAGTGAACAAAGCCGTCGCCACGAGGCAGTTCCTTGTACTCCCGCCCCTCCTGACTCGGAAGTCGGCCGTACGCGGTCGGTGTCTCTGGATCGCGCGGTACCCCCCTTGTGAGGTCACGCATTGTCCCCGAGTCGAGGCGGTAGTTTTGGACGCAGCCGACGAGCGTACGTCCTATATCATGCCGCTCGGACACTCGCGTCTATCGCTGCAGGCTCTCGCTCTTTTACCGCACTGTACACACTGTCGATCACGGGAAGCGTCGCACGTATAGCCGTGTCTCTCTTAACGCCACGCGTGTCAGGCACAGCGATCTCTCTCCCAACCACACAACGGCGAATCGTTGAGCCCCATCGCAGCTGAAGAGCGCTGGACAACACGCGCGCGCGTATGTCTCGACGCTCAAGAGTGATAGTGCTCTGATTATAATAGTACGTGTGCAATCTTAAAAGTCTTATATGATAATAGGTTTCAAACATTAAAATAAAACGTACTATCGAAACATCGACTCCAAATTAAGTAAAGCCAGCCGCCATTGCGACCACAAGTAGTGCAGAATCACATCATGCATCGGAACAACAGACGTCTCTGAGTGCAGTAATATTAGCAACTGCTTAGGTACAGCTTGAAGTGCCAAATGGCCGCTCGATGAAAGTTCGTGCACTCTTGGATCAGGGCTCGCAATCGTCCTTTTAACTGAATCGGTCGCTCAAAGTTTGCGAGCACTAGGACGAAAAATTAACTCTCCAGTCTCAGGAATTGGAGGAACTGCAGTGGGCGTGTGTCGGTCAGCAGTTACTCTAACGCTGACACCATGCAACAACGACAGTCCCTCCATTCAGTGTGAAGCCCTCGTGTTCCAGAAACTAACGTCATATGTACCAAAGGGCACCATGCTCTGTGAAAACTGGACCCATTTAATCGGTCTCGACCTTGCCGACACTGATCCAAGTAGCAAGGATCCGATTCAATTAATCTTAGGCGCCAAAATTTATGCAAACATCCAACGAGAAGTACTAAAACGTGGGCCACCCGGATCACCTATTTCACAATAGACGATTTTTGGCTGGGTGCTCTCAGGGCCCACCGCCACGATTTCGAGTGCTAATTTAACCGCATTGAATGCTCACTTCGCCACAACCGAATCGAACTTATCGTTAGAGTTAAGACGCTTTTGGGAACTCGAGGAGGTGCCCACGTGTTCTTCGTTAACTGAAGAAGAGAAAAAAAAAGTGAAGCACACTTTGCGGCGACGTACCGACGCCTGCCAGAGGCACAATATTGCGTGAAACTCCCATTTAAACGGACGACCGCGATTGAAATCGGCGCATCCAATCAGACAGCGCTGAATTGGATACTCAAACTCGAGCGTAAATTCGAGCGAAACCCAGAACTCGCGACGCCGGACCGTGAATTCATGCAGCAATACTTGGACCTTGGACATATGGTACCGACAACTTTTCATTCCCCAGAATCCGATACCGGCGTGTTTCTACCGCATCACCCCGTGATCAAAGACAGTAGCACCACTAGGCTTCGAGTAGTCTTTAATGCGTCGAGTCGAACATCAAATGGTACTTCATTAAACGACCATCTCATGGTCGGCCCGAGACTTCAGGCTGACTTGCCAGCCACAATCTTAAAATGGTGCGTCCATTAATATGCCTTTACTGCGGGCATCACAAAAATGTACCGACAAATCCTCGTCGATGCTGATGATACGAGATACCAACAGATTCTGTGGCGCAATTCGCCCAATACTCCGATCTCTCCATATCGATTAGCCACGGTGACTTACGGTATCAAATTTCATCTTTCTGAGTGTGCACCTGTTGCGGAGGCGCGCACAATCATGTTGTACAACGAACAGTATTAATGTAAATTGGTGTTAACTAGGGTAAAAGTGGGGAATATGGACTGGTCCATATTTCATTGATTTACGTGTTAATCGGGGTGGTTCATATTCACCACGTTTACCCTATACGATGTTGAGTGAAATTCTTAATTTACACTAAATTTCTTACACCGTCGGTTTACACCATGGCAGAGTACTCGGTTAACACAAAATTGATGGACCTATATTGACATCGCGCTGGTGTTAAACGGTGTTAATTGTAACACGGATTTTTTACAGTGCACAACACACGTCAGCGGCCATCAAGTACGCCACAGTCATCGAGAGAAACCCAGCAACCAGCGGCAGCGAGTGGCCCGAGACCATCACAGAACAACATCGGAAGTTGGTCGAGAATCCGCCGCCTCGGCTGAGTCGAGCGAGGCAGCCGGACAGCTGTCGAGTGGCAGCACCTCCTGGGCGCTCTCGCTCGAGCTCACGCGCGGCGCTCATGCCCGCGCGGTTGGGGAAGATGCCGTCGTGCCGTGTGCAACCGGCGTCTTCCCGAAGCTTATCCGTTAATGGCCGCGCTCCAAGCACACGTGCTATCGGTTCGCTCACAATATATTCGGTTTTGCTCACGGGTCAACTCACGGGTCTGCTCAGTATTTATCGGTACATCAACACGGTAAACGTATCTTCGTTTCGGGATATCGTTAAGCTCATCGGGAGCACGTCGCGAGTGCATTCTCAAGGCAAAGTGCTAAGTGCCTTTCCGCCGGGGAGACTCGTGCTCTCAGCAGGTGTGCGACGCGTCGAGTCGCACATGGTCAGCTCACCCGTTGTTAAACGCGATTTGAATATAATCGGTCGTCTCACCTCGGGATATTCGACACATTCGGTCCGGTCATTGCGCTGTGTGAAGCGCACATCTTCTCTGTACACCGTTGTAACATCTGTGCCGTTGAGGAAAATATATCATTTATTTTCACTGTTATCATCTGCGTGAACAGTTATTTTCCTCCTCCCCGTTCGCTATACCTCATCCCAGCAAAACTCACAAACAGAAGTGCTAGTGGATGTTATTATTGTGGTGAAACTGGACACATAAGAGCAGACTGTAGAATTCGACATACATTCTGTAGTAATTGTGGTAAGCTAGGACATATTTATAAGCTACATAGCATACATACAAGTCCGCGCCGGCTCCCCTCGCGAGACGCGACAAAAATGCGTAGAAGCAGTTGAAGACGGGAACGAGTCCGAAATACAGAGTGAGATAAGCGATACGCGTTACAAATCAGATTTTAACCCCATGAGCGGCAGTTCCGCGAAAGTACCGCCGTTATTCGTTCAAATTAAAATCAACGGGAAACTCCTGATAATGGAATTCGATACGGGCGCTGAAATGTCGGTAACTACTCGAGACAGTTTTAACAAAGTATTATACGGGTACAAATTAGAACCATCGAATATAGCGTTGCGATTTTACGCCAACAGCAAAATAATCCCGATAGGTATGATGCGAAACGTACACGTCTCCTGTAGCGATGGCAAAGGTTTGTTAGAATTATATGTGGTCGAAACGGAGGGCATCGGATAATGTGCCGCGAATGGATGCGAGAACTAGGGCTGTGGCCATCACAGAATCTCGCCGAAGGGCTAGGGGAAAACAAAACAAAAACAGACACGGAATCCGCGGTCGCGAGAAAGGATGTAAACAAAAATGTACACCGAATAGAGAGAAACGGAGCGACAAGCGAACCCGAAGCGAAAGCGCGCGTTAAAGCGATTTGCGCCAAGTTCGCGGTAGTATTTACGCCAGGAGTAGGAGTATTTGATAAGGATAAATTAACGCTACAATTGAAACCGGGAACGAAACCAAAATTCTTACAGACCAGACCGGTATTGATTGCTTTGCGTGAGAAAGTGGAAGATGAAATCAATCGATTATAACAGAAGGGCATAATCTCTCCGATCGAGTATAGCGAATGGGGTACATCGACTTTGTCGATACTTTAAAAAAGTGGCGAAGTCCGGCTGTGCGGACATTACAAATTAACACTCAATTAAGCGTTGGAAATCGACTACTTTCCGTGGCCACGACCGGAACAAGTATCCCAGATCCTGGGAGGGGGAGAAATGTCCGGAAAAATATACCTAAAAGAAGCGTATATACAGTTAGAATTAAACGCCGAATCTCAGAAGCTAGTAGTTATTACAACTCACATGGGGTTATTTAAATGCCATAAACTTCCGTACGGGGTATCAATGGGTCCGGGATCTTTCCAAAGCAGAATGACGTCACTGTTACTAGACGTGACGGGGGTAGTTGTTCATTTAGATGATATTTTGATAGTAGGACCCAGGTTAGATACGTACCTGGCGCGTTTGGAGACCGTATTAAAGAAATTGGCGGAAGCGGGATTGAAAGCACGCCTAGAGAAATGCAAGCTACTGGAAACTACGATCACTTATCTAGGGCATGTCCTAAATCAAGACTGTTTACGCCCGTCACCAGATAAGTTGCGGGCTATCGACAACATGAAAATTCCGTCGAACATAACCAAGCTCCGATTGTTTCTAGGGATTGTAAATTATTATGCGCGTTTCATCGGTGACGTAGCGACCAAATTTCGACAATTGTATGATTGTCTGCGGACACAAAAATTTATATGGATGCCGGAGTGCACGGAGTGTGTCACGAAAAAAAAAAAAAACTAGCATTTAAGGAACTATTGGTCCACTTCGACCCAGAAAAACCTCTAGTATAACGACGGACGCGAGCCCAGTAGGCGTTTCAGCCGTCCTAACACACCGATTCCCAGACGACAGTTTAAGACCGATTTCATATCCTTCATGCGCGCTCACAAAGGCAGAATCAAATTACTCGCAGCGCGACAGAGAGGGTCTAGCAATCATTTTCGGGACGAGAAAGTATTACGAATATGTATTCGGGGAACATTTTTTACTACAAACCGATAATGCTGCGATTAAGCGCATGTTTGTCCCACACAAGGAAATACCTTTAATTATAATTGCACATTTTGATTTACAAATCAATATTATTAATAACAAATAAAAATATTAACACAAAATATTTATCTGCGATAGTATTGTACCATTTAGAGCAGTTTGTTTTTAGAGCGCGTGTTATCGCGCTCCTCTCTTCCTTGTTCTTGTTCCTTGTTCTGTGATCTTGTTTGAAACCGGCAGCAATGAGGATCATTGAAATCGGTTCGAACTGCAAGTGCTATCAGTAAGTATCGACAACAGTTGAAAATGACGCAAACTGAGCGTAGCTCGAACGACGTGAGAAATGGTGAGAGATGAAACCGACGTAAGGTGACCCAGAGGCAGGAAACCGACCGCGACCCGGCTTAGCCATCGGCAAAAGGTCTGGTCAGATTGAGATCGACGTAAATTGAACATGACGCAAGCTGGTCTGAATTCTGTCCAACTCGACGATTTTCCAAAATCGGTCTTGAGCTCGTCGTGGTAAGAAGAGATCGACGTAATCTGAACACTTGTGTAAGCTGGGACAGAGTACAACTGGGGACGCAATCTGACACAGACGCATGTTGGAAAAAGGCAATCAGCTACCGTCCCAAATCCAAGCACAGGTTTGCACTACAGAAAAATATTGTTTTTTTGTCTGAACTACAAGTAAAAAATTCTGATCAATTAATTTGTGAATGTGTATTATTTGGTTTTGTAGACAGCATAAGCGTCGAAATCAGAGCCTCTGAGGGTACTCTAGACCCGTTTAAAGATGCCCTATTTTGGCCTCCCGATTAGACAAAAAGAACCATAAAAAACCTCTGCAAAATTCCGACCATCCTCTAACTGTGTTGGAGGATGGTCCAAAATTATAAAGCTAAAATGGAAAAAGAAAAAATTGAACGAGAGGAGAAAAAACGACAGCACATTGGAAAGAAAAAGCTGCAAGAACAGATGAAAAAAGAAAAGGCCGAAAAGAGAAAGCTGCAGGAAGAACAAAAACAAAAGAAGGCCACAAAGAAACAACGATCGATCAAATAATATTGTATTGTGATGTTGTTTTATGTTTTTTCATAAAAAGATTTTTATATTTTTATTATCATCAATATGTCTATCTAAATAATATAAAATATGTTATATTGTGTTATTATTTATTGTAAAGTATTTATCCCAAATGTTGCGTATAATTTTAAAAATAAAATGCAATTTGAACCATTCGCGTAGACTCGTATCGGCGGGTGCTTGCCTATAGGGGCATGCTTGATCAGGTACTGGGGCATAACCTGAAATCGGTGGTCGGATACTCATCCATCAACTTTCTCAATTGTTTTCTAACTTTCCAGAAAAACTAGACCCCCTGACACTAATTAATGGATGCTTTTCGGAAACTAGAAAAACCATACTTTCCATTAATCATAGCTACAATTGCAAAAAGTTAATTGTTGTATTGGAAATATAATTTTACAGTTTTCTGTTTTCTAAGATGGTAGGTTATTGGGGACTAACTACCTTAAACGGGAATCGAACCCAGAGTTATACCATGTCGAACCAAGTCATGTTCCACTCGGGCACGAGGATTTTCGTGTCAAGGGATGAAAATAACAAGTATACAAATGACGTCTGAGTGAAAATTGGACTTAGAACATTTTTCTTTTCAGACGATAATAAACGATTTTCACTTCATCCACATGATTATTCGTTATGTTGCATGCCTAATGTTTAGAAAACGGAAATGTCTTACTTTTATCAATGCACATGATTTATAAGGTTACGAAAATAAACTTCTTCAAATCTGATACCAGATAGCCGATATGGTTAGATATGATCAGATATGATCAGACATGATTAATATGCGATCAGATATGAATTCATATCTGAACAGATCTGATCATACGGGATCATAATTACCATATATGAAACACATCC
The DNA here is from genome assembly GCA_963922035.1 of Amblyjoppa proteus. Classification (NCBI taxonomy): domain Eukaryota; kingdom Metazoa; phylum Arthropoda; class Insecta; order Hymenoptera; family Ichneumonidae; genus Amblyjoppa; species Amblyjoppa proteus. The sequence continues at coordinate 17,495,525 of OY998233.1, forward strand.
TTATCGTGCATGGACTTATATACGTTCAGATCTGATCGTATATAATCATATATTTTCCGATCAGATTCATATCTGATACAGATATGGACATACATGATCAGATATGATAATTTTTTCCCGGACAGGCAAATGCAGATCGATCCTATGCAGACATATTCTGCCTATTTACTGCCGGGTTGTTGGCAAAATGCTATCTGGGTTAGCATGCGCGTACACTGCAGAGTCGTATTCCGCGAAACGTAGGCAACTTCGTTGTATATTTTTCATCTTCATCGATTAGATGCCGTTCAAAATATAGAACGACAATATACCTTGCGGCTTAACGATTCTGTATATCTCGTAAAAAAGTATGATCATCGAAGATTACGAAGAGAAATTTTTTTATTATCTGAGTCTAATTATCGGGTATCGTCTGCTATACTTCTGCCGGTCCGTGCCTGCTCCACACGCCGTCCACCGCATACGCGGTTCTCCATCTAGCTCCGCCTTTCGGGGCACTCCAAAACCCTTATGATGATTGTTGGAGAACGTTGAACGCCGAGTAGGAAAGTTTGGCAAGCTGAAAAATTGTAGTATTCATTTAGGTCACCATAAAATAGTATATTATGCTACAAGGCAGGAAAGCGCGCCATTTTTACCGAGTGTGAAGTTTGATGAAATTCACACGAGGTAAAAAGGCACTTCCTCCCGAGTGGCATACGCTATTTTTTCCTGTCTATGCTAAAAAGTGGCCATATTTCTACGCCTGCAACGAGGATGGAAATTGGCCGTCTTGACGAGCGGAAGGAAACGTAATTTAGCGCGATGAAAAGTGATTTAGCGGGAGGAAAAGTCCACTTTTCCCCCCCGGTAAATCACTTTTCCTCCCACAATAGTATATTATGCTACAAGGGAGGAAAGTGTGTTTTTTCAGCGAGTGTGAAGTTTGATGAAATTCACACAAGGTGAAAAAGCACTTCCTCCCTTGTAGTATACGATTTTTTTCCCGACTTCTTAAAAATAACCACCTTTCTTGCGTCGCAAAATAGTCATCTTCGCCATCGACCATTACTGACCCGGGAGTAATAGAGCTTTGGGAGGGAGTAATGAGCCCTATTACTGCCTAGGGAGTAATGGAATTTCACTGCGCATGCGCCCATGTTAATAATGATCATCGGTAAATAATAGGCACGGTCTTACATACAGGTCTGGAAACGACGGTGGTGGGAGAAGGGTCGCTTAGCGTCTAGTTATCGTAGCTTAAATTTTCGGCCGCATGTTGCGTCTCGGAAAGGGGATGTCGACTGCGAAAGAGACAGCCATATGTCTCTGTCTTGCTCACAGCGCATTTTATTTCATTTGTACCCTGTTTTGCAGTGAGGTACCACACAGGATTTCGTCATGTTCACACGATCAATTTGTCAAAGAGAAATTTTTAAATTTTTACACGAACGATTTTACACGAAACGCGAAGACAGAACTGTACGGTTTAGGATAGTCTCGCAACATACCCCGACCACAGCGCCGCAAGGTGGTAGCGGTGAGAAAAACAAGTGTGGACACTAAGCGGCCCACTTTCGCCTATGAAATATGCCCGGCGTTTCCAGACAGTCGGGAAAAATTACTTTTTTTACAGTATAATTCCATTACTCCCTTAGGAGTAATCGGGCTCATTACACCCTCTCGAAGCTCTATTACTCCCGGGTCAGTAATGGGCATTGGCGAATATGACGATTTTGCGACGCAAGAGATGTGGTTATTTTAACGACGTCGGAAAAAAATATCGTATACCACAAGGGAGGAAGTGCTTTTTCACCTCGTGTGAATTTCTGCCCTTGCTTCGCTCGGGCATCGAACTTCATACTCGGTGAAAAAACGCACTTTCCTCCCTTGTGGCATAATATACTATTTCTCGTGTTCGTAAAGAATTGGCCACTTTCTACCCTCGTTACAGGCCCGAAATAGAGCCTTTTTAGAGTAGTCGGGAAAAAATATTTTTTCTTACTGATAACAGTTTTTTACATTGTTGAATGAATCGAGATTCAGAGTTAGGATAGAAAAACTGGTGAATTTAATGGGCCTTTGTGTAACAATCATAAAGACGATTAAACTTCTCTTGGTCTCTATGCTTAAGGAGGTCCAATCCATATCGTAAATACCATCGCCGACGGTAATGCTCTAAAAATCGTAGTTACGTTGGATCTTTGATATAATCTCGGAAACACGACATTTTATTTTCAGTGATAAATTCTTAATACATGCCTCGAATGTAACTTCGCTTCCGTAAAAGCAAAATTGATATACCTGCACAGACATGCATGCTATGTACATAAATATTGATGTGAATTGTGGACTGAAAAGCTTCAATTTCGACAGCTGAAAGACACTGACACACAGGACTATGGTACTGACGGTATATTGAAGAAATATCATAAGACTGAAAATATCGCTCGATTTTTTGGCAAATCTGTGATATGCGAAAAAATAAATTGAATCACTTCTGCAAAGGATAATATTCGTATCAGTGCAGTTTATACATGTACCTAACTCGAATATAATGCGATGATGTTTCACGCATTCAGCGAGTTTCTTCGCCTCATTATTGCTGATCGTATGGTCAATTTTGTCTCTCTCACAATCACTAACGATTTCGATTGCCTCGGGGACTCTTCGAATACGATTTTTAAGAATGTTCAATTGTCCGCAAGTTTGCAGCATGAAACCAGGTATCAGAGTGTCAAAGGCGATATTTATGGCAGCTCCCACAACATGAGCTGATACCTGATGAACATAAGCAATCCAATAGCCGGTCGATGATGAATGATTGTACGGCAACCATGTCTTGAATGGTAATGTGTGTCGAGGAATATCATCGACGACAGAACTTGTGACTATCACGGTCACTCCAGCTCCCGTAAGTATAGCGTAACGCAAAGCATTAAACCTACAATACAATCAAATTGCACATGTAAAAGCAAGGGATAAGTATACGGCTGTAGTTTAAACAAAAAAATCCTCAAAAATTGCCCCGGTAAGCTATATATATATACTATAATCAAATAAAATACTGTAGCCTATCAAAAGTGACTATTATCGAAATAAAAATAAAAGAAAAAGTGTATGGAGGAAATTGGCCCTAAAAATAACGTTAATACAGTATGTTAAACTGGCTTTTTTCAGTGCATATCTGACCTTGTCAATTGATCGAATTTCCGTTGGATAGTCGACTCTTCAATGGTATATGGTTGACAGGGATAGTTATCTAATACATTTAAGAGCCCGATGAGTTCGCATCGTCTCTTCAGTATATTTGCACCTTTTCCACAAATACTGAACATCGTCATTAGTATGAAGGAATTGTCGGCAAAAGCATCGACGTCGTCAATCGTGCGGACAAGGTCGATGAATTCCGAGATAGTAACAGTGGATATGAAAACCACCATAAAGATGGTGTACAAATTGTATAGCTTCGTTTTCCAGCCCGGAACCCAGTGTATAGGTCGCCATAAACCGACACACTGAAGCGCGATAAAATTGTTCTTTAGTGCAATGTGCATTGTCGCACAGTTAATTGTGTCGGGACAAGTATCAACACTTATGTTTGTTGAGAAGATGAGCAAGACTCGACTGACAAGTGATGACTGAGTTGCGAGCTCTTGCGCCAGGATCGACGGAAGAAAAAGGCCATTACGTATTCTGCGTGATGAGCAATTTTGTCTATAGTCTGATATTGATGAGCAATCTTCTTACGTCACAAGCTGATAAAGAATTTCGAATATCGATGACCTTTCTCCTTTCGGTACGAGTCTATAGGAAGAATGATTTCGTATTCCCTCCAGATGACTTAATTATTCAATGGGTAATGATAGCATCCGCGTCTTCAGAGTACAGCGCCTTCCTTCGTCGTTTCTGCGTCGATGTCAACTCCCTTCATTATCTTACGCAAACCCGCGGTTAGCGATGTATTTTTGTATGCAACTGTGCTAACTCAGCCCTTTATGGAGAACATTGAATTCGACGAAATTCTCTTTTTCATACTTCTTATCGATTTTCCAGTGACAATAATAAAATCAATGCTTCTGTTTCACTTCAATGAAGTAAACATTTTCAAAGAGGTTCAAAGTAATTTGCGCAAGACTACGTTATTTATTACAATTTTGTGTATAGTTTTCTCAATGAGAAAATTCGTTCGTCATTTTTGGCGTCCTCCTAAGGAAAGTTATGCACAAAGTTGTAATACATGAGGAAGTCATATCTAAATTACTTTGCACCTTTTTTTGTAACATTAAAAAAATATGTACATCTTATAAAATTGAAAAGGTCAAAATCTGCCGGAAAATTTATTGAAAGAAATTACTAACAGAAATTTGTATAACTCGTAATTTTTAAACTATTGTGACGTCCCGGGTTTCTATTTAACGTTTATTTATTATATTAACGTTTATTTATTATATTCGAGTAGCCAACTCGGCTACAGAACGTGGTTTTAGGAAGGAAAGACTCGGTTTACACTATGCGAACTGCTTGAACCGTTTGTTAAAGTACAAACTGGCAGAGTGACGTTGTCGTACAGAAATTCGGTGACTTACTAACTAACTAGCCTAGAGGAGGGTGGTTCTTATAGGTTTGTCCGTGAGAAAGCGTGGGCAGTGCGGAGAAAATGTGGGCGTTGGAGTGTTCTGAAAAAGGCAGGTGTTGTAGAAGATGCTGGATGCAGCTGCGTAAGATTCTTGGAAGGTCAGCCGGTATTGAGGAAAGCGGAGTAGACTGTTTGGACATAGGTTTACGTAATGTACGGGCAGATCGGTGGGAAATAGAAAATAGGCATTGTTAGGCATTCCGGGAAAAGGGTAGGATACGCGTGCACGTCCTTTCGGAAAGGTACCATGGCGGGAGTCGGAGAGCGGATGGTGTCGTAAATTGTAAGAGCGAGGGGGAAGAAGAGTGCGCGCAGCGTAAAGGTGATACTCGGGCTGGATCATCGTTACACGATTATCAATCCCCTTTTCACCGCTGATTACACATCGGTAACTCATTTTACTCTTAACGGGATATTTGATTCAGAAACTCGTGTCAGACGTAAAAAAAAACTGTGTCGAAAAATTCAAAAATTGCATTCAATCCAAGTGATTTAACATTTTTACAATTTAATACCAAATATTATGTAGTGTTAATCGTGTCACCTTCAACATTTAGGCTCAATACCTCCATCTTTATGTTAGATTCCAACTTTCGGTGACTTCGAGAAGTTCTCGAGAGTCGCGAAGTTATTCTAACCGAGCGGCGATCCTCGTACAGAGTATCACCGCTGAGTCATTAGACGCTGCAGTTGTGATTACACACGCGATGCGATCGGGATTCTCACGACTGAACCCGATCCTCGCAGGAATAAATATGGTCCGACGAATCGCGGAGTGTGGACCTTTCGTCACAATCAGCGATAATTGAAAACCCTTACGCGTGGCGTGGACCTCGTATCTCACGATTGCCGAATTATCAAGACTACGCTTCTCCTCGCTTCTCCGCGGACTCAAGATTCTCGTGAAATCGAGGAAAATTATTATCTAGACAGCAGCGATCAAAGTCAGATTTGTCTCGAATGTCTGCAAATCTCGGGAAAGCAATACGCGGCTTTGCTTCGAAGTTAGAATGCTATAAAGTCGCAGTAATAGTTTACGAGTTTGTGCCATTGAAGCGTGATTCTATTTGTGCTAGTGTAAGAGCAGATAATTATTCGGTGACCAAAGTTAAAGACTTTTTAGAGACTTATAAACTCAAATCGACGACCCGTTTTCGGGAACCCACAACAGTGCTAAGTCGAAGTACCCCCGCCCTGGAATTATTATAAAAAACGTTGAAAATAAAAATTTTCATATCGCTTCCTCATGAAAGCGGAAAATTGAAGTTTTTATATCACTTTCAAATTGCAACTTTTATGAGGAAGCGTTATGAAAATATCAATTTTCAACTTTTTTCCAACATCAACGTCGTATTTAATTTTTAGGCAAAACAGCTGGCTGCCTCAGGTTTAGCCCAAAAAAATACACCAATCTTACGCTTTTGGTCAAAACGGATGTAGGATCTGTGCTCAGCGCGAAAAATACATAGAAGTATGTGTTCCAACTTTTGTTTCGATCTTTCAATTTTTAAGGCAGAAGTTCAAATGACACCGGTTTATCTAATTATTTTAACTCTGTCATATCGATCAGCTCGTATATTTCTTGCCGTAGAACATGATAGGTATCTAGGATTGTCCACGATACCATCAGGAAGCAAAAAAATGACTGTTCGAAAATACGCAAAATAACTCATTATTAACTTCCGACTGCCCGCTAGGGCAAAAAAGGAGTTATGCATTTCACGGTGATCACGGGACCTTGCGCGTAGTCGAGTATGGTCGAAGTAGTATAATGGTGGTCGAGTATGGTCGAAGTAGTTTGTAGGTTTTACGGTGTACGAATGCAAAAGTCCGAATAACTGTAGTTAAATTTATTAAAAAAGACTTGAGTGAAGTAGAGTGTACGTCACAACGGTTCGGGACGTGGAGATGAACTGGTCGAACTGGCAAGGGCCTGACGGAAGTAGGGCGCTCACCTATTGCTGCGCGCAACACAGTATTCCTCCGCGCGATAAGACGGCCGCTGTTCGCACGGCGTTCGCACGGAAGGTACTGACGGCACAAAGATTAGCGAGAGTGTAGATAAAATATTAAATCTGAGTTTCCTGCGCTAAGAGTGTTAACTCGGAATATGGGACCGTCACAAATTTCAGCGAGATATGCCACCGTCTTTTGCTTCTCACCGTGTATTGCAGCTAATTTCACATTGGTTCAATGCACTACGAATCATCTGTGAACATTATATACCTGCTGTGATTGTTTTATGTTGTGATTATTCTTATTTTACATTTTCAGTGTTTAGTGCGTAATCAGTGTGACATTTTTTTTTTTTTCGTATCGAAAATACGTTTTTTTCTAGTAGAAAAAATACGTTCATTTTTTTTAATAAATAAGAGAATGACAAATGTGAGCTGAAAGTGAAAGTCAGTTGTGACAATTAAAAAAAAATTATTGTAAGTATGCTGGGCAATGTTTTGACGGCGAAAATGCCCCATGTAAATAAAAAGTCAAAACGAAGGGTATACGTGTAGTGAAATGTGACAAAGCGCAGTATACGCAGAGGATTCTTTTGTAGTACCAACAAGGTGCGCACTATAATTTTTTCATTTTTATTATTTGTTTATTGCTTATTGAAAGAGTACATGAAGAGACTCTTACAGCAAGGGGGGTTTACAGTAGAAAATATTGTGTCAGTATGCCATAGTATACAAAAACAAAAAGAATAGTGGAATGAACAAATTAATGTAAAGATTGTAACGTTCCACTTTCAGGCCTAGGGTGATTGCTGGGGGACTTGTGGACGTTGGGTTCGAGACGAGCGAGAAATTATTGGTAGGCGGTCGGTTAGTACAAAAATTGATTGTTTATTGAGATTATTGTGTAAATTATGATACAGTTGGTTTCTTCATTGGTGTCTTCTTTGAACAGAAATAGCTGCGCGTAAACTGGAAAAGATATTATTCTTGGTCCTAAGTCTTAATTTTAAGTTTTGGCATTGCGCCGGTCAAACAGAAAAGAGATTGTTGATTAAATGTAATGCGACGGTGCGTCAGCTACCCGTTAGCATTTGAACTGAATTATTCTGAGCAATAAAAATTGATTTTATTGAATTAATTTAACTAAATGGCCAATTCTTCCTGGTTTTATTCTTCTCGACCTGGTATTCGGTCACTCTAATATTTTCCCCATTGTCTACCAGAACCCGGTGCCGGCATCTACGGGAGTCGTATGGGAAACCGTCGCATACTCCTCCATGCCAGCCCAAGGTCGGGTCCTCGGCAGAGATTTCGGCTTCCACGAGAGCTGCGTGGTACGTGGTATCCCCACCCCTCCGCCGGTACTCGCTTCCGGGTCCATCCTTTCAGGTTGCCTCCCTGTTCACAGGCTATGGAGATGAGAAAGCTAGGATAGCCGGCGTCTCCACCGGTAACTCCTAGCCTCTCGGATGGTACACTGGCTATGCTCATGTCACCACAAGCTACCAGGACCCGAGGACAAGGGGTTTGACTTACCTTCTCTTCGTCGCCGTCGAGAAATAGTAAGCGCCGTCTCTGTGTCGCGCTCGTCAATTTATACCCGATCGCGGGTTTGCACGCGGCACTATCGCTCGTGCTGTGCTCCCACTATCTCGCCCCCCCCCCCCCCCCCGGCGTATTCTCGCGGCGTGCGCCGAAAAGTGCGTGACTGGGGCAACGTTCTTGAACGTTCTGGAACGTTCGAGATGATTCGACCAACGGTATGTCGAGAAGGGGGATTTTCGGTGCCCCGATTTAAATTCGCCCAGGCTCGTCTCTAGCGAGGGGGCCGCCTAGGGTGAACGTCACAAGATATATAAACAGTCAGGATTCTGAGAACTCGTACAGGTCGATGTGTGTTATTCCTCCATCATGAACGCTCTTAACAGCAGGCTCTTTGCGACAAATTGGAAAAGATTTCGGCCGGTCTGGAGGTCCATATTCTCCAGAAAAATTACGAGGCTGTTTTCGTCCATTGTGCTGGGAAAATTTGCGTTGTTAAAGTATTGTCTGCGGAGAGGAACGCCGAGCGGACATCGAACCAGAAAGTGGTGGATTGTTTCGCGTTCCTTTAGGTTACATACGCGACAAACAGTTGTAGGGTCCAGTTTTGCTATCTTTCTTCCGAACGATAGATTACACATATGCTTGATAGCTCGGCGAATTTAAATGAAAGTACGTTTTGTGGCGATAGGCAGGCGAAGTCCCAAGAAGTTTACGTGTCCTCTCCCGGGGGCTTGTGATTTTTAGTTGACAGGATTCCGAGATTCTCCATCTGTCCCAGTCCCTTTGCTTCAGGATCACTTCGTAGTTCGCAAATACTTGCTCGTATCTTCGCGACCAGGTGATTGGGTCAGAATTTTCCCAAAGGTCCTGTGCCCCAGCTTCATCCAGAAACTCCCTAAATTGTGCGGCCCAGTTAAATTTAGATTCGGTTGGGTGTCCGACCGCTAGCTGTTTTAGTCTGGGTGCGTACTATAATTCTGGACAAATTTTAGATTCATCGCTTTAATCATATATTGGTGGGCCACCATATATATTAAGGTCTGTCAAAAGACATTTTTTTAATTTTCATTTCCTACACTGAAAATTAGTATGTTCATGTGTAACGGTAAACGTCGCAGCAGGAAGGCTCTGACGAAATATTCCGAAAAGAGTCTCAACCGAATAGAAGACTGCACTGATGACACATCTGTTAGCCTCGTTTGTCCGAAACCTTCCGCATGGTGAAATTTTATACGAAATAAAATAGTTTTTGAAAGTGGTAAAAGGAATAGAATAATGAAAATAATTTGTCAAGATCAGAATGCAACATTTTTTTCTTTTTTCTCCCACTGCAGCCATTTTTATATTTATGTATACTAAAGTACGTCGTAGAAGAGGAGCTCTGATAAAAAATGCTAAGAGGTGTCTCGGTCAACTAAACATCACCACTGATGAGGCACCTGCTAGACTTGGTTGTCCGAAACCCCGCTTCGTAGGGTGACATTTTACAAGAAATAAAGCAGTATGATAAAGTGTTTGACAGAAAAATAAGAAATTATTTTTAAAAAGTCTTCAATCTGTCAGAATAGGAAAAGTAAAAAGAAAAAAGATTTCCCGCCCCCTTCCCACTCGCCAGTATTGTTTATTTTAGTATGAAAATACATTGCGTGAAAAGTGAGCTCCGACAGTTACGTGTAAGAGTTGACTCAAAATGTAATGTGCCGTCTTCACGCCGCGCCAGTAGAAACTGCAGGTATAGATCCACTTCGATCGACGCACCATCGATATAGGGCATCGACTTGCCCTATCTATCTCTCGATCGACGAACTAGGGCAACGACGTCAGTGAGGGAGCTGTGCTTTTCCCCCTAGTCTTCCACGAAATCTCACCTAGACCACACGTTCCACATTAGCGATCGATTTCGAGTATTTTTTTTATAATTCACACGATCCTCGTATCTGTATTGTCGACATACGCCAAATTAAATAGTGTAGTACTGAACCTTCCTCGGCGATAATTTGAGAACGAGCCGATTTCAGAGTGCGACTGACAAGCCAGGCTGTCGTCCCGATCAGCTTGCAAGAGATTAAGAATCGGCTGCGTCGACAATTTTTTTTTTTTTGTAAGTACCAACGACCGGGAGGAAAAAAAGGTTTATCTAATCGGACGTCTACACAAAAGATGTCTCGGTCCCAATTTATCTTCGAACAGACAAGTTCTCAGCGTCTCTTTTATAAACATTTCGTACATAACCTCACAATCCGGCGGAATGCATCGGATACCGTGAATGAAGTAGCAGCTTAGTCGTTCTGCGGCAATATTCTCGATATTCTTTTTGACATCGCTCATCACAGAGCTTTTACGGAGCTTTTACGGACGGAAAAAACGCGATTTTTATATAGACTAGGGTCGATAAGGCCGCGCGCGATAGTACAGAGCTCTCTTATCTTTCTACCGTTCTCCAAGAACCTAACATTCAGAGAGCCTCAATACAACTCTGACACTCAAAGAATATTTCTTCACTAGCCCAGCTCCTATAAAAGCACCGAGGCCTCGCTCCAGCTGCGACACCTCCGCTTTTCCTTGAGATAGCCCTTCTCAACCTTGTCTTGGTCTCGATACAGCTTCGACACCCCGGCAATCTTGAGCTAGCCCAGCTGCCCCAAATAAGAATCCCTACTGGTGCTCTGTTGATCCCGACACACCACGTGAAGCAATATCCATACCTTGGTGCCGTCGGGGAAGTTGCATCCTCCAACGCTACATGACCAAATATCGCAATAAGGAAAACGAAATCTCGCGCTCACGACTCTTTACGTTTCGTTAGCCACCGCAGATAACACATACGAATTTAGCTTCCCTTTCTATCTTTTTTTTTATCATGTACTCTTCAAGTTCCAGAACTTTATTTGGGAGCTTCCCTCCCCTTGTCCAAGGCGCGCAGGCGAAAGCCCGTTTACTAACAAGACACGTCCTCTTAGATTACTAAGGAATTCGAAAGCCGTAACTTCAAAGACCTTGCGGATAATCAAGACAAGACATTGTAAAGAACAGTTTTAATAAAATTTCCTCTTCTCTAAATTTTCCTCATCCAATTATGAAAAGAGCTCTGCCCTCGGACACTGTATAGAGCCTATCTGAGGATAATTTTCCCAGCGGGTTCAAATTCAAATACGTTTCAATTCATTGGACTATTTTTTTTTATTGTCTCGATTCGAGTTCACAACTTGCTGGAATACTTGGATCAAGCTCTCAAGTCTCAGGACTTAGCGTTAACATCTAACAGTCGAATCAACAACGACAATTATATCGGTACATTGTTGAATGGACGATTTTTATAGTTTGCCAACACTGTTACGAAGAACGACTACAATCTTTTGTTGTGTTTAGATTTCAGCTCACAACTTAGTACGATTTTATTGGAAACCTCTCAAGCGAGCGACACACCGAGCGCTTATCAAACGATCAACTGTTCAGACTCAGCGTCCAATAGGGGAAATATCATGGAGAATTATACAGGTATATTTTTCATACGTATGACTGGTCATTTGATTATTAATATTTTTATGTTTCAATTAATTTTTTACTCAGATTCTAGTCAGAAATCCTGTGACATGGAAAGCCAAGAATCTAATGACTCACCATGTCCTCGTGGGGTTAAACGAATAAACTCGGAATTCGTAGACGAACGTGAAGATAGAGGATATCGGCCGAAGAAAATAAACGTAATCGATTGAACAGTAACTGCTGGACTCGACCGCACAAATACCAGTAGCCGCAATGCTACGTATATAATAGTGGTTGTCGCAAACAGTCTAGGATTTAATGACTGGTTGTTCACTGGGACGGAAAGGTACTTCCTCAAATTGTGGGCACAGGGTCGGTTGAAAGGCTACCAGTTGTGATATCGGGTCTCGGTACCAAACAACTGCTTGGTATACCCAAAATCGGTTCCGGAACCGGTGCGAATCAAGCAACAGCAGTAATTGAAATACTAAAAGATTGGAATCTGTTCGTGAGCGTTGCCGGTTTGGTATAGCGAACGGGAGAGGGGGGAAAATAATGCGCACACACACACAATTAACAATAATGAAAATACCATTTATTTTCAATGACAACAAAAATGTACAATGAATACCGTACTGTGATGAGCTGGCCACGGACAATATAAATAATGAGCAGACCGAATTTGAGCGTAACCGAAAATGAGCGATACCGATTAACACTGATATTTATGATGAGCATGAGCATGTCCAGGTTAACGATAACCTCATTAATGAGTAGTCCAAAATGAGTACACTCCGATGAGTCAAGATAATTATATGAGAATCACTTGAACTTCCGAGTGAGAATATCTATCTGCGACGCTGTATCGCCGCGAGATAGCCAGTGAGAATGTGAGCCATTCCGGTGTGATCACGCATATTGCGTGCCCGAGAAAACACTCGTGTTGTGCTCCGGGTGAGCTCGAACGATATCCCGAAACCAAAGATACGTCGCCATGATGAGATGTACCGAAATTGAGCAGAATCGTGAGTTGTAACAGTGAGAAAATCGAACAAAGTCGGCGATCTACCCGACCGCGTGGTGACCCGTGTCAGCCATTTGGCGTAGATGAGCGCGAAACCTGTTGCACGCGGCACGTAACCAGTGCCACCTCGGATGAGAGCTGGTGCGCGCGCGTCAGCCTCACTGGACTCGGCCGGGAGGTGCTGCCGGGCAGCGGCAGCTCGAGCGAGCGCACGTTACCGCGCTGATTCTCGAACAGAATCTCACTACTAATGTACGAGCCATGTGTTTCGATACTACGAGCAGTCATATAAATTGATTTCGACTCAGTTTAGGGTTTAAAAAGGCAAAAATTCTATTAAAAAAAACCGGGGATAATAATTTTGTAAATTCTTAAAACTCGTAATATAATTAGAAAATCACAACTACATAGTAAAAAAACATAAAGTCTGTAAATAATAACTAAATCACTTTTATACAAAATTTGTGAACATTGCAACGGACTGGTGCATGTAAGAAATATCCTGCAGAATCGTTTTTTTAAATTTTTGAGTTTTTATTGTTAATAATTATTTTTGTTTTGTTTTGAAGGACGATTAAATTGAGCCTGTACGACACTAAAAAAGAGGTTGGGACGAAGCTTGATGATTCTGCCCTGTCGTCATCACATTTTTTAATTGATCCAACTAAGTGTGGTTGAAATTTACTGATCTGCAACAGTCCGACCGATCGTTCCCATATTCAAAAGATTCCAACAAGCTTGGGCAGGATTCAATCCATCGGTATTTGAAACGGGATTGGATGACGAAGTTATTACTGAGATTCTTACAGAAGGAAAAGGCGAGATGTTGGTATTCATTCTAAATCAACTAGAGGTACGCTTGACTGCTCGAGTATATTCTAATAATGATCATCCCTACATCTTCCTTTTTTCGCTTTCACACGACCACCGCACGATTGCCGCCTATCTCTTCTCACCCGCCGCCGCAGCTCATCGCACCACCGAGCATCTCGTCATCTCCTCGAGGACTCCGAACGCCTATTCCTTACCACCCCCCAAATACACAATCCTAGACTTCGATCATTGCATTCCTTTTCTCATGACTAGCCGCCTTCCAGGAATCCGAAACATCTGCCTTTCCAGTATTTTTCCGACGCCCGAATTCCTTTCCCCACTATCCGGACTTTGCTACGAGATAGATCTATAAGAACGAACCTCCACCCAGTTTAGTCAGTCAGTAAGTCACCGAATTTCTACGCGTACACTCTGTACCTCTGCAGCTCTTATTTTTCATAATAAACGTCTTAAGCAGTTTGTCACCGTGTATACCGAGTCCTTCCGTCCTACTACCGCGTTCTGTAACCGAGTTGGCTGCTCGAAAGTTAAAATAATATAAAATTGCCATCCGCGACATCACAATATTCTTAATTCAGAATATCTGCTTTATCAGGTTTAGGCGAAATATATCCGTCGTCTTTTCGTTTTTTCAGAAAACTCAGCCCAGGGACGATTACAAGGAGTTACTCGAGCCAGCGTTCATTTTTCTGGGTGAGCATCCGCTGAGCGTTATTTGATTTAAAAATCCGGGTGCAGTGAATCATGCAAGATGACTGTCGAAGGCGATCTATTGTCTAAAGATCTTTCCGTTTAAAGGCCAGTTCGCTATAAGCGCCCCTGATATCACTGGTCTGCGCCAAACATGTATTTTCATTACCACGTTCTACGTTAAAATGTACACTTCCACGGATGCAATCGGCGCACCATATAATGATTTGAATTTACTTTAAAGTTTAATTTGATTCGAAAAGGTAAATGAAATGAAATGATTAAGTATCTCGAACCGCACGAGTTAAGTTGTCTGCCCAACTATGGTATTTGAGTGGAGAGTTCGTCGCCTTATCTCTTTTTAATTCGGCTGTAATGAGCGAAGAAAAAATAAAAATGGTACAGGCAATGATTTACCGTGGTAATGATTCGATTTACTGTACGATTTTCGAGATTTTGTTCCAGAACTATGGGCTGGTCGCGAAGATTTTCAAAAGAGCTTAGCCATGTTTACAGAGATGAAGGTTGTCAACAATGTAGCCGAACGAGATGTTGAGCTGATAAAAGCCTACAACGAGAGTTCAACAAAAAATGAAGAACAAAAGCAGTATCTATTTCAGGTAATGCAACATCATAAAAAGCGATATCCGAATTGTCAGAGAAATACTCTTCAAAGTTCTATTCAAGCGATGTATAATAAGAACATGTGATATCTTTGCGAATGTACACATTTGAAAAATTATTGATTATTCGAAAAATGAAGTACAAATACGTAAAAAACTATTTTATTTCCGTTACAAGATCACAAACTTTTTTTATTTATTCACTTGTGTATCTGACATCGATTTTCGCATTAATAAATTCTGAGTGATTTAAAGATCTGCTTGTACTTTTTTCGTGAATAAAATGTTTATGATTTTTTTCAATTTATTGTATTACCTTTTAAAACCGTTTAATTTCATGTAAAATGTCATCACGCGGAAGAAGGTCTCAGAAAAACTAGTCTAACAGGTGCCTCATCAGCGTTATCTTCCAGTTGATTGAGGTAAAATGGGTGAGATCTCTGGCTTGCTTGAATGGTGAAGCCACGAGATTATAAATCGGATCAGAGTGCCAAGTCGGCCAATTTTGGTAAGCAAAACTGGCGCTGTGGGATGAATCAAACGCAGAGTTAAGGCGCCTAAGTCGACGCTTATGGGATACCATGAAAGGCGTTGGTTGCTTAAGACAGCAGGACGGTGGCCATGGAAGTCAGAATCCGTGAAGGAGGGTGTAACAACTCACCTGCCGAAGCAACTAGCCCTGAAAATGGATGGCGCTGAAACGTCGCGCCTGTACTCTGCCGTCAGTGGCAGGTGAAACGGTTTAAAATGTATTTTATCCGTCATGAAGCCCTGACGAGTAGGAGCGTCGCGGTGGTGTGCGCAGAAGGGTCTGGACGTGAGCCTGCTCGGAACCGCCGTCGGTGCAGATCTTGGAGGTATTAGTAAATACTCCAGTGAGGCCCTGCAGGACTGACGTGGAGAAGGGTTTCGTGTGAACAGCCGTTGCACACGAGTCACTCGATCCTACGCCCTAGAAGAAATCCTATGTCGATGATGGTGTTTGAGTAATGAAAAATGTAATATCTAATTACCAACACACACCCATTGGGCGAAAGGGAATCCGGTTCCTATTCCGGAACCCGGCAGCGGAACCGTATACAATTCTGGCCCTCGCAAGAGAGTTCATCGGGGTAACCCAAAATGACCCGGAGACGCCGTCGGGAGATCCGGGAAGAGTTTTCTTTTCTGTATAAGCGTTCGAGTTCCCTGGAAACCTTTAGCAGGTAGATTGGGTTTGGAACACGAAGAGCACCGCAGTTGCGGCTGTGTCCGGATCTTCTCCCCGGACCTTGAATATCCAGGAGAGGGCCACGTGGAGTTGTCGCGCCGGTTCGTATCCATATCTGCAGCAGGTCTCCAAGGTAAAGAGCCTCTAGTCGATAAACTAATGTAGGTAAGGGAAATCGGCAAATTGGATCCGTAACTTCGGATACGGATAAGGATAAGGATTGGCTCTGAGAAGCAGGACGCGTCGGTCTTTTTAGGGAAACGGATTTGGCTAATGTGCCGGGCCTGAGCGAGGTGAACGATGTTTCGGGGGAAACTTCGGCTTCAGTTCTTTTTTTCCTCGTGCGTCGCAGATCCGAGCTCGGTCCCGTGCCTTGGCCTCCCGCGGATCTCCCTTGCTACGAGGCTTCCTTGGCGGTTCGCGACGTCTTGGTCATTCTCTTCGGCCGCCATTCAACGCTCAGCTCAGAACTGGCACGGACTAGGGGAATCTGACTGTCTAATGAAAGCAAAGTATTGCGATGGCCCTCGCGGGTGTTGACGCAATGTGATTTCTGCCCAGTGTTCTGAATGTCAACGTGAAGAAATTCAAGCAAGCGCGGGTAAACGGCGGGAGTAACTAGGACTCTCTTAACGCTCTCTTAAGGCGGGAGTAACTATGACTCTCTTAAGGGAGTCATGGTTAGCAAGCGACCCCCCCCCCCCCCCCTCATTGGGTCTCGCCACGAGCAGCCTTCGGGCGAAACCGAGAGTCGCCTCTGTGTTCTTCAGCCCTTGGGGTTACCAGCCCCTTGGGCGCCGTCAAACTGGTCCAAACACAAGAAATCAGCCTCGGATGGATGGCGCACCCCCGTTCGGTGGCCATCAACGCGGCGCGCCCACTGGCGACGCCGCACCAGTTTCGAATGAGCCTAGGCCGGGTCCTGAGGTCCCCCAACGTGGTGCCTTCGCGTGAGAGTGTCCGGGCTGTCCCCGGGCGTTCGACACCAAGACGGGGCGTGGAGTGCACTACCGGAGATCTCACAAGGACTGGTATAATGCAAGACAGAATGTAGTGTACGTGAACGCGCGCTGGTCCCCCGAAGAGTTGGCTCTATTCGCTAGATAGGAAGCGCGACTGACGATGCAAGGTGTGAGGTTTATGAACCAAGGACTTCTGGCAACTCTGCCGGATAGAACCTTGGAATCGATAAAGGGACAGAGGCGACGGGCAAAGTACAAAGCAATGGTCGTTCAAGCCCTAGAGGAGATGCACGTACCAGAAGCCGCGGCTCCGTCGCCAAATCCCGAACCGGTAAACGAGGACCGGAACCTGCACAGCCCCACAGTGCAAACTGGTGCTGCCTACGAGGCCGCCAGGGAGCGCGTCCAGGAGCACTTGCGCAGGCTGCCGGTGTGCGAGAGTGCCAACGTAAACAGCGAGCGACTCGATACTATTATCGAATCACTCAACGTATGGAGCCGCGAGCGCGTATTCGAGGAGATGTCTCTATACCTCCGAGAAACGTTCAGGAAACCACCAAGAGCTCGCGGTGCGAGGCCTCCAGCCGGCGATAGAGCCAATCAGTCGCGTCGAAAGTCTCGCCGAGCGGACTACGCGGGGGTCCACAAAGCGTGGAGACGCAACAGAACGACGTGCATACGGGATATTCTCAGGGATAAGCGGACAGAATCGGCGCCGCCCGAGAACGTTATGGTCCCCTTTTGGGAGAGAATCATGACATCGGGAGGCACCGCTGCACCGGGTGTCGCGACACACCGCGAAGAAATCGGGGAGCTATGGGAACCTGTCACAATTAAGGAAGTGAAGGAAGCCCTGCCGCCGCTCGGAACTGCGCCGGGCCCAGATTCACTCGCGGTGGAGGAATTCAGACAGGTTCCAGTGGGTATTTGGACAAGAATATTTAACATCCTAATGCTATGTGGTAAACTCCCAGAATACCTTCTGGAGTCTAAGACCACCCTGATACCCAATAAGAACGGAGCCGCTGAACCGGGCGAATTCACACCGATCACGATGTCATCTGCAATCGTGAGAGCCTTCCACAAGGTTCTGGCCAATAGGATGTCTAAGCATATCCGGCTGGATCCGCGGCAGAAAGCCATTCAACCGATTGACGGATGTTCGGAGAACATCTTCCTGATAGACTTCGTCCTGAAGTATGCCAGACAGAACCACAAACCGCTGTTTATGGCATCCCTCGATGTCGCAAAAGCTTTCGATTCAGTGACACACAATGCCATTTTGGACACACTCCGATCAGCCGGAGTCCCTGTGCCAATGATTGAGTATGTCGCGGGGATATACAGAGGGTCTTCGACCAAGCTCCAGTGCGGCGGCTGGACATCCCATGCTATCCACCCTAATCGTGGGGTGAAGCAAGGGGATCCGCTGTCGCCAATGTTATTCAACATGGTGATTGATCGGCTGTTCTCCCTACTCCCTAAGGAGACGCGGGTTAGAATCGGCGGTACCGTGGTGAATGCTATGGGCTATGCCGACGACCTAGTATTACTCGCGACCACCACAGTCGCGCTTCAACAACTGCTCGACATCACTGCCGAATACCTGCAGAATTGTGGCTTGCTAGTCAATGCATCGAAGTGCTTTATAGTGGCGCTGAAAACCGTGCCCAGGGAGAAGAAGAACGTGATAGACGCGGGAGAAAGGTTCTAATTCCAGCACTAAAGAGGTTGGACGACTGGAAGTACCTGGGTGTGCCGTGCACTCCGGACGGACGTGTAATGGATGGTCGATCGGTCAGGCACTGCGCAATAAGTAAAGTCGGAGATGATGGTGTATAAGAGTCGTTTATTAGTCGTAGCAGAGAGTGTAATTAGACGGAGGTGTAATTCGGAGGTGTAATTCGGAGGTGTAATTCGGAGGTGTAATTCGGAGGTGTAATTCGGAGGTGTAATTCGGAGGTGTAATTCGGAGGTGTAATTCGGAGGTGTAATTCGGAGGTGTAATTCGGAGGTGTAATCCGGAGATGTAATTCGGAGGTGTAATTCGGAGGTGTAATTCGGAGGTGTAATTCGGAGGTGTAATTCGGAGGTGTAATTCGGAGGTGTAATTCGGAGGTGTAATTCGGAGGTGTAATTCGGAGGTGTAATTCGGAGGTGTAATTCGGAGGTGTAATTCGGAGGTGTAATTCGGAGGTGTAATTCGGAGGTGTAATTCGGAGGTGTAATTCGGAGGTGTAATTCGGAGGTGTAATTCGGAGGTGTAATTCGGAGGTGTAATTCGGAGGTGTAATTCGGAGGTGTAATTCGGAGGTGTAATTCGGAGGTGTAATTCGGAGGTGTAATTCGGAGGTGTAATTCGGAGGTGTAATTCGGAGGTGTAATTCGGAGGTGTAATTCGGAGGTGTAATTCGGAGGTGTAATTCGGAGGTGTAATTCGGAGGTGTAATTCGGAGGTGTAATTCGGAGGTGTAATTCGGAGGTGTAATTCGGAGGTGTAATTCGGAGGTGTAATTCGGAGGTGTAATTCGGAGGTGTAATTCGGAGGTGTAATTCGGAGGTGTAATTCGGAGGTGTAATTCGGAGACGTACCGCACTGGTCGGTCGTCGGAGGTGAACTGATTGAAGCGGGCGCGAAGCTGAGGGCTTCGCGCCCGCTGTTACAAAGGAATAAAGAGTTGCAGAGTATTTAGTCTATTAGATAAGTGGTCGCTCGCGGCGGTCCGGATACGCGATAGCCTTAAGAGCTTCTTTGAAGAGCGTATCGAACGGAAACGCTCCGTCGATACGCTTGAATAAATAATAAAAGGTTAAAAAGTTCAATGATTAGGCTGGGGCCGTTACATTCCCCCGTCTGGGAGGAAACGATGCCCCCGCATCGGACATTAAAATTTTTACATTTGACAAGATTTTGTTAAGTGTGACTCTATATAATTTGAAAAGGTTCCTTGTTCTTCTAAAATGTTTTCATTTTTGTGTAGGTTGTGTAATATTTTTCGAATGTGTGTTTGATTGTTATTTGTTGATTGTTGATTGTTGAGGAAGTGAAGCTCCTGGTTGTTGTTCGGATTGGTTTTGGAGGATTATCCTTCGGTTGTGAAGTTGATTTGTTGCGGTATACTCCTGTGGTTTTTTAAATAGTTGGTGGTTGTTGATATCTGTAACTGAGTAAACTTTTAGTTGTCGTGTTAGTGGGAATGGTTTGGTTATGTTGGATGGGTTTATCCTCCCCTAAAAAGTTGGTGTGTCACGATATATATCGACTTTCGAGAATTTCTATCGAAGTTCGATAGTTCCCATTGTTGTCGTTTTATTCGCCCTGTGATTGGTCGACGATCACGACATATGCGCGCCAATGTAAGAGATTCGTTGCTCTTGTGCACAAGTTCGCACGATCGTCTATTGCGCGCAAGTTCGCTCGATCAGTTTTTTTTTTTACAGATGGCAGATTACGTCGTGCCACCAGTTTCACATTGCCGATCGAATAATAATGTTTAATAATAGTGTTTTATTCATTATTATATATTGTGTATATATAATTTAATAAAATAGCCAGCCATAGCGGTGTCGCTTTCGGTGAAATTAATACGATGTGATAATACGATTGAAGTCGAAGAGAAACATTCGCCAAAAGGTGCTCAAGTGACACCGTGACTCCGAGACTCAAGCTCAGGTAAGCCGCTCACCAGCCTCCACGAACTAGATGCCACATTGAGGCTCTGCTTCAGGGAAAAAAAAATTCTGGGATGTCACCAGTCTCTTCACAGTGTGCAAGTACCGACACTCGGCAGCCGTCGTTCACACCCCTCTCGCCAATCATTTATTTATTTTATTTTTCTGTATATTCCGATATGAAAATCGCACACTCGTATGCGGGGTTTAAAATTGGGGAAAAATGTTTTCTCGGACAATTATTTACCGTTTTTCTTTGACAAAATAATAATAATTGTAATTATACAACATTATTTGCAAGTAATTTATAAACTTATATTTATGATTATAATTATAATGATACATGTTTCACTAATTTAAGTATTGCAAGTTTTGATTTCGCACCGGTGAAATAACCTCGACGAATCTCAACGCCACGGATAATATTGTCCGACAGAGTGAGGACGTACACAGCGTTTGCAAATTCAATATTGGTATATGAATTATTATTGTTTTTTATCACTTTTAAACATGTAACATGAGATAAATGAAAAATTTTTATAATTTTACAATTTCATAAGCTTGACGAGTGGTAAATAAAAATATTGTTTTCAGTCGAATCGATGCATTCTTCTAGAAGGAGATTGCTCGAGGGGAGTACAAGATGCGACAGGCCGAGACTCATCTACATCCTGAATCTGCCCGATTCGCTGGCTGGTGCAATTTTCATCACTATCATCAGGGACAAAATCCTCAACAGAACTGGACAGCTTTCACAGCAATCCAATGCAGCTGTCGATGTCGAGTCGGTCAATCAGTAGTGCCTACCGCAGCTTCCATCCTCATACAAGTGCCTCATTTACAAGCACAACACCGATACTGTCATCGAGAAACAGGACAATTATTTGAACCAATTCCAACTTTTCAAAAGTTGGAATTGGGATGTGCGAATATTCAAAAATTTAAATAATTCATCATGAATTGAATATGAATAATTTTCATATTTGAATATTCAAAATATTCGAATATTTTGAATATATAAATACGAATTATTCATACTCAATTCATGATGAATTATGCGTTTACCTAACTGGAATGTTTTTAGACTATAAAGTCTAAATATTCCAATTCGGTTAAAACGAATTATTCCAATAATTAGAAATATTAATTTGCGACTTTATAATGCATCATAATGGTCATTAAAAATAACGCGATAAACAATGCAAATTGATTCATAACAAAAATTGTTGTACACGTTCAAGCTTTAAAAAAGAGAATAACTTGCAGCTCCGAGTATAAATTCTTCACCTTTATATAGTAATCAAAATTCTTTATTCAGTGAATACAATTTATATGCTCAATTTCATTGTGATCGAAATTTCATCATTCAAATATCCAATCCATAAAAATTATTCGAAATATTAGAATTTTTGTAATATTCATGAATATTTGTATTATGCGAATTCAAAAAAAAAAAAAAAAATGCACAAATATTCGAAATATACGAATTTGTTTAAATAATTCAAACGCTATTCGCACACCCCTAAAAAAGACCATTACCTATAATAACGGAATGTATGTCGTAATTTTCATTTGCGATTAACGTTTCAAATACCATGACATATAAAATTGTTGTTATATTGTTATTTTAATGAAACTTAATTTTTATTGTTTAATTGCAGAACTGTGACCGGATCTCTCGGACGTTTGCGCGACGTTGTTACTGGACATGTTAGAAGACACCGATAACTGATTCCGGCAAACGTATCTGCGACAATTTTCGAAAAATGCTAATGGTACTGGCCACGCAGTACCTGCATCCGCAGATGCAGAACGATACCGGCATTGTGGCAGTCAGCCGAACCGTTAGAGACAGCGAGGATCTTTCCATTCCGGTAGACTCATTCGAGAACCCGTACCTAACGAGTACGAGAACCACGAGAACCTTTGCCAACCAAACAGCAACACCCGGACCAGAAGACATTAAGATGTTATAAGGAATTTACAAGAAATTATAAAAGATTGACGAAATGCAGATTTTATAAGTGTTGCACTTTCAGTCTGTACAGTTTAATAATATAATAATAATTCTTTTTACACGAATCGGAGAAAGCATGATTTAAATTTTCAGCCGCAAGCGTCAGAAATCCCGGGTCGATTTTTCGGAAGCGATAGACTCCCGTTTCGAGATCGAGCACGAGAACAACGATTTCGGGAAGCTTGCAGATCGAGATCGACGATACATTGCCGACCATAAATGACAACCGGATGATCTGTTTTTTCATATAACCCTTCGAGCACGGTGGCCAAGGTAATTTTGTCAAAGTAAGTCGCGGAAGTTCGAGAAACAGACGAGAATTCACCGGCCGGCTGAGACTCTCGGTCCACTCAGGATCGAGCCAGGCTTGCCGCTGGAGGGAGGGGAATCCAACCTCTTCGAGATCGAGAACGAGAACAACTTTATGTACACCGAGCGTCAATGACTTGTAAAATGTTTTTATACAAATTTATATTTACTAGACAATATTTGTTTTTTTCTTCACATTAGAATAGTAGAATCTTATAAACTAAAACGTGCATTTCATTGAAATTTGGACACAATCTGTGTGATGGTATGCTCTGTGTTGTGGTAGGTTTTTTATTCGCACATAATTCATCGACGGAGAAAATTGCCACGTTTTGTTATTACCGATCGGTTTCTGAAACGATTACATAATACCTTATGTAGCTTGTAACTAATTGACTATCGTCGACTACCTAAGGCCGAGCTAAACCTGCAATTATCGGCATCGAGTGAGACAGCGCGAGGTATAAGTGGCGCCATCTCCCACGATCGAGCGGTGACTCGATCGATATCTAACCAAGCGCAAGCGCAGACGAGAGATCGGAAGCACAGCGGCGCTGCCGAGCGGGCTTGCGGCGAAAGCACGCTCAAGGTCGAAGAAAGGCGAAAGCGAGGGAAAATCGGCCTCGCCGATTGGACGAAAGTGACGACACTAATTTTGCACACGGCACCGACCGAGCACACGATTAGCTTGGCGGCTAACACCGGAAATACGTCAGGATAATACCGACTCGGTATTGGATGGCGAGGGGAGCCCCCCGCGCAGAACCAATCAAGAAAATTAATATGCAAGGATCGCACGCAGACGCGAATCCGCCAATTTTCTACAAAACCGATGAGGAGGGAGACGAAAGCGGGGTATAAAAGACGGCGATTTCGACATCCGATAATCAATTCAACGATCTACATTACCATCGGCCAGCTCTCCAGGACTACTAGTGAAAAGTGAAAGTGAGTAAAAGTGAATTAAAGTGAATTTGTGCCGAAAAGGACTTATAAAATTTGTGCAATTCGGACTTATAAATTTCGTGCGAATTCGGACTTGTAAATTTCGTGCGAATTCGGACTTATAAAATTCGTGCCGTTTGGACTTATAAATTTTGTGCCGATTCGAACTTATTAAATTTGTGTCAATTGGAACTTATAAAAACCTGTGCTGTAAGGACTTATAAGCTGCTGGACTAAGTGGAACTTACAAAATTATCGGGAAAGTTGACTTATAAAGTGAGTATCAAAGAGGACTTAGAACTCATCAAAAGACAACGAGAAGTGACTTAGAAAGCCTGGTGAAGAGTTAAGTAAGACTTAGACTCGATTTCCACCGATGTGCAACGATAAAATTGCCAAACTAGGCAACACTCAGTGCAGTTTGGTAAAGTGACCGAAGTAATCGGTCAGATATGGTGCAAGTGACCGTATGAACAATATTGGAGCACTAAGGGCATAAATAGGCACACCCAGGGCTAAGTTCAAGTTCCCTGAAGGGTTACCGACCATCAAAGTAAGGTAAAACCCTTTATTTCGCGAAATAACACCAATTGCAAATCGCGAGGTGAGCGAGCTGTCACCGTCGCTCGCCGTGACGTCACCGTGGGAATCGCCGAGCGAGGCAGCCAGCTGTACTGCACGACGATCGAGAAGCTGCCCGCGCCTGCGCAGTGCGATCAACGAAATAAATTAAGTTCTGATAAACTCTTCCAAGTAATTAATAAATAAATAAGTAAATAAAATAGAAATTAAAAGACGAGACCCGAGATCTGATTTATAATCATATTTTCTATGGCATTACGGACACACTGTGTGGATTAAATATTTAAATATTGAAAGTAAAGAGATCTGAATATCAGAAAAAGAACAAGGGTTAAATTACATTGAGACCTGTATTGTACCAATAAAGAACAGTATTTGCTCATAAATTTATCTCTGACACGCCAGCCCATAATTCCTAGACGCTCGAGTTCACGAATCCTTCTGTATAAGCATCGTGTCCCTTAAAGAGGCGCACGAATACAGAAAATTATTGTACAGGAGCCTTGCTCAAGTTACAAGCTTATATAGCTATGTAGCGGAATTGAATAAATTCAAAAAATACACAAATTACGTGATTCGTGGTTTTATCGGTGAGTGTAGTGGCTTTTTGTTTTTTTTTTTTTTTTTTTTTAACGCGAATGAAAATGCAGGATCCTTCACGTCGTCTCCTGCAATTGTTTTTTGTTGCTATGCCAATAAATATATCGGCGCATAGTCAGATAGACAACGGACGTTGAAAGAAGAGGACAGGGATTTTTACGCTACGGTTTAAAACTGAAAAAAATTGTGCGATATTATTGCGGATTTTCGTTCATTTCATTGCGATTTGAAATAAGCGATGGCGCCTTCAAAATCAAATAATGCTGGGCAATCCACTTCAAGCTTAAAATCTGGCGGCAAAAAAGATGCTGATAAAGTTTTGGAAGCTCCAAGAACTTCTAATCCGGCAGCGGAATCCAGAGGTACTTCTGTGATTCGTCCCGTGAAATTTACGAGCAATGCAGCTTTGGACGCTGTTTCCCCACCGGACAACACCGTGTAAGTTTTTATTTTTTACTGAGACTCGATCAAAATGGCTTATATTATCGATTATATTTTAATACATCGACTTTAATTTATGACGAAATTCGATTTAACGCATTTTTTACTCTTCCTTAACTTATCATTCAAATATGATTGATTAAAAAAAATCATAACTATTATAAATATATCGATCGAGATTTGATCGATAACAGTACGCCATCTTGAAAAGTAAATATCGTGAGAAGTAGATAGTTTCCGCTTCCTCGTCAAAGCCGCGATCGACATCTTTCTAAGCTAAAAAAAATATAGAAATAAATGTATGGGTCGAACTCTGCACGTCGCAGGCCAACACCTATTCTCTCCTCAAATGAAGTTAATGATCACGTATTTTCATAAAGATCAAATTTTGTTACAATTACGTGAACAGAATTTTTTTTTAAGCATAACCTCAACATTTTTGTCCTCGCTCGATTAAATTTGATTTTATCTTTATATTAAACTCAATTTATATTATCAAATTTTGAGTACCTTCATTTTTACTTCCTCATAGAGGAAGCGTTGTTTTTTATTTCGTTTTGATTCGTATTTTCATGTTCGACAAAAAACGGAAAAAAAATGTTACTCCAAAATTTTTAGAAAAAATGCCACTTTCGAATATGATCATATAAAAATAAAAAATCGTAACGTCGAGAAACATCTTTGATCGATTATAATATTTTAGAATATATCTGTGTCCAGAAGCTGTCGAAGAATATTCTAGCGGAAATAGAGCTGTTATATCCGCAGAGACTCAGTTAGCTACTCTGAGTACTGCGGGAGCTGTTAGCTCCAAGGTTCAGGGATTTATCCAGTAAAGGGTTGAAACCCAAGTGAATTATATATGCACGATTTATTATATCAAGATTTAATTACAATATTTTAGACAGGTTCTAATTACCAATTGTTGTGAAGTACACTCCGTACCCTTATCTTCCTTCCGAAGAGTGTATATATCTTACGGTATTACTAACTAACCGTAACGATGATTGAGTACAATATTGACTGCCGAGTGCCTGTTTGTGGTCTCCTTATATAGGGATAAGAACAGGCACGTCGCCTTAATTTTAGTGGTGTCAGCTATTTGGTAGATCGATTGTTTAAACAATTACCTCTTCCGGGTTGCTTGACCGGCTCTCTGTTTCCGATATTTCCCAATAGCTGACTCGACTAATTAGTTGCTAATGTCTTAAGTGCTATTTCGTGGGTGTCGTTACTTCCGTGTTTCGCAATGATGCGCGCTCGTTCGATGATGCGTCGTGCGCGCATTCCGGTCGGGCAATGACCTGGGGTACAACAGAGCCATGCTTTTTAAACAAAATTTTTTATGAAGTCGTTTTTATTGCATCGATACTTGCTCGCAATACAACAAAAGCATTGATTTTATTTATTTTTTAGTGAGATCTGTGGCTACATTGATGTAGCGGAACGTGCAAAAACTGTTGGGAAGGAGTGAAAATATACGTTGATAAAATATATATTAAATAACAACGCTGGAAAGCGAGTTCAAGTCGTCGCGTGGCGAGACCAAGTCGAGCGGCTGAAAGACATCGCTCAAGTAAACAAGGTTTGTGTATTACAGTATAATATTAGGCAAAATATTTGAAAATTAAAAAAAATGATTCGAGAACTCAAGTGGAGCGAGAGCAACCATGGATTGGGCGTTGCATTGTAGTCGCAGACATGCTAGGATTGTCCAGACGTGCCTCTGTGAGTTGCGCAAACTATGACGAGCCTCCGGGGTTTATACTGGAATGAGACCGATCTCTTTGTGCAAATTTTTAACCTTTACGCAACTCCGATTTAATTTAATGGACTTCAATGATCCCCATATAGCTACAAATTAAATCAATAAGTCGATATTTATAATTTTTCGATTCATTTGATCCTTTGGGTATAGTATTTATAATAAATCTGTTGCTACTACAATATTTTAACATATGTGTTTCAGATTATCCGACTGAATGGAGCCGTGGCGAAAAAAATCGATAATCCTACGTACAACGCCGGAAATGTTCAATTCGAACTGTCTGTTCAAGAACATACCGAAGTCGTTGACAAAGGTTTTTATAAAGAAACCGAGGACGCAATCTCACAATCTGAACCGGTAGAATGGGATGTTGTCGGGGACATGGAAGGACGTTTAATCGGACAGGATTTTGTATTTAGTGACTTCATCCTTTTTTTGATACATAACATACAAGGACACGCACACGCGTATTTACACAAGCACATACACATTCATTCACATAAGCACCCACACGTATTATTTTATCTATAAATAACATACAAGCATACGCACACACATATTTACACAAGCATACGCACACACATATTTACACAAGCACACACACACGCTCATTCTCACAAGAATACGCACATGCATATTTACACAAGCACACACACGCTCATTCACACAAGCACCCACTCGAATTATTATCTATAAATACATGATTATTATTGTACTAACGGTTCTGTTAGCTCGGGCGCTCACAATATCTATGTGAGTATCTATGAGTATCTGTGAGTTTCTGTGAGCATCTGTGTGCATTTGTAAATGTTTGTCCGAGTGTCCGTGTATTTCTGAATATCTGTGCGAGTATCAGTGGAAGTATTTGTGTAATTGCCGGTGGGCGTCACCAATCGACATGAATTTATTATTATTATGTATAAATAATATGAATACACGTTTATTTTTATTATGTATTTTTTAATTAAAAAAAATCGGAAATATATCTGTTCTAGAAATCAAGGGTTATCTCAAAATGATGTTTAATCAGACGAAACATAAAACTGGCGAAGCCATGTACACCATCGGTGCCATCACAAATGGTGAACTCAAACTGGCAGTTCGCGTGACCGACTCTGGCAAGCTGCCGAAGGACCTGAAGAAAGGCTGCTTGATCACGGTTATTGGAATCCTCCACTACGACGGTAACAATCCGTATGTGAAGGTGGCGAGAGGATCCGATGTAAGGCAAGTGGAGGGAACACCGATGGATGAGGATGAAATGATGGAGGCCGCGTGTATGCCACGAAAGGTGAATAATATTGTTTTTTTATGCTTAACACCTTTTATTATCATTATCAAATATTTATTTTTATTTATTTGCAGAAGTCCAGAACGGAGTAACGCTTCATTTCCTCAATGTTTGAGACAAGAAAGTTCCGAAGGGAATGAAAAATGGATCTTTCTCTGTTAGTTTTTTTTATAACATGGCATTGAGGCTAAGGAAGGCACCCGTTACCCCGCCGTTAGCGGGAAAAATAGTTTAAAAAAATTGTGAAAAAAATAATGTTGCTTCTAAATAAATCAATAAATTCATTTGAAATTCAATAAAAAAGCGTTTCTCTGCATCTATACATGGGTGCATCGATGCACACTTTGATTTTTGATTGATTTCCGACTTAGATTTTTTTTCATTTTGGTTTTCGAGTGTAAAACTTTTTTTATTCTATATACAAATATTTGATTAACAATGAATTTTCAGATGTCTAATCCAGACGCAGGTGAAAAGACGTTCTTGATTTTATTCTTCCACGAATTCAACACCTGAATCGTTGTCGATTCCGACTCGTAGAGGAGTTCCATATCCACGGATCCATTGTTGATCTCCGTTGGGTGGTGGTAGGGCATGACGAGGACGTTCCTTAATTCCAATATCTGTTGAAAATATGTTCAATTACTGGACATATTTATTATTTTTTCTTGGTCCATCAATATTGTTTTCAAATAATAGAAAGGAAAGATTTTTTCGAGCTGTGAAGATGCTGACTCGAGTTATGAAATTGGAGCAAAAGTTGAAAGAATATTCAGTTGATACTCAACTCCAACTAAGAGAAAGATACTCCCGGTAGACTTGAAGAAAACAATCTACGAAGGCTGCGGGACTCGAAGCTATAGCAGCCCAATTGGAGTTACGGAACTCAAACCGAAACTAGCACAATTAAAAGATAATAATAATAATAATAATTGTACAATTTCTTTTTGCTACACTGTCAAAATTCATTTCGTAAAACGGGAATACGACGTTTGTTAAAATTTTTTTTTTATTAAACTATAATATAAAATAAAGAGGCAAACTTTTTTGTTCAGGTTTGAGTACACAAACCTGTCGTTCTACTTTTCGTGTCATTAACAATTTCAGTTTATACTGCTTCTGTTTCTAAACTAGAGTCAAATGGTGCGATCGCACATTTAATAAATAAAAATTGTGGACGTTTGTGGACAATAAATTTGTTGAAAACAGTACAATTTTTTTTTTACTGTGCACATACTATTTGACGTCTGAGTGTCCCACCAATCTCCTCAGCTGCATCATCCCACAGGACCAACCGAATGGTCACACCATTGTCGTTGTTTAATAAAATCACCCGATAGACCCAAGGTCCCTCGAACTTATAGATACCCACTTCTTGAACGTAACATGTTACGTTTCTGTAATAATAAAAATTGATAACAATCCGAATTTTTCATACCAAATACAGCTATCGTCAATGTGACGTTGTAAGTTATGTTGTAAATATACGTACATCCTACTGTATAATACAAGGTTTTTCAGGAATTCTGAGGATGTCAGGATGGGACCGGCGGGAATTTCTTTATGGAAAAGATAAATCGTTTCTTCGAGTTCAACATTGACGAAAATACAGATACAAATAATGTGCGTACTGGATCGTCATTTTTTTACATTTACAATTTTATGATAAAAAATGCCTCAAGCAATCCTCATAAAGGACTGTAAAATATGTGTAAAGAATGTTCAAATTATATTCACACCTAATCTTCGCGGATATATGAATAATTGAGTTCGTAAAGGGAATTTATTATTTAAATATGTTTAAAAAATGTCGAAGCCTTAATCGATTTTATCCCAATAAATATTCATTCTATTCAAAATAAAAAATAAATTTATCAATATTATACATATACATACCGAATCGTTGCATCGTGATAATGTTCCGTATCGATATTTATCTCGTTTATCGCTCCAACTCATTACAATAAACAACGGTTGCCCTCCGAGGGTAAATGACGATCGGAAATGCCTTTTTTCTATTCGTTGATGGAGGGTTCAATATAAAAAAATTAGCAAAACAAAATGCACGCGTTGTGCACACGTGGTAGCACCATCACACATATAGCAGACGACTAGAAATGTAACGATAAGTAGAAATGTGAACGGTAATTTTACCGTATTTTTTTACCATAAAAATACGGTGCGTGGCCGCTTTCCTTTATTATCACATTAGTAATAACATCATATGGTCGCGGAGTGATTTAAAATATCACCAACACATGGTCAATTTTAAAAGAATGTTACGGTAATGTTATCACCAAACGTGTTATTGCGTATTGGTAATGTCACAACTATAAAGGTGAAGTTTACCATTTTTCAACCAGTAATGTTATATTTAAATAGGTAGATTTTATACGTTTTGACGGTAAATTTTTTTACCAAAAACGTTATGACCAGTAATTTCACATCTAGATTTTTACCGCTTTTTACGGTAAATATAAAACTTTTGTGACGGTATTTTCACAACGAAAGATATTGAAAAAAAAATTACGTAGTCACAATACGGTATTTTTACGGTAATTTTACGAAATATTAAAATACCGGTATTTTCATATTTTTAACTACAAGCGGGCCGAAAGACTCCTTATTAAATCTCATTTTTTTTCAATCCAAAAATGAGATTTTCAAACCGGAAGTCACGTATTTCTGGAAAAAAAAGTGAGATCTTAAAATAATCAGGACAGGGAAAGCAGGTCTCCTAGGGGACAAAATAATCGAGATCTCGTGAAGAAGGATTCCCGAGATCTTGAGGAGGTCTCCCTAGGGGCGGGGGGGGGGCTACTGAATTCTCAAAAACTAGGACAAGCAAACAATCAAACAATTTCCAAAGTATTATATATATAAGCTTACATTGTAGCAAATTATAAATAACTGACGAGTTTCATTAAGGTAAAGTGAAGATAACCTTGTAGGAACGATTCATTTATATTATAGGAGCGAATCATTTATATTGGACTATATCCATCAACTTTATGCACACGCAAAGATTTGCGATTTTTTTTTTTTCCATGAAAACCAATCCTACTCTATGAATAAGCATAACGAAACGTCTTTTGTCAATTATGTTTTACAATCTAACCGTTTCGTTTGTAGTACCAAGAACTGACATATTTTATTGGCTGAAAAAAATCCATGAAGAAATAGTTACATACGGTGACGGAAAAATATCGTCGTTGCGTGATAATAGTGTTAGAAAGGAGAAATATCTGTTGTGGGAGGAATTTCGAGCTGTCCTCACACCTCTCCGACGGCCTCGCAGAATTTCTCCCCTTTTGTTTTTCCCTTCCGGGATGGGCGCCAGGCGTTGTGAATGCCGGGGAAAAGTCTCGACCTCGGATGTAATCTCCCGACCAGCCGCAGCTGTCAATTCCGGAGAGGGGCTTGGTGACAACGCGGCAACGACAACGACGCACAGAAAACCCAAAATGTTAAAAATACGGGAACCAAGCAAAAATTATTTATTTCAAGCAAAATGAGAATTTACCGCTAAGGAGGGAAAAACCGGGTAAACCCGGGGAAAAACCTCCGTCCCGCAAATATAATCGGACAATCCGCAGCACAACTCGCCAAGGGTCCGTTCACACAATTTCTAAGCCAACAATTCGTTACAACTTTTTATGGAGAATTCTCCCGATGCTCGGGACTCGCTCTCCCTCGCATGCACACACTACAACTACCGATCGCGTGCCTCACTTAACCGGGACGGGACGCTCAGCTCACGCACTCGCCCTCACACATTCGCGTAATACAATTTAATGCTCCCGGTCCCAAAGTATCATCCCGAAACGAAGATCGCGCATGGATCCTGGTTCGGCGATCCCAACATACACACGCTCGTACTCGCGTCCCGGCTAACTTATTCCACGACGATCCCACTGACAGGCGAACTTCCCGTGGGCCGTCTTACCCCAAGGCGAATACAACAGAGAGAAACCAAATACACCAGAATCTCTACACTCCCGGGAGTCTTATAACAAATTTGCACTTTACAAGTTACCGTTAACGCGAAGCTTGACTCTATTATTCCATTCTCACGGTCTCGTCTCTTTTCCCCGACAACGATACACGCCCGTGGCGCACACGGCACGCGAAACCCCGGGATGCGACGTTCGCGTTAACTCCCGGCGCGGTCGAAACGAGACACGCCGACGAGACTCAGGAAAAAAAACCCCAGCACTCGCACGCAGACGGTGCACGGGAAAATGATACCGGCGCGATAAACAAAACAATTTAGAAATATAAATTCGATGCCTGGGGATCGAAAGCTCACCGGATTCGAAGAAGGAAGACGGGACTCGACGGCGATGGCTGTTCCTCGCGCCTCTCGATACGCTCGGTAATACTCGGGAATATTCCGCTCTCTCAGTCCTCGTCCAGCTCGCTTAACCACTCAACGGGAAGTGCCCGGAGCATCGATTCGCGATCGCTCTCGTTAGCACCTTCCCGCCCTACCCCCCTGCCTAATCGCCTATTTTCGCACGCGATCGGCCCTTTCCGGGATTCCGAGGTTCCCGAGCACGCGCACGCTGATCCGTGCTCGGAAGATTTCGCCATTCGTCGCTCGATGATCGACAGCGTCGCGTCAGGGGTACTCAGTCCCCCCTGCAGATTTGAATTTTCCTCGCCGATTTTCCTCCTGCAGCCCGGACACCGGCGACTGCAGGATCGATGACATACGCAGCGGCGAAGTTCAATAACGATGGTCAGACGGGAGTTTCCATTCCCTCCATCGACGATGTTCCCGGCGACTCCAACAGCTGAGGGGTAGGGACGAGGCTCCTCAAGATGAGCGCCGCTGACTTCGATGGTACCTCCCGTCGCACGCGTAGACTCCTCGGCGCCGGATCGCTCTGTCACCCGAGGCATTTGAACATGTAACGCGTTCAAAATATCATTAGCAAAAATCGCATACACTCTCTAGGCCCTACGGAATCGCCTTGTGAGTCGTCGAACGAGTTGGTCCGAGCGCTACGTAACGGGCAAAATTTTGCCGCGTTACACTGTGTAATCGACCAAATTATTAAACATCATTTCCGTAAACGGCGATTACAAGGAGACGAAGCCGACCAAAATTTTCATTTTTGCGGCAGATTTTGGCACATAATTAGTGTCAGAAATAACACGCACGACTCTAACCATTCCGAAACTAAACGGATTTCACAAGACCGTATTCACTCGCGGAAAAGTAAGTTAATATCGTGATAACGTGATCCTAAGCAGATTCCGGTAAATATTCATCAAACTGGAAATTTACATTTTATTTTCCGATTATTTGCTTTTTTTGCAAGGCTTTTTCTGTGAAATATCGTGTTTTGTAATAATCTTACTTTCCCGTAGAGGAAACCGTAAAACCCTATTCAAAAAATGAATTACAGTTTTTGTTACCAACCCGACCCGGATTGGGCGCCGAGGTACGGTTGTGACATCGACTTCAAGGCATATGAAACGTCTTAGTTAGTAACCAAAATCTGTAATGAATGCGATTCAGAGACCGTAGATTTTTCGGGGAAAACTAAAACATTAGCGAATCTACAATTTAATACCGCATCCGATGATGCTTCCGTTTTATCCGACACGTCAACTGGTTTTAAATACCATTGATTCGAAAAATGCATCTATCTCTTTCGCACTCATATGTCACTTCGTACATTTTTCACATGATTTTAAGATGAAATGCCACGGTCGGTAATAGAAATTGGAATGAACTTTTTTCATGGACGGTGGCATCGAAGGTCAAAATAAAAATGTTATCAAAAACGAATAATATGACAGCTTTCGATGACATTTTTGGTACGACCGTAGATGCTAGCATTCGTAAAAAAAAGTCGATTACAATTTTAACTTTTACGAGGGCTCCGGTAGCATAACCTTTCGACCTTGATACCATGTGAAACGCTTCAGTCGGTAAAAAAACTTTTTTTCACTTTTTCAACGACGCTGACCTTGGGTGATCGGAATAAAATTTTCTTAAAAGAAACTAATTTGACATCCGCGTCATAGAAGGATTTGCTTTTATCTGAAAACGCTTAGTACCCAGGAAAAAAAATCAATTACAGTTTCAATTACCGACTAAATCCGTGTTGGGCAGGGGGAAAGACTGCCACATTGTCTTAAGATGATGTGAAACACCGTCCCGCCCACTTACCCCGTGCTCAACTGGTAACAAAAACTGTAATGAATGCCGTTTTGTGACCGCAGACGCCCCATGCAAAAAGAGAATTGTCTTTGCCTGCGTCTGACAATTCTCCAGGGAAAGACAATTTGCTTTTTCGTCGGCAGAATGCGGTCTCAAAAAGGCATGTAGTACCGTTTTTGTTGGCGGCGACGGTATTTCACATCACCTTAAGGACATGTGAAAACCCACGGTTGATAATAAAAACTGCAATACTACCCATATAGCACGGCATATTTTGAAATATTTCCAATCTTTTAAGTATTCCGAAATATTCTCCCAAAATATTTCAACGAAATATTTCTAAAACATTTGAGAAATATTTCTAATCTTTCAAATATTCCGAAACATTTCTGAAATATATGGAAATATAATATTTAAAAATATTCTCCCACAATATTGCAATGAAACATTTCTGAAACATTTCAGAAATATTTTCAATCCTTTAAATATTTCCAAATATTTCTGAAATATATGGAAATAATATATTTTTAAATATTCTCCCACAATATTGCAACGAAACATTTCTTAAATATTTCAGAAATATACTTATTCTTTCATAAAAATCAACTTTGATTTTTTTATGTGAAACAAATGTATGAAAAGACGGAAAAATCAAAGTTGATTAAAAAATCTGAAAAAATGCATACGTATTCAGAAAAATGAACGAATCATTTTCATTAAAAAAAGTTGGTTTGCCGGATAATTTGTTAGAAAATTAATTTTTTGATTAATTTGTTAATAACATTTTGGAATTATTATTATGTGGAAAATTAAACTTTTCTAGTACCTTTAATATGCATGATTTTTTTCAGATTTTTGTACCATCGAGAAGTACTTGCAATTTTCTCCTATTTTTCTCGAACTTGTGCGAAATGAGCACGAAACGACATAGCTACCTTAAGGATGCATCACACGTACGTTCACAGCCAAAAGTGAGATTCAGTGAGAATTTGAACACTTCCTAATGCTATAAAAATCTGAAAAAATCAACGGTATTAATGGTGCCAAGAATATTAATTTCGCATAATAATAATGTAATGTTAAAAAGTTATTAACAAAATGTTTAAAAAAATTGTTTAGCAAATAATCAGTAAGCCTGTTTTTTTAGAAGGCACCTGCATTTTTTCAGAATTCTCGTACATTTTTGAATTTTCATTTTTTGAAAATTGTTTAACGCCATAGCTATGGAACTGTTGGCGCAATCGCTTTAAAACTATGCGTACTGTGGAATCGTAATATGAAAACGTATCCCAAATTCATTGCTCTTTATCGATTTTTCAAATAAAAAAAAAATATATATATATATATATATATATATATATTGTAACCGTTTTTCCCAACACCTGAATTTTCCCTAATCGAGACGGCTACAAAATTCGTCTCACTCGGCCTTAAGGGCGCCAGTCGCGAGAGCGAGAGCTCGCGCGACGAATTTTAATTTTAAGGACCGAACGAGAGACGAGAGCGACCCGGTGTCACTCAGCCTTGGGAATTGGTAGAGGGGTGGTTCGGTCACCTCTGCGAGGAGGAAACAGAGATCGAGACGAAAATACGGGAACTCAAAAAGATATTTTATTATAGCGAATATCGGGAGCGTGGTCGGGAAGCGACTTGCATGCACGCTCGTTCCCTTTAGTTATTCCCACACAGATAACAAGATTAATTCGGTAGCAAGCTTAATTCGATAACAGGATTATTCGATACGATACAGATCGGTAGTGATAGAGCGATAACAGGCAGGGTTCGAGATCTTAGCCCTCGCGTTCAACATACATGCGTGGATCGCAGCCACGGTACCTTTCGCAACAAATATAGAATGGCCCGATCGCCGCTGGGTTACGCAGAATGTTATACGGAAATCAAAAGATAGCAAGAGACAAGGATCATTTGGCAAATATGATATAAGTAACTCGAAGATAATATAAATGACTCGAAGATAATATAGATGACTCGAAGATAATATGAATGACTCGAAGATAATAGAAAGAACTCTAAATAGATTAAATTACGGGGTGGACTCGCACGAGGCGCAAACTATAGAGTCAAATATGAGATTATGGAAGAACCTTCCAGGCGAATATTATAACGGAAATTACTAAAATCAAAACGTGAATTCATCGGATTTTTCCCCGAGAACTGATTCCGCGTTCCGCGCGCGAAGGCATGCCGTCCCCACGATAACGTGTCGAGTTCGTTCTATTCTGCTCTAGCCCCAAACCAGAACACGTACGACGATCTCACCGGTTTCGTAGTCGTTGCGGGAGCTTCTCGAGTTGTCCTTAGCCAGAAGTCCCGCTTCGCGTATGATGAGGTGTCGATAGTCTCGCGAGACGTTGAGCACGGATCGGCAGCGGTCACCACGTCCTTCATTCTCGGGAGCCTACGATTGAGTCCCCGAGACAGGTAACATTCTGGTGCTCGCGGGCCTTCTTCCCCCCACTTTATGTATGAAATCCGCCCTCTGCTCTTATTGTCGAGAGCTTCCGAATTACGCGGGTCTGCGCGGACAGTTTGAATATCTCGCGTTCGCGGAAACGCGAACGCGGGTGCTGAGATGTCTCGTGGTGGGGGTACCCACGAGAGTCGCATTTGGGGCGCAGCCCGGCGAGTGATTTTTCGGGCGGATGAGGTGCGGTCCCGCGACGGACGCTGTAAAGTTTTGGCAGCTGATGACTCGCCGTGGTCGGGTGGAGGTGCCGTCGTCGGTAACGTGGCACGCTACCTCGGTAGTGTCGCGACTGGACGGCGGGTGGCTTAGTGAGGCTCCAGCCTGCTGATCGTGCTTGACCGTGGTGGCGAGGTCAATAGCGAGGCTCCAGCCTGCTGTGTGCGTCGCTGCGACGAGATCGGCAGCGAGGCGGGAGCCAGCTGTACGTGGCTGTTGTTGGAACGGGCTGGAGATGTTTTGACGACGGCGGCGACCATCGTACGCTCGAGAGTTTTTAATCGGAAATAGAAATAAAAAATGCAGAAATTAATCGGGGAACGACTTGCTCGCATTTGACCCTGTCTGATCACCTGGAAGGGACTCCTCCAGGGAGAAAGGATGCCGTGCTCCGTGCCGATACGAGCGAGAGCTGGAGATCGAGTTCTCTTTGTGACGGGAGCGGAAAAGCCCCGTCACAATATATTGTGACGGGACGCCTCTGGACGGCCGTCACAAGGCATCATGCGAGCGAGGAGCAGGCGCTCCTGCGTGCGACCATCGCTACGGGATGCCTATCGATGGCCGAGGGTCGCACCTGGGCGGTGGCCCTCCTTATCTGTTGCTCGCATTACCAACCCATCAGTGGGAGGTGGGCCACACTCGAGCCAAAAGGCGTGGAACTCCTCCCCTGTCATGCTCGCCTGATAAACGATACTCGGGATGAGACCCCAGATCGAGACAACCGGAAGTCGACGTCACGGTCCCGTTCCGACGCCGAGGAGGAAGGGACGTTTCCCTCCACGAAGGAACACGCAAGCCCCACCGTGGAAACGACCACTGGCCAAACCAATCTGATGTTAAAACGTCACAGTTGTCCCCTCTCGGAGAACAATCGAGTGGGAACGAGTTAACAAAAGGGCTGGGAGCTCATTGCTCGAGCTCACAAGGAAACATTCCCAAGTGTCCGACCCCGATTTCGATAATTTTGATATATGTTGTAGAACTCGGAAATTTAAGGGACACGTATTTTTTTTTATCATCCCTCGTTGATATATAAGGGGTGAAACAGCCCCTCAAACTTTGGCAGAAAAACAATAATTTTTTTTTTTTCTTAGAAGCACCTGACGATTATCAATGAAATTTGGTATACATATATCTCGAGCCAACAGGACTCAGAAATGGTAGTGTGCATCACGGACGCACCCCTTTAAGGGGGTAAACTACCCCTATCTAAATGTTTTTTTCTTTTTTTTTCGGCGAAAAATAATCGAACTGGAATACAAATAGCATCGTTTTGAAGCTAAAATGATATTACAGTTTACGTGTTTTTGGTTTTTTCTGAAAAACCACTGTTTGATCAGGTATATATATTTCAAGGCTTTCAATATTTCCCATAGAAGCACCCGACGGATTTCAATAAAATTTGGCAAGCATATATTTCAGAGCAACAGAATTGAAAAATGATACCGTCCGACACCCGCCCACCCCTTTGTGGGGGTGAACCACCCTGATCATTTATTTTTTTCAGGATAAAAGAACCGAAAAAAATATAAATCGTATACAGCGGATGCTTGCATAAAAAAAACTCCCGTTTTCGCTTGGAGGGCAGTCAGAACTTCAATGAGAGTTTACAGGATTTTATTTTCATATCAAGAACCATAATTTAGCACACGGCATATATTCGAAATATAGGTAATATGTGGATTTGATAATATAACATGAAACTACAGATGAAACTATTTGTATCGCAATTTTATTCATTTCATTAGAAACGAATAAAATTACAATAAAATAAAAAAAATATATTAAAATAAATGCATTAGCATTTATTTTTATTCAGTTCACACATGTAAAGCTTATTTTACCGAATCTGCCTCACGGTAGATTCTACGATGCGGTAATCGTTTCATTATGAGTCTACTCATATTTCTGGAAAAATAAAGATAAGATTAGTTCTTCGACTTCATAAAATCAAAATAACCGATCACATATTTTTTTCATGCGTATTTTCGTGACGCCAAAAATATAAATAGATCTCGAAGTTTCCGGAAAACTTCGGGCGGCAGGCCTGTAAACAATTTGGAACGAAAATAGACAAATGTTATCCCAAGTAGTCGTGCGGCTCTTTATAAAGTCTGAGCGTGCATTACTCCTCATCATTCGGTGTTGAAAATTTCGCGTTCGGAGCCTGCCGTGTTATCAGTGCGTTACGATATTTTAAACATGTTTGTGAATCCAATGAACGTGCTTATTTATTACTTGCAACATTTCAA
Source organism: Amblyjoppa proteus (assembly GCA_963922035.1). NCBI lineage: Eukaryota > Metazoa > Arthropoda > Insecta > Hymenoptera > Ichneumonidae > Amblyjoppa > Amblyjoppa proteus. The sequence goes on from OY998233.1 coordinate 17,535,231, forward strand.
ACAATGTATCTACCAACGACTGAAGTCAATCGGCAAGAAATCATTCTGAAAGAATCGATTCAAAAGATTCTTCTGGACAGTATATGGGACTTCAACACTTTAGAAGTATCTGAAGAATCTACATTGGGTTTCGTAGACGACTTTCCCGGAACAGACGCAGAATACGTCGAAGACGCCGAAGATTGGAGTGAGGAAGGAGTGGCTGGAGCTTCTTCATCTGTGTGCCCTAGTCCTGTAAACGATGAAATCCCATTTGATTACAAAAAAAGGGCAGTAGAGTACTGGCGGAGTGGAAAAAAAAGCTATCTCAAGTTTTCTACTGTACAAAAGTTATTTGCCAGACTTACTAATCCTCGTCAATTAACGAGATGGGCAAAGCAAGTGGACGAAGGAGGAACGCGGAAAGTAAAATTGATGATTATCGCCGAATTTACATTAAACAAATTACGAAACGCTATAGAAGCTGGATTAATAGTCCATGACTCGGACATCAAAAAATGGGCTCTGGAAGCATGGGGAGAGCAGGGGAGTGGCGATAGGCCTTTCGTGGCCTCTTCAAAATGGATATACAATTTCAAAAAAGCCCATCGGATCGTTTCAAGAAAAATCACAAAGTTTGTCTCAAGAAAGACGATAGAAGACAGTGCTAATTTGAAAAAATCAGCTGATGAGTTTGTTGCTTCTGTCAAGCCTTTTATAGCAGAATACGGGCCTGAAAACGTATATAATTCTGATCAAAGTGGATTCCAGCTTGGAATACATTCAGGACGTACGTTGACGTATGCAGGAACGGAAAAAGTCGAGTGTTCTGCTCAATCCATATCATCTACAACTCATAGTTATACTATTCAGCCAATTGTCTCCTGTGATGGGCGACTACTATCTCCTCTATTGATAGTATTAAAAGAAGCAGGCGGTCGCTTTGGTCCTCTAGTAGAAAAAACATTAATCCGTCCCCCGAATGTATACCTCCTCCCTTCGTCATCTGGCAAAATGACAAAAGGTAATGATGTACTGCAATGATAATTTTCTTTTTATTACTGCAATGTGCATGAATATTACTGGTAGCAATGTTTTGCAATTACAGACCACTTCAAAACATGGCTAAAAGAGGTGTTCTTTCCTAACGTTGGACGAAGAAGCCTACTTTTACTGGACTCCTGGAGCGGTCACTGCAGCAATATTATCGCAGAAACGAAGCCTGTAGATAAAGATGTTGTGTTGATGACTATACCAAAAGGAACTACCGGAAGAATTCAACCTTTAGACGTTTATGGTTTTAGGGTGTGGAAAAACTTTGTGAAGCGTTTCTCTGACAATGTGATCCTACACAATTACGATGTTAATCTTCATTTACGGAACAATATTATAAAACTACAATCACTTGTACATAATCAACTATCTTCGCCTAGGTATCGATCCCTTTTTCAATATGCTTGGTATAAAAGTGGCTATGTAGACGACAGATTAGAAAGTTTTCCAAATCCTGTCGAATTTGCTTTCGAAAAATCTTCCGTTATGAAATGTGCTGTTTGCGGTGCACTACCTATAATACGATGCTCATGGTGTAAGAAAGCATTCTGCTTCGAACACTTTTTCCACGATCATCACTACTGTCATGAATATGAGCCATAATTTTTTGTTACAAATATTTTTGGTTAACATTATTTTTATCATATAGAATTTTCTGAAATTTTCAGTCCCAAGATTTTTTTGCTTTCCAGAATTAATATTCTTGGAGTATTCCCATATATCCCATATTCCATACATGTATTGGAACGAATAAATTTGGAATGAAAATAGTATCATCTGTAGAAATGTTATATTATCAAATTCACATATTACCTATGTTTCGAATATATATCCCGTGTGCTAAATTATGGTTTTTGATAGTAGAATAAAATAGTAGAATTAGGAATTCGCCCTCCAAGCGAAAACGGGAGTTTTTTTTTTATGCAAGCATCGGCTGTATACGATTTATATTTTTTTCGGTTCTTTTATCCTGAAAAAAAAATTATCAGGGTGGTTTACCCCCACAAAGGGGTGGGCGCGTGTCGGACGGTATCATTTTTTAATTCTGTTGCTCTGAAATATATGCTTGCCAAATTTTATTGAAATCCGTCGGGTGCTTCTATGGGAAATATTGAAAGCTTTGAAATATATATATCTGGTCAAACAGTGGTTTTTGGGAAAAAACCAAAAACACGTAAACTGTAATATCATTTTAGTTTCAAAACGATGCTATTTGTATTCCAGTTCGATTATTTTTCGCCGAAAAAAAAGAAATAAAGATTTAGATAGGGGTAGTTTACCCCCTTAAAGGGGTGCGTCCGTGATGCACACTACCATTTCTGAGTCCTGTTGGCTCGAGATATATGTATACCAAATTTCATTGATAATCGTCAGGTGCTTCTAAGAAAAAAAAAAAAATTATTGTTTTTCTGCCAAAGTTTGAGGGGCTGTTTCACTCCTTATATATCAACGAGGGATGATAAAAAAAAATACGTGTCCCTTAAATTTCCGAGTTCTACAACATATATCAAAATTATCGAAATCGGGGTCGGACACCTGGGAATGTTTCCTTGTCAGTAACATCGTGGACACAACTTCTCTGAAGGTCTCTACGTAAGGGCCGAGCTTCTGCTCGTAGAAATTAGGATTAAGAACATTAGCCCGACACACAATCAGGCAGGGAACTCACACACGACGCCACTGCATTGCGCTAGACCGGTGAAGTGTGTGAGTGCGTAATTATAAGCCGCCAATTCGATAACTCGCAGTGTACCCCGTGACAGCTGGCGAGTATAAATTAACTAGCAAAGACCTACGCACACTGTTAAACACCAACGGTTGAGGCTTGATGGGCTTTCAGTGCTCATATTCCGATTCGCGTTGCATTTCAGATAATTACTCACTCGAACGAAACGTTTCATGGGCGAATATTACCTCTCACTTACTGAAACAACAAACTAGGACTCGAGGTAGTTAGAATCCGCGTCCGAGGCAGGTATCGTACGATTCGTCCATAAATCTTTGTGCCGCCTCAATACGTGAATTGCCGAGATCACGTATCGCGAGACGAATTATATTAGCAGTCCTGTGACGTCGTAACAAGACCTTAGTGAGCAGACGTCCGAAGATTCGAGTACAATAAAACATAAAACATAAATTAATAAAATTAGGCAAATTGAGTGTAAAGCTCTCCTCGCTCGATTTTCTCGTCGCGAGGGAATTCAGAAATTATCCGCTTAGGCAGAATATTCAATCTTATTTTCACCAGCCGTTAGCTGTCTCAACCGGCAAGGTATCTCTACACGAGCCGGTTTATTTACTTCCCAAAACAATAGGCACAGGTCCCGAGTCGAGGACATATCCCAATATCGCCGCGCGACGCTATGGCATAGTTTGATCACAACAACATATCGTGAGGAGAGCTCGCGGAGGGCACGCGTACGCGTATTATCTCCGGGAACTATAGCGTGGTCGAGCGCACAAGGATAACATTGAACGACACCGACGTTCGGCAGGCCCGCGGTGCCACGGGTCGTTTCACGCGGCATATTGGTCAAACCCTCGTTTACTCTCGATTTCTTTCTACTCTTCCCGATCTCCCACGTAACGGGATCTCTGAGGCCTTATGCCGTAAGGAGGCTCGTAATTTTCGTACCACACTAACAACTCTTACTAAAACTATTAACGTTCATTTCCATTCGGAGCTTCTCTCCTTCCAACTGAATCGGGATGCCCTATCTCTAACAACATCTATAACTAAACACCTATCCTTATTCAATAAAATCCCTATTGGTCGATCGCCTCACGAGAAGACAAGTTAGATTCATCATAGACCCCATCTGAAGCCTGTGATGAAGGGTCTAAGCACTCGAGCGGCGCGAAACGCGTGAGTGAGTCGAGAACCGATCTGAGGCGATCCCGATAAATAAAGAAAAAAAATAAAATAAATAAGTAAAAAGAAAAATAAATAAACCGTCATAAACTATTTGTTTCCTGAACAACTCTGTCCCCTTTTTCCCAACGGTCCGTCGAGTCCTGTATACGAACTCTTTGCCACAGCACCAACCGTGGAACTCCTTATTTTTTTTTCCACGGATTAAATGCGCGACGGAGGAGAATTTCGCGTTTCACGTGTCCAGGTCGTCCGGAGCGACCCCGGTCTGACCTCGAACTAACGAAACGTTTCAATATATATATTGTGATGTTATATTCCCCGCGGGACGGGCGAAATCATCGATAAATTGTGAAAACTAAAAATTGGGCCAAATTCGTGCAACGGGTGGGAAAAAGGGAGGGGGGGTCAAACAAGATAAAAATAATACTCGTGGGGAACAATAATAACAATAATTTTAATAATGCAAAAGAATAACAAAAATAGAAACTTGATGGGTTGAGAAATAATTACAGAAGTGACCGCTTCGACGCCGGTACTGGTACGTCGAAGATTAACAAAAAAATGATAATAATAACTTTCTCTTCAACGCCGGTACTGGTACGTTGAAGATGAAACCAAAAAGGAAATTATATCACTTCGGCGCCGTTACGGGTACGCCGAAGGACTAACAAAAGAAAATAATAATACTGACGGCTTCGACGCCGTTACGGGTACGTCGAAGACCGAATCCCAAAACAATGAATCGGTAACGAAATAAAAAGGAAAAATGGTAAATAATCACTCTAAAATATTCGCAGGGAAACGGGGGATAATAACCTAAATAATCGCTGAACAATACGGGGCAGTCGTAAATAATAAATCGGGGGAAGGGGAAAAATGGTCGGGGCAATAATACTCAAATTTTAACAATGATATCGGGGAAAAACGAAAATGCAATTCGTTCAAAATTATCAAAAAGCGCTAATAAAGGAGGATGCAAAAGGGGGAAGTATTCGGGATAAATTTGGGGAAGTTATGGGGATCTTAAGGGGGCTTTGTGGGACAGTCAATGGGACTTCGAGGGGGTTCGTAAGGGAAAGCTGGTCAGGCAAAAGTTGCACGAAAATCAAATAATACAAAATCAAAAACGACTCAAATGACTCAAATGGGCGCCAGCTACTGTGACGGTGTAGCACCGGAGCAGTCCGTGCAGACGGCACGGATCTCGTCTCAAAAAAACACAACTCAAAAAACTCTGTACTTAAAAAATATCTCTGTCTCGACGGACAGTTCAGCTAGCTCGGGAGAGGGGAGAGGGCTCAGGGGGAGGGTACACGAATCCGATGGCTTCTTACAATATTACCTCGGTCACGGCTAAATTACACGAAAAATTGTCTTAAGGGCTCAACGGGAGGGAAGGGAAAAACTTTGACTAAATAAAACTATCACTTATAATGAATTTTACGCCGCTCACCACGCGCGCGATATCTCTCTTTGCTCGTGTAACAAAGGACGTCGATCACGTGTCGACCACGAGGCAAAGTCTTTTCTGAATAATTTCTACCAAAAATAAGGGGTTTCGGGGGAGGAAAAAGGGTCAAACAGGGTCGGGAAAAAATGTGGGCAAAAACTTACGGGTCGTCGGGTTTCACTCACTCAATCCACTCGGATCTCGGTTACAATATTTCCTCGAATCAGTGGATAGCCTCGGTCGTTATAAAATTCCGTACAATGGTCCAAATCGTATTCCTTGGCTATCACTGAGTCGTCGTAATGGGCGGGTTTTACTCTCCTACACGGAGTCGGAATTAACAATGGACAGCCGAGTCGTCTTATAAATTTGGGAAGAATATTCACTCGCTTTCGGCTGTCGAACAATACAATTTTCTTAAAACTATCGACACCCGATCTCACACACGTCGTACACCACGCGGCTCGGCTCGGAGAGTGAGGGGGCAGGGCGATGTCTTCTTCTTCATCGGGTCTGGCGCTGCTGATTATGGTGGGGAACGAGAGCACCTGTGCGTCAGCTTTGGTCGGTAATCGGAGTCATGGACGGGCGTTTCCTCCGGACGACGGGGGGTGGCGACAGAGGTGTCGCTGGATCGTCAATCGATGCCGTGCGTCGATGATCCCAGCGGCAGCGGACAGGCAGGCGGGCAGTGGCGAATTTTCGGCGGGCTTTTTGAGGCTTTCGGACGGTCTTGTCGGCGGCTTTTCCGGACGGTCTTTCACAGGGCTTTTCCCCTCGTCCACGATCCTCCTACCTTCCTCGGCGTCAGTACGTCGGCTCTCGTTTTTTTGCAGGTCCTGGGGCTTGCTGGGTCGTTGGGCTGTTCCTTCGGGCTGTCGGGGGGAAATCTTGACGTTGCCTTCGAGCCGCGCACACTCACACAGGGGGTAACGGGAGGGAAGAAAAAAAAAGGGAATTTAAACACTAACTTACACAAAATATAAACCAGAAAAAAAACGTAAAAAATATGCTTGTCTAACGTTCGGTGAGCGGCGGACTCGAGCCGAGTTTGGCGAGGGACCTGTGACGTACCACGTCACAATATATATATATACATATATATATATATATATATATTGTGACGTGATTTTTTCGAATCACCGTCACAAAATAAGAAAAAAAGCATTTAGTAATTTCTTTGCGAAAATACCGTTTTCTGGGGGTATAGACCTCGTTTCGCTGCCCCTCTCGCCAATCGATATCGTTTAGTCGGTTATGGGAGTTAAGTTAAAATTCAGTTAAAGTCGGGATTTCGAATCTATTCGGTGGAGGGAATCTCGAAGTACTGAGAAACCCGAATAGAGGAGAGCCCGACGAGATTTCGTCGCGAATACGTCAAAGTCCGGTGCAAACCCGGCACTCTGTTTAGGTGATAATGCACGGAGTTGGAGAACAGGCGGAGTTACGGTTTTGTTCAGGCAAGGGTAGAACACCTTGTGCTGCGTTTTAGTTGAAGAGAGCCTTATTTTCCCTCCGTGAATTGAGAGTGACGATCGCGACGAATCTCAAAGTTACCGGGTTACAGTTTCGGCTCCCGTTTAAATTTGACGCTCTGTAATAGTTTGAGAGGGCAGTAGTTATCGGCTAAAGAACCCGCAATAATCATAACGTCCCGTTGGATGTATTGTCGTAGGCTAATCAGTCCGCCGAGAGTCGTCCTCGAGGCCGCTCGGACCTCTCTTGCGCTCCCGTGTTTACGGTTTTTCGGGTATTGTCTCGCGCTCGCGATGCGCGTCTCGCTCGCACTGTCGTAGACTCCGGCTATCGCTCTCGCTCCGGTTCGTGCGTCTCGCTTGCTACCTGTCACTTCGCGCGTTCGATGTTCGACTCGTGTGCTGTGTTTCGTGCGGATTTCGTTCCAATCTCTTTTAGCGATTTTCTGTGATCAAGATGCGTTTCGGATAATGCTCTTGAGGTGCAGTGATTGTGTTTGAGTTCTCGAAGCATCGTCAGATGTGGTTTCGACTCCATATTATTGGATTTAATTACGCTGTTTCGGTGAGTATATCGCTTAGATAATTTATCGATCGCGTATAAATCCGCTCTCATTACCCTCGCTTGACCCTTCAGTGGGCTGAGCGCTCTCGATGCACTTGTGTGCGATCCTGTTGTTTTTCAGCCAATAAACAACTGCTCTCGTTTATTTAAAGTTTGAGATCCCGGTTTTTCTTGGATTTCGTTCGCTATTCTATCGGCCTCGGATCGCGACCCTTCTACCATAAATCGCATCCTGAGCGACCGTGCATTTCCGCAACCGTTCGCTCTCGCGAGTGCATCGGCGTTTGTTCTCGTACCGATATTAGTCCGGTTTGGTAATTCCGGTGAACCAAAAATCTACCCTGCGGAGGTCGGCCGTTCTACCGACCTCCAGATTGACGACCGATATTAGTCCGGTCGCTAATACCGGCGATACAAAATTAGCTGCTGGAGTTGAGGTTCCACTCTCTCCAGCCTTAGTCCGGTTGTTAATACCGGCGAAACAAAAATTAACTAGCGCCCACCGGGATGTCGATGCATCCGTGAGGGTGGACGGCCGAAGGTGACGTTTTTGAGTTCTCGATTCGCGTTCTTTTTTTTGGTTTTAGATTTTTGTTACCGTTTCGCGTTGAGTTCCCGACAATTACGTCACAATATATATAATAAATGTTTCGTTTTTTTTGTTAATATTTTTTTTATTTCGCTGCCATCCAGTGTGGAGCGCGATTGAAACTTGTTTCTTGCTGCCGTCGGATGCGAGGCGCGATAGAAAGATTTTTTTGTTTGAATATAAATCGATATTATTATTTTATTTATTTGTTTGTTTATTTATTGTTATTATTGATATTGTTACTATTTATAATATTTTTGCTGCCATCTAGTTTGAGGCGCAATGATGATTGTTGTCTCTTTTTTTTGCGTGTATTGTGACGTATTTTCCGGTATCTCAACGCAAATCTCGAACAAAAAAACAAAACCGAAAATCGGAAATCGAAGCTCAAACCAAGCGGGAGCAAAACGCGAAATCGAGAACCAAAAAAACGTCACCTTCGGCCGTCCTCCCTCGCGAATGCATTGGAGTCCCGGTGGGCGCCAGTTAATTTTTGTTTCGCCGGTATTACCAACCGGACTAATCTGGAGGTCGATGGAACCGACGTCCGCAGGGCTGATTTTGTTTTGCCGGTATCGCCAAACCGGACTAAACTGGAGGTCGATGGAACCGACCTCCGCAGGGCTGATTTTTGTTTCGCCGGAATCGCCAAACCGGACTAAACTGGAGGTCGATGGAACCGACGTCCGCAAGGACAAAACATAAAACGGGAAGTAAACGGTAACGAGCTAACACCAACACACTCGAGAGAGCAAACGGTTGCGGAAATGCACGGTTTGCTCAGTGTGTAAGTTGTGGCCGAAGGGTCGCGATCCTTCGCCAATAAAGTAATGCGAAATCTATGCTAACGAGAGCTCAACATTTTCAAAACGAAAATAATTAATTTTGTTGGCTATAAGGGTGTGCATCGGGAGAGCTCAGCTGACCGAAGGGTCGAGCGAGCGTAACGAGAGCGAGAACGAATCCTATACGCGATTGAAAATTTACACAAACGATAAACTCACCGAACGGCAGGAATAAATCCAATAATATGGGGCGACAGCCGCATCTTACGATGCTCCAGAACTTAGACCCAATCACTGCACCTCAAGAGCATTATCCGAAACGCATCTCGATCACAGAAAATCGGTAAGGATTTCGGAACGAAATCCGCACGAAACACAGCGAGCGAGATACACAAACCGAAGCGAGAACGGTAGCCGGAGTCTACAGCAGCGCGAGCGAGAACGACTGACTCAGCGTGCGAGACAATAGCCGAACGTAAACACCGGGAGCGCGAGAGAAGTCCGAGCGGTCTCGAGGACGAGTCTCGGTAGACTGATTTGTCTACGATAACACCTGTAACGGATCATTATCATTATTTCGGAAACTCTGACCGATAGCTACTGCCCTCTCGAACTATTCAGGCAGCAAAACGAGATCTATACCACACAAAAAAAAACGGTATTTTCGCAAAAAAAGTACTGGATGCTTTTTTTTTACTTTTGTGACGGTGATTCCAAAAAATCACATTACAGTATATATATTTATATATGTTGTATATTTTATTTAGTTGTTGGCTTATTATTATTATTATTATTATTGGTTATTTTGTGTCTAATATTATTTGCCGTTATTATGGGGGGGGGGGGGGGGTAAGATGATGGGAATATTGTCTGTTGGTTAGTTGTGTGTTTTTTTTTTTGTTTTTACGTACCCTTACGCGGTCGTACGCTTTTTACTCGCGTCGCGTATCGGCGCTCGGTTCCCGTGGGGTCGTGAAAGCTTGCGTTTCGCTTTTCTTTTTTTTCTTTATACTCTTTTTTTATATTGTGACGTGGTACGTCACAAGTCCCTCGCCAAATTCGGCTCGAGTCCGCCGCTCACTGAACGTTATGTACGGATATTTTTTAAGTTTTTTCTGGTTTATATTTTGTGTAAGTTAGTGTTTAAAATCCCCCTTTTTCTTCCCACCCGTTACCCGTTGTGTGAGTGTGCGCGGCTCGAAGGCAACGTCAAGATTTCCCCCGACAGCCCCAAGGAACAGCCCAACGACCCAGCAAGCCCCAGGAACAGCAAAAGAACGAGAGCCGACGTGCTGACGCCGAGGAAGGTAGGAGGATCGTGGACGAGGGGAAAAAGCCCTGTGAAAGACCGTCCGAACCAGCCTCGAAAAGCCCGCCGAAAAATCGCCACGGCCCGCCCTGCCTGTCCGCCGCCGCTGTGATCATCGACGCACGGCATCGATTGACGATCCAGCGACACCTCTGTCGCCACCCCCCGTCGTCCGGAGGAAACGCCCGTCCATGACTCCGATTACCGACCAAAGCCGATGCACAGATGCTCTCGTTCCCCACCATCATCACCAGCGCCAGACCCGACGATGAAGAAGAAGACATCGCCCTGCCCTCTCACTCTCCGACTCTCCGAGCCGAGCCGCGTGGTGTGTAGACGTGTGTGAGATCGGGTGTCGTCAATTTTAAGAATTTTGTATTGTTCGACAGCCGAGAGCGAGTGTGATATTTTTCCAAATTTGTAAGACGACTCGGCTGTCCCCTGTTAAATTCCGACTCCGTTTAGGAGAGTATAACCCGCCCTTATGACGACTCAGTGATAGCCCAGGAATACGAATCGGACCATTGTACGGAATTTTATAACGACTGAGGCTATCCACTGATTCGAGGAAAAGTATTGTAACCAGGATCTGAGTGCATTGAGTGAGCGAACCCCGACGACCCGTAAGTTTTTGCCCACATTTTTCCCGCCCCGTTTAACCCTTTTTCCTCCCTCGAACACCCCTTATTTTTGTAGAAATCATTCGTAAAAGACTTTGCCTCGTGGTCGACACGTGGTCGACGTCCTTTGTTACACGAGCAAAGAGACATATCGCGCGCGTGGTGAGCGGCGTAAAACGCGTAAAATTCGTTATAAGTAATAGTTTTATTTAGTCAAAGTTCTTCCCTTCCCACCCCTTGAGCCCTTAAGACATTTTATTGTATAATTTAGCCTGTACCGAGGTAATATTGTAAGAAGCCGTCGGATTCGTGTACCCTCCCCCTGAGCCCTCTTCCCTCTCCCGAGCTAGCTGGACTGTCCGTCGAGACAGAGGATTTTTCAAGTATAGAGTTTTTTTTAAGTTTGTGTTTTTTGAGACGAGATCCGTGCCATCTGCACGATCTGTTACGGTGCTACACCGTTAAAGTAGCTGGCGCCCATTTGAGCCGTTTTTGAGTTAGTTTTCGATTTTCGTGCAACATACATCTGACCAGCTTTCCCTTACAAACCCCTCGAAGTCCCATTGACTGTCCCACAAATCCCCCTTAAGATCCCCATAACTTCCCCAAATTTATCTCGAATATTTCCCCCTTTTGCATCCCCCTTTATTAGCGCTTTTTGATAGTTTTGAACCAATTGCATTTTGATTATTCCCCGATATTATTGTTAAAAATTGAGTATTAGTGCCCCGACCATTTTCCCCCCTCTGCCCCCCGATTTATTATTTGCGACTGCCCCATATTTCCCAGCGATTATTTAGGTTATTATTTCCGTTTTTCCGCGATTATTTTAGAGTGATTATTTACCATTTTCATTATTTTTTGGTTACCGATTTATTGTTTTTGGGTTCTGTCTTCGACGTACCCGTAACGGCGTCGAAGCAGAAAGTATTATTGTGATTTTTCATTCGACCTTCGGCGTACCAGTAACGGCGCCGAAGCGGTATTTTTGGTTCATATTCATATTTTCGGTTAGACTCTTCAACGTACCCGTAACGGCGTTGAAGAGAGGATTATTATTGTTATTTTTGGTTTGGCTTCGACGTACCAGTACCGGCGTCGAAGCGGACATTGTTATTATTATTTATCAACTCTCCAAGTTTCAATTTTTGTTATTCTTTTGCATCATTAAACCATTGTTATTATTGTTCCCCACGAGTATTATTTTTATCTTGTTTGACCCCCCCCCCCCCTTTCCCGCCCGTTGCACGATTTTGGCCCAATTTTTAGTTTTCAAATTTATCGATGATTTCGCCCGTCCCACGGGGAATATAACATCACAATATAAAATAGATAAAATATGTAAAACAAGTAAAATAGAGGGTACTTACGTTACCACGAGGATTATGAGTAGCAGCATGAATTTTGGGAAAAGATTTTTTTTTAAATTATTCCTCGGGTGTTTTTGTTTTTTTTTTGCTTCCTTCCTTCCTTCCTTCAATTTTATTTTCGTAACGTCCTTCCTTCTATGTATAGTGGGTGACTGGTCGGATCTATGACGGACAGCTGGTGGATAAGTCGCGTCGATGCGACGGGTCGCGTCGGATCACCGTGGCGGTGGGTCGATGCCGCGGTCGATGTCAGGTGGTTGACGGTAACGTCAGCGGCTGCGGCCGCGCGACGCTTTTCGTCGGCCGTCGATAATATCGGCGTCACTCGCTCGCTCGCTCGACGTAGTAAAAAGAATTTTTCTTTTTTTTTCTTTCGTTGTCCCTTTTTTCCACTGTGTTATAAAGTTTTTTTTTTTGCACCGTTATCTCGTTTTTTTGTTTACTATTATTGGTAGGTTATTTATTAATAAATGTGTGTATATAATTAAGGTCTAGGTTAGTTATTAATTATTAGTTACTATTTATAGTTAGTGTCCTGGCACTATTGTTATGTTTTTTTCTCTGTCACTCTTTTTCTTTTCTTCTTGTTTGTTCGCTGTTTCACTGTCTGTTATTCTTCTTTTTTTTTCACGTCCGGGTTTTTTTTTTGTATTGTGTCACTTTTTGTGTTTTTTCGCTGTGCTGTTTTGGTGCGAGCACGGCTCGAGCACCTGCGATTCGGTCGAGGGTCTTTTTTTCCTTTTTTTCAGAAAAAGAAATTTTTGCCAAAGTAAATTTTTTTTTCACTGTTTTTATTGTAGTTTTTTTATGTGAGCGTGTTTGTTTAGAACGCCCGCTTCGGACACCATGTAACGGGATGGCACTGCGGGTATAGTTAAATTCGAAGAGTCGGAGGTGCAATATATATATATATATATGGTGACTTATTGGACGCAGCGTAACATTCGGGAGAGTGTACCGTACCGGAGTTCGAGCTTGGACTGTCGCTCAGAGGTGCGAGGCTGAGGGCCTCGGACCCTGCAACAAAGTCGCGACGCGCTGTCACGACGCTCGCGATAAGACCCTTCTCACGGCTCTAAGCCGTGAGACAAAGGTGCAGATAAGCTGCCGGCTTCGGCGAATTAAGACGCGGCGGAAAAATTAAGCCACCGCGAGAAAGAAAAATAAGATCGGTGGGAAGAGGTTAGAGCCGTTACACTACCAATGCATCCCGATTTTTTGCTCCTTTTTTCCCCACAGATTTATTCCGATTTTTTGCTCAGTTTTGCCCCACCTATGTATTCCGATTTTTTTTACCCGTTTTGCCCCACCGATGTATCTGGATTTTCTTGCCCCGGGTTATCCGATCGATGCATCCCGATTTTTTTGCCCCGTTTTGCCCCATTGATCCATCCCATTTTTTTGTCTCATTTTGCCCTGCTATCCCCTGGAAGGATATAAAATATATAAGATAATAATAAGCAGGCAGTGAAATGTACAAAATTCTAAGAAAATAAGGAAATCGTTTATGGTAATATGACATGTTGAAGGTAATATGGCCATTAGTCGAGCTGTAATGATAACAGTAACGTTATCATGGGCTAAAACATGTCAATTTCAACGGTAGGGGGATGGCAATTTTTTCCCACATAGCAGCATACTGAAGGCCCAATTCGTGAGAATTTCAAAGTTTTATCCATATTTAGCCTAACAATAAAATACTAACTGCGAAGATCGGGAAAACCCGTGTATTTTAAATGGAAAACTTCAACCCCCGTGGTCAAGGAGTAAGTATCTCTTTTTTAATCTGAAGAAATTACAGGGTTACTGTTTATTTATTTGGAGTCGATTTGAGGGGCGGCACGAGCGAAATTCGTCTTGACCCCACCTAACTGTCACCCTAGTATACATATAGGTCCATGAATTTGGTGTTAAAATGAATACAATTTTGACAGTACCGTAGGTGTACTTACAAGTTTATCATTTCGGTGTTAAGGTGTGTACAGATTCACCGTGTAAAGTTCGAGCAAATGAAAGATGTGCTTGTGTACAGTCTGGGCATGTGCAGAGATGGGCTTGTGTACAGTCGAGCACTGTGCACGGTCGCGCTTGTGTTCAGTCAAGCCATGTGTCGCGTTGCGGTTGTATACAGTCGGTCGTGTAGAGTCAGGGAAGTGAAGAGTTGGGTTCTGTAGAAACGAAGTACTGCCCAGGGTGAGACGACGGAACGCAAACATTTATTTACAGAGCTACGATTAAATCACGCATCGAAAATATTGAAAGGTCTGAGTTAATGCTTTAGTTTAATGTTTTTATTAGGGTGTTTCAAAAAAAATTTTTTTTTCGTTTCTCACCCCTATATGTATAGATAACGATTGCACGAAACACCTCGCGAAAGGGCGGCTCGGGAAAAAAATCTTAAGAGGTGCCTTACTCGACGTCAGGCTTAAATCGATTGAGGCACCTCAAAAGATTTGTTGCGGACGTTGCGTTTTCGCGGGATGTTTTTTAATGTTAAAATATGTAGTATTAAAGGGCGAGAGGTATGACAATATTTTTTTTTTTCTGTATTTAAACATCATTTAGCTAGTATATATTTCAATGTGCCAAATTGATTTTCCATTATTTGCATCTCTCACCCTTTCAGATCACATATATAAATGCGTCAAGATATCTGGCGAAAGGGAGGGGCGGAAACATTTTTTTAAAGGGTGCCTCACTCGATAGAAAATATATAGATGTAATGAGGCACCTCTTAAAATAGTTTCTCATTGCCCCTCTTTCGCGAGGAAACATGTAAAGCTGTAAATAATATTCTTAGATGGTGAGACAGAAAAAAAACTTACGTTGAGATAGTCCGAGCGGTACAGACCTGCCAAACGTGTGTTTTAGGGAAAAATTCAAACATTTCTCGATGAGATCAAAATCTGAAAAAAATCAACCGTATGGGCGGTGCGCAAATACTGTAAATTCTTGTATGTAACAATAATTCCAAAATGTTATCGATGTCACGCGGTACATCTTTCACATGGGCTTAAGGCAAGGCCAAAACCGTACGGCGAGCGGCCGAGTGTGAGAGAGACAATGCCACAGGGTTCGTGTGAGCGCGAGCGAGAGGGAGGTTAGACTCACCATAACGCCGAAAGAGGGCGAAACTGTCGTTTACTCTGGCGCCACCGACGCGCACTGTCTTTCTAGCGCTACGTATGAACAGGATCACAGTGCACTGGTTACAACGATGGCTCGCACAGACGCGCGAATCAAAAAATATTTAATCGGGTACGAAAACGATAAGATTTACGGACGCAAATTGCCCACCGGTAAACAAGTATTAAGTTTGTTTTTTTACAAACACAACATGCTCAATCTGACTATTCATCGAAGTGCAACAGCCACGATAGAGGAAGTGCAAGAATTTTGGCGTAAAGCCGAAATTCCTACGCGTCAAAAGTACCATGCGATAGCCAAGCTCGAGAAGCTTCACCAGACATGACGAAATCTGCAAAAGAATTGCAATCGCCAAAATTGTCGGGCTCAAAAGAGAAAAGAGCAGGATTTCAAAAAAAAAGTTGAAAAACTCTTCAATATCGCGCATCAAAACGTCATGCGAATGTTAAGATCAGACGACAAAGCTGCATTATTAATTGATCAACGACAGAGCAGAGAGCGCGAATTTATGGACTCGTCATCAGTGTCATCGTCACCGGGCAGTCAACAAACTACCGGTGGAATTAGCGGTAAGAAAATGGCGGGTCTCCGTAATCTATAATTAGTTTCTCGCGATTAATGAATATAACGAGTATTATTATACGATTTTCGAAAAACAGAATAATTATTATTTCATAATTTTTTAATAACAGACTGCAGTCAACGTGTGGAGAATTATGTCGGAGCGAGTAATTCATTCGTTGAGATCGAAGAATCGTCAGCTGCAAGCCAAGCGTTTAATGATCCCGTTGAGTATTCGTGTGTTGCAGGTATTTCCATATAATAATTTTGGTTCCAGGAAAAAATGGCCGAGCAAAAAAGGCCGAGGGAAAAAATGGCCGATCTCGGCTAAGCAAAGCCTGAATGACTAGGCGTGTGTTCGTGCGTGCGTGTTCGTGTGTGAGTGCTCGTGCGTGCTCGTGCGTGCTCGTGCGTGCTCGTGCGTGCTCGTGCGTGCTCGTGCGTGCTCGTGCGTGCTCGTGCGTGCTCGTGCGTGCTCGTGCGTGCTCGTGCGTGCTCGTGCGTGCTCGTGCGTGCTCGTGCGTGCTCGTGCGTGCTCGTGCGTGCTCGTGCGTGCTCGTGCGTGCTCGTGCGTGCTCGTGCGTGCTCGTGCGTGCTCGTGCGTGCTCGTGCGTGCTCGTGCGTGCTCGTGCGTGCTCGTGCGTGCTCGTGCGTGCTCGTGCGTGCTCGTGCGTGCTCGTGCGTGCTCGTGCGTGCTCGTGCGTGCTCGTGCGTGCTCGTGCGTGCTCGTGCGTGCTCGTGCGTGCTCGTGCGTGCTCGTGCGTGCTCGTGCGTGCTCGTGCGTGCTCGTGCGTGCTCGTGCGTGCTCGTGCGTGCTCGTGCGTGCTCGTGCGTGCTCGTGCGTGCTCGTGCGTGCTCGTGCGTGCTCGTGCGTGCTCGTGCGTGCTCGTGCGTGCTCGTGCGTGCTCGTGCGTGCTCGTGCGTGCTCGTGCGTGCTCGTGCGTGCTCGTGCGTGCTCGTGCGTGCTCGTGCGTGCTCGTGCGTGCTCGTGCGTGCGTGCTCGTGCATGCGTGCGTGCGTGCTCGTGCGTGCGCGTGCGTGCGCGTGCGTGCGCGTGCGTGCGCGTGCGTGCGTGCGCGTGCGTGCGCGTGCGTGCGTGCTCGTGCGTCCGTGCTCGTGCGTCCGTGCTCGTGCGTCCGTGCTCGTGCGTCCGTGCTCGTGCGTCCGTGCTCGTGCGTCCGTGCTCGTGCGTCCGTGCTCGTGCGTCCGTGCTCGTGCGTCCGTGCTCGTGCGTCCGTGCTCGTGCGTCCGTGCTCGTGCGTCCGTGCTCGTGCGTCCGTGCTCGTGCGTCCGTGCTCGTGCGTCCGTGCTCGTGCGTCCGTGCTCGTGCGTCCGTGCTCGTGCGTCCGTGCTCGTGCGTCCGTGCTCGTGCGTGCGTGCTCGTGCGTGCGTGCTCGTGCGTGCGTGCTCGTGCTCGTGCGTGCGTGCTCGTGCGTGCGTGTTCGTGCGTGCGTGCTCGTGCGTGTGCGCTCGTGCTCGTGCGTGTGTGCTCGTGCTCGTGCGTGTGCGCTCGTGCTCGTGCGTGTGCTCGTGCTCGTGCGTGTGTGCTCGTGCTCGTGCGTGCGTGAGTGCTCGTGCGTGCGTTCGGACAAGTTCGAACTTTTCTTCGCGCCTTTTTTTATCGGTTACTTTTTTCGCGAACCATCATTTTCATTATTTATAAGGAAATATAACACCGTCGGATTTATTCGAAAAGTTTTTTTTCCATTAGGTTCAAGTCCATATCCTAATGAGTGTAGCACGTCGCGTAAGGCAATTGTCGAGACGGCAAATGCCTCGCCATCAGCAACCCGGACATCTAGCATTCAGGTTGACGATTGAAACGTTGCAGGTATTTGCATTATAATAATTATATTTTAAACATGTTTTTATTATTATCATGATTTTGATATATCTATTTCAAGAAATTGTGATAACTTACGGCCGAGTGAAGCTCTAATCGAGCGTACCCAATCAAGCGAGTCATTCATCGGAGAAGAAAATTCGTCGCCGTCAACAATTCATACGATCGACAGTCAATTTTCCTGTCAAAGTAAAGCAGTTAAATAAATGGTTCATTACACATTTCATTATCCATGACTCAACGAATTATCTGAAATTAGACTTGAGTGGAAGGTCGAGCGGTGTGTCGGATGCTTGCGGAGTTAAGCGAACTATTTCCGATTTCGAAGATGAAGTAGCTTATGAGCTGGTTCCGAAGCGTAAAAAAGTAAATATAATGACTCCAAACCTGGTTGCTGCACTCGATCGAACGAGAACTAGTAGCAGAAGTGCAACTCATATTCTCGCCGCTGCTGCAACCAGTCTGGGGTGCAATATCGACGACATTAATTTGAGCTGCAGTGCTATACACCACAGTCGAATCAGACTGAGACAAGAAATCACACATGATTTAAAAGACAATCTCCAGTTCGCTGAATGTCTCGTCGTCCATTGGGATGGCAAATTACTGCCCGAAATCGTAGGGAAAGGAAAAGTTGAAAGACTCCCGGTGGTCTTATCTGGTCTGGGGATAGAACAACTACGCGGTGTGCCGAAATTAAATTCGGCAACAGGTGCCAATCAAGCTACAGCTGTCATTGAGACATTAATTGATTGGAAAATTACTGATCGCGTCAAGGGAATGTGTTTCGACACAACGAGCAGCAACACTGGTAACTTTTCAATCTCATTAATTTTGCTGAACATTTTTCAGTAATTCAGTGACACTTTATGAATGAGAGGAACTTCTTAAATATTAACGTGTAGCGATACAAAAACGCAGCCATGTTGAAAGTGTTTAATTACAGTAACAAAACCTTTCGACTTAAAACGTATATTTTCGGGATAATTATTCACTTTGGAAAGCGTCGTAGCTTATTAAGGATAAATCGTTGTATCAAGGTGTAAAAAAAATATTTCAGTATCCTTTTTCTGTTACAAGGTCGCAACAACGGAGCGTGCACGTTGATCGAAAAAAAATTGGAGAAAAACTTGATCTACCTTCCTTGTCGGCATCATATATTTGAGCTTATTTTGAGAAACGTCGTGGAACTCTACTGGCCTGCGACGGTCGGTCCGAGTCCTCCAATTTTTAAAAGGTTTCAGCAGGCTTGGCCAAACATCGACACGTCAAGGTACGAAATCGGCATAAATGATCCGCTTACTGCCGAAATCTTGCAAGAAAAGAAGAACGACATCTTGAGTTTCGTACTGGATGAACTACAGGTGACACTGACTCGAATCTTTCAATACTTCAGTTTTACACATCCATTTTTTGGGTGGAAGGTTCTCTCTAACAAATGGTTGTATGTACTTCAATTTTCAGAATGCTCAATCCAGGGATGATTATCGAGAATTCGCTGAATTATCATACATCTTTTTGGGCGAAGTGCCTCCAAGAGGCGTTACTTTCAAAGTCCCTGGAGCGATGCATCATGCACGATGGCTATCAAAAGCCATTCTGCATGATGCATCGCATTTACTGATTAAAAATCTATATGTTCAAAAGTCATTTTACTCTGACCGCTCAAGAAACAAACGCACTTCGGCAAATTTGTGCATTCATTATAGGATTTTACCTAAAAGCGTGGTTCACGGCTCCGATCGCAGTTTCTGCACCGTACGGCGACTTGAAATTGCTGCAAAGTTTCATTGAGTACGAAAACGATAACGCCGCCGTTTCGAAAGCAGCCCGAGAACAACTGGCAAGCCACTTGTGGTACTTAAGCGAAGAAAATGTAGCCTTTTCGATGAAAATGTACCTCTCAACCTCTTAAGCGAAGAAATTTAGCCTTTTCGATGAAAATGTACCTTTCAACCTAAAACGTAAAATCGTGGACGCTATAAAAAGTCGAGATAGCCTGTCTAAATCCTCAAAGCGTGTCGTTTCGAACAAAAAAGATTTATTGTCGTGGGGTCACAAAAGCATCGACGAGTTCGTGACTCGTCGATCAGTATTTCTATTTGATCAATTCGGAATCTCGAAAAATTCGTAGATGTAAGCCCTGAACTGTGGTCAAGCGATCAAAGTTTTCAAGACGGTGCAAAAATCATTCGAAGTCTTAAAGTCGTGAATGATACAGCTGAGCGAGCTGTTGCGTTGATCGAGCAATACAAAGATTGCCTAACGAGAAATGAGGAACAAAAACAGTACCTGTTACAAGTCGTGCAAAAACACAGAAAAGATTATCCCGATTGTCACAAAAAAAACCTTATGAATTAATAGTTATATCGATATGAGGTTTGTTATTAAGTTCGAAGTGAGTTAATAAATACTATATACTAAATAGCGGTTCCGATTCTTTCTTTAGCAAACCTCAGCCTCCAAAATTATTATTTATAGCTTTATATGGCTCCATGCAAAAGATGGGTAATGAGAAACTATTTGAAGAGGCGCCTCATTACATCTATATATTTTTTATCGATTGCGGCACCCTTTAAAAAATTTTCGCCGCCTCTCCCTTTCGCGAGATATCTTGACGCGTGTATATGTGTGATGTGAAAGGGTGAGAGATACAAATAATTGAAAATCAATTTGGCATATTGAAATATATACTGGCTAAGTGATGTTTAAATACAGAAAAAAAATATTGTCATACCTCTCACCCTCTAATACTACATATTTTAACATTAAAAAACATCCCGCGAAAACGCAACGTCCGTAACAAATCCTATGTGTTACCTCAATCGATTTAAGTCTGAATGTCGAGTGAGGCACCTCTTAAGATTTTTTGCCCGAGCCGCCCTTTCACGAAGTGTTTCGTGCGGTCATCATCTATACATTGTGACGGGGCTTTTCTGCTCCCGTCACAAAGAGAGCTCGATCTCCAGCTCTCGCTCGTATCGGCACGGAGCACGGCATCCTTTCTCCCGGGAGGAGTCCCTTCCAGGCGATCAGACAGGGCCAAACGCGAATAAACCGTTCCCACGACTAATTCTAGCATTTTTTTGTATTTCCGAAATCCTCCCGAGCGTACGGCGGTTGCAACCGTCGCAAGAACATCTCGACGCACCAGCAACAATCAGCAGGCTGGAGCCTCGCTACCGACCTCGTCGCCGTCGCCCACGCAATCAGCAGGCTGGAGCCTCGCTAGGCCTCTCGCCGTCCAGTCGCATCGCTACCGAAGTAGCGCGCGACGTTACCGACAACGGGGCCTCCACCCGTCAGCCTGTCACCCGGACTCGACGAGCCATCAGCTACCGAAATCTACAGCATCCGGCTCGTCGTTGCTTCCACAACCGTCTGCCTGGACGAAGCTCCCAGGACTGCACTACCACCGCTCCCGTGGATTTACCTCCCGCCACGGGCGCACTCGGCATCACGCGTTCACAAGATCTCGAACGCGCCGATTCAAAGACCCGCGCCGGGGATTCCTAATTCGAGGGAACCCAACAAATAGAGCAGAGGGCGAAAGACGGATAGGCACAGGGTGGGGGGAAACAGGACCCGCGATCGCGAGAGCGTCACCTCCCTCGGGGACTCCGTCGTAGGCCCCCGAGAAGGAAGGACGTGGTGACTGCTGCCGATACGTGCATATCGTCTCGCGAGAATACCGACATCTTGCCAATCGCGAAGTGGGACTTCTGACCGAGGACAACTCGAGAAGCTCCCGCAACAGCTACGAAACCGGTGAGATCGTCGTACGGGTTCGGTTTGAGGCTAGAGACAGAATAGATCAAGCTCGATTCGTTATCGTGGGGACGGCACGCTTTCGCGCGCGGCCGCGGAATTAGTTCTCGGGAGAATCCTATAAATTCACGTTTGCTTTACTTCTCCTATAGTTTCCGTTTAATATTTTGCCTGGAAGGTTCTTGCCTATTTTACTATTTCATTCCATAGTTTGCGCCTCGCGCGAGTCCACTTTTTCACCTAATTTATTTCCAGTTCTTTCGAGTCATTTATATCAGTCTTTTTCTGCCGAATTATTGTAATTTATTTCTTTCTTCTGATTTTCTTGGAATATTCCGCGTAACCCCGCTGCGATCGGGCGATTTTAGATTTGTTGCGTAAGGTACCGTGGCTGCGATCCACGCGTGTAGGACGAACGCGAGAGTGTAGACCTCGAACATTACCTGTTACCACTCTAGTGTTACCGACTTTGTGTTATCGGATTATTTTGTTCTCGAATTGTTTTGTTAAGCGTGTGGAGATAACTCCAGGGAACGAGCGTGCACGCCAGTCGCTTCTCGACCACGCTCCCGATATTCGCTACAATAAAATATCTTTGTGAGTTCCCATAATTTCGTCTCGATCCCTGTTTCCTCCTCGCGGAGGTGACCGAACCACCCCCTCTACCAGTTCCTAAGGCTGAGCGACACCGGGTCGCTCTCGTCTCTCGTTCGGTCCTTAACATTAAAAGTTTGTCGCGAGAGCTCTCGCTCTCGCGGCTGGCGCCCTTAAGGCCGAGTGAGACGGGTTTTGTAGCCGTCTCGATTGGGGAAACCTCAGGTGTTGGGTAAAACGGTTACAAATTTGGCGCCCAACGTGGGGCCAGGCGTTGAATTATTTTAATTAAAAATCCGCGAAAAATTAGCCCCAGAGGAACAGGGATAAGATCCTGAGCGAAATAGAAATTTCGGTAAACAGTAACCGGATTTGTTCGGGTCGAAGCTCTCGCTACCTGTGTGAAAGCATTTGTGTATTTGTGTGAGTGGGAATTGATGTTTGCATGAGTTATAGTATTTACCGTTGTCCGTCCGTAAATCTTTGTTTCGATCGCCGTCGCCGAGATCGGCGAGGCGAGCAGCGTTCCCGAGCGTAGCCGAAGTCGCACGAGCGCGACTCGGGTCGTCGCTAGACGCCCAGTACGCTGCCACCCAAGTCTCAGTGAACACGTGCTTCGCCACACCGCAACGTGCTACGCTCCCGTGAAGACGACGCAAGGAGGTTTCTTTTGGGATTATCAAGACAACAGGTAACGATTCCTCCTTTCTTAATACCATCCCGATATACCCTGGGACCCGATAAAGTCTCGAGGAATATTTGTCGCGAGCCAGCAAGGCGAAATAAAATCTCGCGTACGATCGTCCGCTCTCGCGACGATCGCCGGTACGCCGTACGCTCGGGTCTCGCCGAGCCGCTAGCGCTGTCTCTCTCCAAACAAGAGGTCGGCCGTTCCGGCTCGGTGCTCCCGTGTTTACATCGACTCGGCAACAGCGGCCTTGTCGATTTCAAGCACCGCTTCTACGTAGCCTTGCTCGCGAGAAATATTCTTCGCGAAATAATATTTCGGGAAGCTCGAATTATTCGAGAGCTACCTAGGGCTTATATATATTTTGTGTGGGCCGCTGACTCGCGATAGCTCTCGGAACACCGTGAGCACGTGTTCCCGAGACAGCGAGCAGCCGTCGTGTCTCTAATACCGACATCGATCTCGCCGGCCGGTTCACCCATAACCTTTTCCCCTCTCTCCCGTATATCTATCCTTTTTATTTATTTTTTTTTATCTTTTTTTTTTTTTTTATTATTTATTTTATTTTATTTTTTTTATTTTATTCGTTATCTAAAATTCTTTTGTTGTTCCCTCATTTTATTTTTTTTATTTTTTTTTTCCCCCTTCCTTTCCCTTTATTTAAAATTTTTTTTTTTTTACCTTATCTTATTTTCTTTTGTATTCGCTCTCTCCTTCCCATTTAATTTTCCTTTCCGGTATTCTTTTTTTTCCCCTTTTTCTTTTTATCCCTTTTTATTTCGTATTCTTTTTTTGTTATTATTTATTTTCCTTCCGCCTCTCACACCCCCTCCGGCGAGACTACAAAAAAAAAAAGAGAAAAACCCCAGCAAAGGACAGAACGAACCCGGACCTCGACTTAAAACAAATCTCGCAATCTTGGCGCGTCAAATCCCGCGATCGGTCATCGGGAGTGCCGCGTCTACGGACAAGTGGCCGCGAGTGCAAGTGTCCGCGAGTGTGAGTGGGGTTACCAGATACGACGGGGACGATCGCGAAGCTCTCGCGCGAGCGACGAACGCTGCGCGCTCAGGAGATTTCGCGCCGTACCGAAACTCGTCGGGAATCAGCTGTCGCGAACAGCCGGATGGCGACCGGAGCCAGCAACACGGGAACGATGGAGACGGTCCACGAGGTCGACCTGTCAGCTGACCGAATCCGTGTCGAGCTCCAACAGAGAGGACTCTCAATCGTCGGAGATACCGATGCGTTACGGGATCGACTCCTGTCGAATTTATTAATTTCGGTCGGCCCCGGGGGGAAGGTCGCGCAACACGAGGACAATCATCACGTTCGGCCGCGTCACAACGAGCCGCCGATACCGCCGCGCGACCCCCGCTCGCGAATATCACGACCGCGCCCCTCCAGGGTGGACATGGAGCACCTCCGAACGCCCTCGCGCAACAACATCGCGAATACGGGCTACCTCCTCGCGACCCCCGGTACCATAATAATTTCGACCGAGATTTTCCTCCACCCCAAGGCCATTCGTCTCCCGTACGAACCCGAGAGTACCCCAATAATTACTCGGGGTTTAATAATTCGCGTTCAGTCGCCGATTTACTACGGAAATGGGACCTCCGGTTTTCGGGAAGAAGGGGGGAGGACGCGATGGGTTTTCTCACGCGCATAGAGGAAGCACGCGAGGTCGCACCGATTCCCGACGCCGATCTGCTACCGTGCGTACCCCTCGTGTTAACAGGGATCGCGCTCACGTGGTATCGTGGAGAGCGAGCGCGCATACGAACGTATCGGGAATTCGAGGATGCTTTCTTAGCTCGGTTTGGCGATCCCGACCTTCAGTTTACGCTTCGCGAGGAATTGTTGCGACGTACGCAGGGCGAGGGGGAGGATACCGTCGACTTCCTGACGTGTCTCCGAGCATTGTTAGACCGTGTAGTCCCTCCGTTCCCGTTACGCGAGCAACTCGACTACGCGCATCGGAACATGTTACCGCGGTTACAAATCGCGATCCGACGTAACGATTTCCACTCGTTCACCGACCTCGAGCGAATCGCCGTCCGAGTCGAGCGGAGCTACCAGGCCGATCGGTACTACCAACCACCTCCCCCGCCGGAACGATCCGCCTTTCCGGATCTCGCCTATAGGCCGTCGCGATTTTACCAGCGACGAGGCGACTCGAATTATGCGGTTTTCGGGGAAATCCGCGCGCCCAGCACGGCTCGCTCGCGACACCCAGACTCTCGCGATAGGTGGCGGGGGGAACGATCGCCGTCCGCCGATCGACAAGGTTACCGCGGCCGAACCCCGGAGAGGGGAGCCGAGCGGGGTAACTATCGTGCGCGCACTCCGGACCGTCGAGACGACAAAAAGGACGAACGCTCGCGATACCGATCACCGGCTCGCGAGACCTCGCAATACAACGGGCGTCAACCACCCTCGCGCTCCGATTCCGCGACACGACGCGTCCATTACCCCGACGAACGAGACCGCGCTAAGTCTCCCGCGAACCGATCGCATACACCGCCGCCGGGAAATCGCTCGGTCGCCCACCGCTCGCCCACGCCGGGACGGACGGGAACACGCGATACCGAGGGGATTAGGGAAGTAACTTGCTGGAATTGCTGGAAGGACGGGCACCGGTCGATCGGATGTCTCGCCCCGAGAATCGTTTTCTGCTACCGGTGCGGGAAAAGGGACGCGCGAACCACAGACGACCACGAATGTCCGGGAAACGCGCGTCGGGGCCAACCGTAAGCGCGACGGTGGCTCCCGAAAACCCGATATCAATTTCTCCTAAAGCGCTACCGACCTTAGACGACTTCCCGGATTTCCCGAAATTGCTGACCGAATACTTCTGCAGCCCGCTTCGCAGTTCGCGTAATAAAATGGTCCTGCTCGTCGTGGTAAAACTAGGCGAACACCTCGTACCGGCTATCGTGGACAGCGGGTCTACGAGTACCTACCTCGGCAGGGGGGGTCTCGCGATTGCTACCGAGCTCGGATATCTCGCTCGGAGCGTACCTCCAGCATCCGCAACGATTGCCGACGGAGGCCAGATTACGTGCGACGAGGAGATCGACTTAACCGTCACGCTCGAGGAACGCGCACGGGCCATCGTCGCGCGCGTATTTCCCTCGTTACCGGTGCCGTTGTTGCTCGGGCTAGACGCCCTTAGTACGTTCGAGATCGTCGTCGACCACGCCCGCCGCGTGTGGAGTTTTAGCGGGGATAGCTCTCGCGAATTTAAATTCATGGGAAGCGACTCTGCCGCGCACGCGAGTATTCTCCTCGGTATTTCCGATCTCGAGCGTAGTGAGAGCGAGCGGCTCTCGACCTTTCTGAGCCACGAGCTCCCGAAGCTTCGCGCTGCGCCGGGACGCACCGACTTAATTGTCCATCACATCGACGTCGGGGATAGCGCGCCGATTAAACAACGGTATTATCCTGTCACCCCGATAATACGTGAAGCAATGAATGCCGAAGTAGACCGGATGCTCGAAGCGGGGGTGATCGAGCCTTCGAGTAGCAATTGGTCTACGCCGATCGTCATGGTGAAGAAACCGAATCTCACCTATCGGTTCTGCCTCGATTTCCGCAAGGTCAACGGGGTCACGAAGAAGGACGCGTATCCGCTCCTGTACATGAACCAGATTCTCGATCGACTACGCTCAGCAAAACATATCTCGACTCTCGATCTCAGCCAAGCTTACCATCAGATCCCGTTAAGCTTACAAGGAAACATTCCCAAGTGTCCGAACCCGATTTCGATAATTTTGATATATGTTGTAGAACTCGGAAATTTAAGGGACACGTATTTTTTTTTATCATCCCTCGTTGATATATAAGGGGTGAAACAGCCCCTCACACTTTGGCAGAAAAACAATAATTTTTTTTTTTTCTTAGGAGCACCTGACGATTATCAATGAAATTTGGTATACATATATCTCGAGCCAACAGGACTCAGAAATGGTAGTGTGCATCACGGACGCACCCCTTTAAGGGGGTAAACTACCCCTATCTAAATGTTTTTTTCTTTTTTTTTCGGCGAAAAATAATCGAACTGGAATACAAATAGCATCGTTTTGAAGCTAAAATGATATTACAGTTTACGTGTTTTTGGTTTTTTCTGAAAAACCACTGTTTGATCAGGTATATATATTTCAAGGCTTTCAATATTTCCCATAGAAGCACCCGACGGATTTCAATAAAATTTGGCAAGCATATATTTCAGAGCAACAGAATTGAAAAATGATACCGTCCGACACCCGCTCACCCCTTTGTGGGGGTGAACCACCCTGATCATTTATTTTTTTTCAGGATAAAAGAACCGAAAAAAATATAAATCGTATACAGCGGATGCTTGCATAAAAAAAACTCCCGTTTTCGCTTGGAGGGCAGTCAGAAGTTCAATGAGAGTTTACAGGATTTTATTTTCATATCAAGAACCATAATTTAGCACACGGCATATATTCGAAATATAGGTAATATGTGGATTTGATAATATAACATGAAACTACAGATGAAACTATTTGTATCGCAATTTTATTCATTTCATTAGAAACGAATAAAATTACAATAAAATAAAAAAAATATATTAAAATAAATGCATTAGCATTTATTTTTATTCAGTTCACACATGTAAAGCTTATTTTACCGAATCTGCCTCACGGTAGATTCTACGATGCGGTAATCGTTTCATTATGAGTCTACTCATATTTCTGGAAAAATAAAGATAAGATTAGTTCTTCGACTTCATAAAATCAAAATAACCGATCACATATTTTTTTCATGCGTATTTTCGTGACGCCAAAAATATAAATAGATCTCGAAGTTTCCGGAAAACTTCGGGCGGCAGGCCTGTAAACAATTTGGAACGAAAATAGACAAATGTTATCCCAAGTAGTCGTGCGGCTCTTTATAAAGTCTGAGCGTGCATTACTCCTCATCATTCGGTGTTGAAAATTTCGCGTTCGGAGCCTGCCGTGTTATCAGTGCGTTACGATATTTTAAACATGTTTGTGAATCCAATGAACGTGCTTAATTTATTACTTGCAACATTTCAAACAATGTATCTACCAACGACTGAAGTCAATCGGCAAGAAATCATTCTGAAAGAATCGATTCAAAAGATTCTTCTGGACAGTATATGGGACTTCAACACTTTAGAAGTATCTGAAGAATCTACATTGGGTTTCGTAGACGACTTTCCCGGAACAGACGCAGAATACGTCGAAGACGCCGAAGATTGGAGTGAGGAAGGAGTGGCTGGACCTTCTTCATCTGTGTGCCCTAGTCCTGTAAACGATGAAATCCCATTTGATTACAAAAAAGGGCAGTAGAGTACTGGCGGAGTGGAAAAAAAGCTATCTCAAGTTTTCTACTGTACAAAAGTCATTTGCCAGACTTACTAATCCTCGTCAATTAACGAGATGGGCAAAGCAAGTGGACGAAGGAGGAACGCGGAAAGTAAAATTGATGATTATCGCCGAATTTACATTAAACAAATTACGAAACGCTATAGAAGCTGGATTAATAGTCCATGACTCGGACATCAAAAAATGGGCTCTGGAAGCATGGGGAGAGCAGGGGAGTGGCGATAGGCCTTTCGTGGCCTCTTCAAAATGGATATACAATTTCAAAAAAGCCCATCGGATCGTTTCAAGAAAAATCACAAAGTTTGTCTCAAGAAAGACGATAGAAGACAGTGCTAATTTGAAAAAATCAGCTGATGAGTTTGTTGCTTCTGTCAAGCCTTTTATAGCAGAATACGGGCCTGAAAACGTATATAATTCTGATCAAAGTGGATTCCAGCTTGAAATACATTCAGGACGTACGTTGACGTATGCAGGAACGGAAAAAGTCGAGTGTTCTGCTCAATCCATATCATCTACAACTCATAGTTATACTATTCAGCCAATTGTCTCCTGTGATGGGCGACTACTATCTCCTCTATTGATAGTATTAAAAGAAGCAGGCGGTCGCTTTGGTCCTCTAGTAGAAAAAACATTAATCCGTCCCCCGAATGTATACCTCCTCCCTTCGTCATCTGGCAAAATGACAAAAGGTAATGATGTACTGCAATGATAATTTTCTTTTTATTACTGCCATGTGCATGAATATTACTGGTAGCAATGTTTTGCAATTACAGACCACTTCAAAACATGGCTAAAAGAGGTGTTCTTTCCTAACGTTGGACGAAGAAGCCTACTTTTACTGGACTCCTGGAGCGGTCACTGCAGCAATATTATCGCAGAAACGAAGCCTGTAGATAAAGATGTTGTGTTGATGACTATACCAAAAGGAACTACTGGAAGAATTCAACCTTTAGACGTTTATGCTTTTAGGGTGTGGAAAAACTTTGTGAAGCGTTTCTCTGACAATGCGATCCTACACAATTACGATGTTAATCTTCATTTACGGAACAATATTATAAAACTACAATCACTTGTACATAATCAACTATCTTCGCCTAGGTATCGATCCCTTTTTCAATATGCTTGGTATAAAAGTGGCTATGTAGACGACAGATTAGAAAGTTTTCCAAATCCTGTCGAATTTGCTTTCGAAAAATCTTCCGTCATGAAATGTGCTGTTTGCGGTGCACTACCTATAATACGATGCTCATGGTGTAAGAAAGCATTCTGCTTCGAACACTTTTTCCACGATCATCACTACTGTCATGAATATGAGCCATAATTTTTTGTTACAAATATTTTTGGTTAACATTATTTTTATCATATAGAATTTTCTGAAATTTTCAGTCCCAAGATTTTTTTGCTTTCCAGAATTAATATTCTTGGAGTATTCCCATATATCCCATATTCCATACATGTACTGGAACGAATAAATTTGGAATGAAAATAGTATCATCTGTAGAAATGTTATATTATCAAATTCACATATTACCTATGTTTCGAATATATATCCCGTGTGCTAAATTATGGTTTTTGATAGTAGAATAAAATAGTAGAATTAGGAATTCGCCCTCCAAGCGAAAACGGGAGTTTTTTTTATGCAAGCATCGGCTGTATACGATTTATATTTTTTTCGGTTCTTTTATCCTGAAAAAAAAATTATCAGGGTGGTTTACCCCCACAAAGGGGTGGGCGCGTGTCGGACGGTATCATTTTTTAATTCTGTTGCTCTGAAATATATGCTTGCCAAATTTTATTGAAATCCGTCGGGTGCTTCTATGGGAAATATTGAAAGCTTTGAAATATATATATCTGGTCAAACAGTGGTTTTTGGGAAAAAACCAAAAACACGTAAACTGTAATATCATTTTAGTTTCAAAACGATGCTATTTGTATTCCAGTTCGATTATTTTTCGCCGAAAAAAAAGAAATAAAGATTTAGATAGGGGTAGTTTACCCCCTTAAAGGGGTGCGTCCGTGATGCACACTACCATTTCTGAGTCCTGTTGGCTCGAGATATATGTATACCAAATTTCATTGATAATCGTCAGGTGCTTCTAAGAAAAAAAAAAAAAAATTATTGTTTTTCTGCCAAAGATTGAGGGGCTGTTTCACCCCTTATATATCAACGAGGGATGATAAAAAAAAATACGTGTCCCTTAAATTTCCGAGTTCTACAACATATATCAAAATTATCGAAATCGGGGTCGGACACTTGGGAATGTTTCCTTGTGAGTACCTCCCGGCCCAAAATGAATAGCAGGCATAGATGGTAAGTTGA
This sequence comes from Amblyjoppa proteus, assembly GCA_963922035.1. Lineage (NCBI taxonomy): Eukaryota > Metazoa > Arthropoda > Insecta > Hymenoptera > Ichneumonidae > Amblyjoppa > Amblyjoppa proteus. Next base: position 17,565,600 of record OY998233.1, read on the forward strand.
TAAATAAAAATAGAAAAATAGAAAAATGATCTCATAAATATTATTTATTTTACAGGCTACTTCGATACCCCGGGAGGACATCGGAAGAAAAATAATAATAAAAAATGTTAAATGCTACAATAAATATAATCGGACGAAATAAATAAATATCGGAATATAAATAATATTTCTTTATTCAGGGTGCACTATGGAGACTCTCACACACACTCACATCCCCCACCCTCTATCACACACGTCTCCGGGTGCGGTCTGACCGTGCCCGAGGAGTGGGGATCGGAGTGGGTATGGGAATGGGGGGTGGCTCCATGTCTAAAGAACTTTGTCAAATGATTTTCAACAAAAAGAACTTGGTCAAAAAAACTTCTACAAAAATATTTTTGCGACAAAAGGACTTCTACAAAAATAACTTCGCGACAAAATAACTTCGACAAAAATAACTTTTGTACAAAAGAACTTCGAAAGAAAGAGCTTCAACAGAAAATGCCACGACATAATGATATGATACGCCACAACAAAATCTCATATTTCACCGAATATCGAATTAATATCATCTCGGAATGTATGACGAGCAGAAAACTCGTAATCATAACAGTACACACGAAAGGCGTTCGCGTGGAACAGCGATCCATAATATAATGATAATAGTAAACACGACCGGTGATCATATGAATCGATTTATACATACAAGATCAGTATAAGCATCGACAGCTGAACAGATCAGAACTTGCGTCCACAGTGAGAAAAATCGGATCGGATGTTAGAAAATGCCGTTAAAGTTCATACGTAGTCAAAAAGGTAAACCGCAGTTAATACTCAATGGGTATATATATTCAAAGTGCAACGAAACAGATTCGAAAGTCATCTGGCGATGTGTATTTCACAAGAACAATCAGTGCCCAGGCAGAGCGCACACTTCATCTGCAATACGTACTGGTAAGCTTATTATTATTATTATTATTATTATTATTAAAATTTGCGCCGAAAATCACGATTAAATGCGACAGACGGGTGAACGGGTGGACGGGTGGATGGGTGGATGATGGACGATTAAAATTTAATTCAAGAAATATTTGTTCTATTATTTACGAGGCTTAATACATCCATTTTTCCGAATGGGGTAGGGGGAGAGAGGCTTCGCCCTCTGAATCCACCTTCCGCCTTCGGCAGACTTTTAAATATGATTTATTTATGATTTATTTATGATTTATTTATGATTTATTTCCGTACTAGGCACAGTCTTGAAAGAAATTCCGCATCATCATGCACCGCGTGCAGATCAAGTTGAAGCCCGCAGAGCAGTTGACCGAATGAAAAGACGAGCACGAAGATCAAACGAGACGACGACTGGGATCATTACTGAAGTGGTAGCAACAGTATCTTCATCAGCAACCGCGGAGCTACCGAATCAAGCTAATCTGATTCGAACTGTACAGCGGGTGCGGCAAAAACGCAATCCTCAGATTGTGAATCCACCGACACGTGAGCTTCTAGATTTGCCAGACGCGTTAAAAGAAACGATAAAAGGGCAGCGTTTCTTGCTCCACGATAGCGGAGGTAAAACCGCTATCTAATTTTCGCAACTCAAGCAAATTTGACGTTCTTGAGCACATGCAGAGTCTGGCTTGGTGATGGAACATTTATATCGGTGCCAGAGATATTTTGTCAACTGTATACTATTCACGGCATCAAAGACGGGAAAACCATTCCGCTAGTATACGTTCTAGCACCGGATAAGAAAGCCAAAACCTATGCAGACATATTGTCGAGTTTAAAAACAGCTGAACCAAACTTAAATCCGTCACGACTCATTGTTGATTTTGAACAAAGCTTCATTTCATCGTTCAAAAAGAGCTTTCCAGATGCCGAAATTCAAGGATGCCATTTCCATTTTGGCCAATGTGTCTGGAGACATATCCAATCGCTCGGACTCCAACCGCAATACAGTGCAGATGCGGACTTTGCCTTGCACCTAAAAACCCTCATTGCTTTGGCTTACGTGCCGCCTGAAGATGTCGTTAATGCCTTCGAATCTCTTATCAATTTCGAGTATTTTCATGACCACGGAGAAATAGACACTATCATCGAATACTTCGAAGAAACGTGGATCGGAAAACGCCGTCGCCGAGGAAAGCGCAACACGCCTTTGTTTCCAATCGAGATGTGGAACTGCTATTCGGCACTAATTAACGATCAGCCGCGAACAAATAATGCGGTGGAGGGATGGCATCGTGCCTTCAACGAACGCGTACGAATCGCGCACGCGTCGATCGGAAGATTTATCAATGCTTTAAAAAAAGAACAGGCTTCTACCGAAATCGTGATCGAACAAAGGATTGCCGGTCGAGAAATCGAAACACGTAAGCGCAACAAATACTTAGATTACGATGCTCGGCTGAAATCAATCGTTGAAGACTACGAGAATCGGGAGCAAATAGAATACTTACGAGGCATAGCGCACAATGTAACGCTGTAAACGCTATGAAATTACAGCAACGTAAATAACGCTGTTCGATTGGAAGCGATGTACAATTATAATGAAACGCTGAAAATACTCTACAATCATATATTAATTTTATACAAAAACTGTTCTGTTAATTGTACTTGTAATTGTAATTGTAATTGTCATCGTAATATTTGTAAACTCCGTGAAATAAGAGTAACGTATATCACGATGTTCCACTGGAATCGACATCGTAAACACTACGTACAATATAATAAAACACTATTTTGTTTAAAGATTCTATTGCTGATGCTGTTTTTGTATTAAGTCCTTATATCATGAAGTTATTATTATCAAAGTTATTTTGTCGCGAAGTTATTTTTGTAGAAGTTCTCTTGACCAAGTTCTTTTTGTTGAAAGTCATTTGACGAAGTTATTTAGACGTGCTACCGTGGGGGGTTGCCATAGCACACCCATTACTACTCCCGTTTTGTTCCACGGACCACTATCGCTGCCATCCAAAAGTTTTTGGAAAATTGCGTTTTGTCCCATTATCCCTCTTTGCCCCGATATGCCATTTGGCCTCGCGTACCTCTACTGATCGCGCGCGGATCTTGATCACTTCGGGGCGGCGCTGGTGTCGATCTCACTCGCGAGGGTCTAGCCTGTCCCTCGCTCTGAGACCGACACCAGCGCCGCCCCGAAGAAAAAGTTTCTATTTTGACAGCTATAATTGTGGGTGTCTTTTTCGCATATAATAATGATTGTTCGTGAGTGATAAAAAAAATGATTTGTGAATTATCGTGGAAATCTCTTAGTGTATAAAGTGGAATTTTTATGGACTTTTTTAATGTGATATGTGTAAAGTGTATCATGATTTTTGTGAAAAAAAGAATTACGTCAAAACGTTTAAAAAAGTATTAAAAAAGTGATTATTATCACATAATATAATTGGATAATCGGGTATTATCCATCTATTTTTGTTATCCGTATCATCCAGACCTTTTTTGTATTTATTTTTTACTTATTTTATAGTCGAAACAAAATTATGGTACATAACCTCCCAAATAGATAACTGTAATAAATTTTTGCAAAATATTGTTTGCAGATATCTAAATGGGTCCAAATTTGGTGGGCTACATGGTAAGGTTATAACAAATGAAGACTGCGAAAGATATATTAATTGGTTCGCAAGTTTTAAGTTTGAGCATGACACGGACGTCCGACCAACTAAAAGATTTATAAAAGATAATTTTTCTTGATTTTAGCTAGAATGTTTATAGACATTAACTTATATTTGTTTAATTGGTTTCAGATTCTCCAGGATGTTTGTCAACGATACAACCAAAGTACGTAGCAAATTTTAGCTGCGTTCGTTGATTCGTTGCGAAGATATACCATGACACGGACGTCCGATGCGAAAAATAGTAATTTTAATAGGCACTTCTTACGTCTAAGGAGTGAGTGCCTAAAAATGGGTCCAATCGAGTGCTTGCATGTACACGTATCACACACCTTCATACATGGACACATTTCGCGAGTAATACGCCCTGAGATGTGAAGAAGTAAAATGTCGCTGGACATTCACTCCAACGTCGAAAGCGAATATTTCCAAATACGATTAAGACATTCAGCAGCAGTTTTGCCCCCCATGTTCGTTGTTCCCCAAACAGACGAAACTTGAGAATGCAAAAAATGGCCACATTTGACCCGAATTCCGCCCAGAAACACGAAAAATAAGAGTTGCCGCAATTTGAAAATACACATAAAGACCATTAATAGTTTCCGGTGCATATAAGGTAAAGAAAATAATAAATAAAGGTAATGAAATACGCCCATCAACGTGCTCGCGTGTACTTGTATAAATATGGGAGATTCCATCCGATTTCGGCCATCCTGCGGCCTGACCCCTTCCAATTCGAGCGAAACTTTTTTCCTCTCTTTATATACATGTACAATGAAACAATTTTTTTTTAGATTTTTTTGAGGATCTGTGACCGAGCAATAGATAATTGAAAATTGGTAATAATTAAAACAATTTTTCGATGTGAGATATCTCTGTATTGGATAGGGGTATCGGGAAATATTAGGTGTGCGATGGATACGTCTTGAATGATACTTTAACAAAAAAAATAATGTCTAATTTTTCAAAAATATTTGGCATGTTAAAAATCAATTTGAAGTAGAAAGAATGATTTTTCGATCCGTTGGACATTTTTTATTTTTTTGAAATTTTTTTTTTAATTATGGTATCTCTTATGATTGTATTTCTTATGATTATGGTATCTCTTATGATTTAAAAAATATAATTTTTTGAAGATTTTATAACCTTTAATAATTTCACGGCTATGAATGTTCCTTTTATTCTTGGGCAAAAATACATAAAAATGTATTGTAAAAAATATGTAAAGTGTAGTTTTTGCCGTAAAATACGATAGGCGCCTGGGTATTTCTGCGATTCCATCGGGAAGCAAAGAAACCGCTGTTTTAAAATACTTGAAATCACTCATTTATCAATTTCGGCTATACAAATTCCCGATAAACTTTTTTCGTTAGTTGTCGATCCGGGACTACTTTTAATGTGTTTTTCCACACTGATAACGAAACTACCACTTATTTTATTCACAGTTGAATAATAAATACAGAACATTGCGTCTAAAAGAAAATACAATTTTTTCATGATATTCTAAAACTTCAAGATGACATAAAATTTAAACGATCCGATCTATTCTCTCGAAATTTCGATGGATTTATCGGACGATCATACTTCATCCGTGTATGCGTTTTTAGCCAGATAGCTAAAAAATTGTAAGAGTTGAAGTGCGCACAGGCATTTTTGAAGAAATAAAAAATGGTGTACAAAACAAATTAACATTTTTAAATTAAATTTTGACGAAAGATTGACTACTAACCACACATGCTGTGTGTGAAATTTCAGAGTGATCGGTCGAGGCATTCCCGAGTTATAGCGGTTTGAATTTTTGGCGGCTGATTCACACGCACCCACCCGCGCACGCACAGCACACACAGCATGTGTGGTTCATCTACGAATAAAATAAGTGGTAAATTCGTGATCAGTATGAAAAAATACATCAAAAATAGTCCTGGAGCGACGACTATCGAAAAAAGTTTATCGGGAATTTGTATAGCCGAAATTGAAAAAATGAGTGATTTTGAGTATTTTAAAACAGCGATTTCTTTGCTTCCCGATGGAATCGCGGAAGTACCCGGGTGCTTATCGTATTCTACGGCAAGAAATACACTTTTATAGATTTTTTACAATACATTTTTAATGTATTTTTCCCCAAGAATAAAAGGAACATTCATAGCCGTGAAATTATTCAAGGTTATAAATTCTAAAAAAAATTATATCTTTTAAACCATAAGAGATACCATAATTGCTAAGGTCTCATAATTTCTAGCATTTTTCAAAGATTTTTCAAAAAAATTTACAAAAAAATTTAAAATGTCCAACGGATCGAAAAATCATTATTTATACTTCAAATTGATTTTTAACATCCCAAATATTTTTGAAAAATTAGGTATTCTTTTCTTGTTAAAGTATCATTCAAGTCCTATCCATCGCACACCTAATATTTCCCGATACCCCTACCCAATACGAGATATGGCATATCATAAAATGTTATGTTTTAATTATTACTAATTTTCAATTATCGATTGCTCTGTCACAGATCATCAAAAAAAATCTAAAAAAAATTATGTTACATTTTAAACGTATATAAAGACAGGAAAAAAGTGTCGCTCGAATTGGAAGGGTTCAGGCCGGAGGATGGCCGAAATCGGATGGAATCCCCCATATACGTACATACATGGATATGGTCCGTGTATAATTCGCCCTGGGACGCTAAAAAGTGAAATGTTGCCGGTCGTTCAGTCCATCTTCGAGAGGGTATGTTTCGAATTAAGATATTGGGCAGCGGTTCAGCATTTGCATTTGTTGTTCCCCAGCCGGACGCAACGCAAAAATGCAAACATAGGCATATTTGGCCCGTATTCCACCCGGAAACACGAAAAACAACGCGTCGCCGAAATTTGAACATACACTTAAAAACCGGTATTGTGGGGTGCTTGCGTGTACTCGCATAGACACGCGTGTACCATGGACGTATTCCCCGAGTAATTCGCCTTGAAATACCAAGAAGTGAAACGTCGCCGGACATTTTTTCCAAATTCGAGAGCGAATATTTTCGAGTTAATACATTCGAGTTAATGTTCCCCAGACGGACCTAATTCGAGAGTGCGAGAAATCGCCACATTTGCTTCGTATTGTGCCCGGGAAAAGTAGCGTATCGCTGAAATTCAAAAATATACTTAAAAACCGTAATTATTGGTTGTTCGGTGCATATGAGGTAAAAAATGCATCCAATAGGGTACTTGCGTGTACGCATATATACATGCTTGCACATATGAACATATTTCACGACTAATACGCCATGAAACACGAAAAATAAAAATGTCGCCGGACATTCAATCCATCTTCGAAAGCGAATGTTTTCAAATTAGGACATTCGGTAATGGTTCGGTGCTTATATTTATCGTTCCACATCTGGACCCAACTCGATAGTCCAAAAAATTGCCGGATTTAATCCGTGTGACGCCTGGAAACACGAAAAACAGGATGTCGCCGAAGTTGCAAAAAAACACATAAATGCCGAAATACAAAAATTTGTGCAGCGTGTGAGGTAAAAAAATACAATCAATAGTGCTCGTATGTAGTCGAATACACACTCGTGAACACATGAACGTATCTCACGAGTAATTTCCTTTGAGACGCCAAAAAGTAAAATGTTGCCGGACATTGAATCCGTCTTCGAGAGCAAATATTTTTTGATGGAGCAGGATTATTGGAGGACAGGCAAATAAAGTCGGCACGAGACACTTTTAACAGTAACCGGATGTATATAGAGAGAGTAGAGAAGAAAAAGGTTACATACATCTGAGAAGTGTAGTACACGAGAGGCGTGTACTACGTGAGTAAGATACGAGGGGCGGGAAATACGATAGAGTTTTATTGAATACATGTGTATTTCCAACACTCCCCCATAAATCGATGATCGTATTTAGCTAGTCTCGCAAGCCCATTGCTTCGGTGCAAAACTTTAATTTTGGGCTAGGTACAGCTTTAGTAAGTGCGTCGGCAATCATTTCTTCGGTCGGTGTGTATAGGAGCTGGATTTCCCCGTCTTCTACGTGTTCCCGAACGAAGTGGTGACGGATGTCGATATGTTTTGTCCGTTGGTGATATCCAGAATTTTTTGCCAGGTCTATGCTGCTGTGACGGTCGTCAGGTATGGTCGAGGTGAATGGTGAATGAGTGTAACGCTGAGTGGTTTAATATGTTTTATTGTACGAGTGAAGGAGAGCGTGCGTCACAACGGTTCGGGACTCTGAGATGAACTGATGCAAGGGCCTGACAGAAGTAGGGCCCTCGCCTATTACTGCGCGCGACGCGGTATTCTTACGCGCTGATAAGACGGCCGCTGCCCGCGCGTGGCGAGTGCAGCGGCTGGACCGCTACCGTGAGAGCGTTCGTGTTCGCACGGAAGGTGCTGACGGTAGAAGGCTTACGAGAATGCTGATAAATGTTTTAACCCGAGTTTCCTGTGATAAAATATTAGTTTCGACAATACGGGATCGTCACACTCCCCCTCTTGCAAAAAGAGCGATGCTCCGCATCGGATATGATTGTTTACAAAACTTGGAATGTATGAGTCTATACAATGAAATGATTTTTGTTTGTTTGTGGGTCTGTTTTTATGCATTTTCGCTGTGCGTATGTGTGTGGTCAAAAATAGCCATTTTCCTTTGGATCCCACTTCTGACACCATGTGACGGTCGTCAGGTATGGTCGAGGTGAATGGTGAATGAGTGTAACGCTGAGTGGTTTAATATGTTTTATTGTACGAGTGAAGGAGAGCGTGCGTCACAACGGTTCGGGACTCTGAGATGAACTGATGCAAGGGCCTGACAGAAGTAGGGCCCTCGCCTATTACTGCGCGCGACGCGGTATTCTTACGCGCTGATAAGACGGCCGCTGCCCGCGCGTGGCGAGTGCAGCGGCTGGACCGCTACCGTGAGAGCGTTCGTGTTCGCACGGAAGGTGCTGACGGTAGAAGGCTTACGAGAATGCTGATAAATGTTTTAACCCGAGTTTCCTGTGATAAAATATTAGTTTCGACAATACGGGATCGTCACACTGCCTTTGTTGTCGCAACGGATTAACGTTGCTTTCGTCACCGTTCCGGGGTCGAGTTCCTTTGCCAATTTTCGTAGCCATAGCGCTTCCTAAATTGCGGCTGACAATGCCATGTATTCAGCTTCGGTAGTTGACAAAGCCACGGTTTTTTGTTTTCTGCTCTGCCACGATATCGGGGCTCCCTGCAGGGTAAAGGCGTAACCTGTTACTGAGCGTCGATCGGTGTTGTCGTTGGCCCAGTCTGCGTCGCTGTAGCCTTCGAGGTTTCCTTTTCCGGTTTTCGAGAACTCTAACTTTGCAGTTAGAGTGCCTTTCAGGTCTCGGAAGATTCGTTTAACCGCGGACCAGTGAATTTTTCCAGGATTCTGGCAAAATCTGCTGACAAGTCGTACGGCGTATGTTAAGTCGGGTCGTGTTCCTTGACTCGCGTACATGAGACTTCCGACGGTTTCTTTATACGGGACTTTTCTCATATCGTCGATTTCGAGTCGTTCTCGTGGCTCCATTTCCCGTGACAGTTTTTGGTTCGTGTCTAGAGGCGTGGAGATCGGTTTGCATTCGGCCATATTGAATCTCTTGAGTATGTCCCCGATATACGCTTCTTGATCGAGCCATATTTTTCCGCGTTCCATGTCTGCTCCTAGCAACATACTTCTTGCTTTTTCAACTATGGTGCGATTCGCCCGTTCCGCTAAGCCGTTCTGCTCGGGGTGTAGGGCACCGTTAACTGGTGTTTGATTTCTGAATTGTCGAGGATCTTCTTTAGATCTTGGTTGACGTATTCACGGCCGTTGTCCGTCCCGAGGATTTTTATTTTTTTATTAGTCTCATTTTCAACTAACCTTTTGAAGTTTTCAAATGTCTCGGCCACTTGGCCCTTTCTTTCAAGGAAATACATGAACATTTTTCTCGTGTGGTCGTCGATAAATGTGAGTAAGTATCGCGAACCTCCAATCGACGTTGTTTCCATTGGACCACATAGGTCCGAGTGGACGAGGTTCAAAACTCCTTTGGCCCGCTTGTTGCTTTCCTTGAACGGTTGCCGGTGTTGCTTTCCCTTGACACAGGTGACGCACGGTTCGTTGCTGCATTCTTGGGCGCCCATGCCTGTAGACATTCCGCTTGCCAGTATCTTCATGCTGTGTCGATTGAGGTGTCCTAACCTCTTGTGCCACAGCTCAGCGTCCGCAGTCTTCATCGTACAGTAGACCGTCTCTTTCGGGAAGTCGAGCTTGAAAATCCCATTTTCTTCGGTCATCGTAGCTAAAACGTTGCCGTCGCTTTCTGTTATTTTATTTCCTTCTGGTGAAAATAAGACTTCGTAGCCTCGATCAACCATTTTACTTACTGACAGAAGGTTTATGAGCTGTCTGGCACGTACAATGCATCTTTGGCTGTGATTGTGTCCGGGCCTGAGCTGGTTTCTATCGATATCCTCACGTTTCCTTTGGCTTTTGCGGACATCCCTGTGTGATTTGCTGCGCTTATCTCCACGTTGACGTTTTCCTCAGCTGCTTCTAACCACTCTTTGGCACAGGTAATGTGTGATGACGCGCAAGCGTCCACATACCACGACTTATTCGAAATGTTGTTGGATGAATAGAATGCAAAAAAACTTTTTCCTTACTGTTATTTTTCTTTTTGGGTTTATCGTGGTGTTCCGGCTTCTTGCTGTTCGTTGCTCGCTGTTCGATGCCTGTTGCTCGTTGCTCGCTCCTGCTCCGCTTCTGCACTCGCTGGCGTAGTGACCTTGTTTCTTGCATTTGTAGCACCGAACCGTTTTCTTCGGTTTATTCCTGTTGTAGAAGGCCGACTCGTTGCCTGGACTCTTACCGGCATGTGTGGATTTAACGTCCTGTAACAACTTCATTTTTATTAAATCTGCCGTAATACTGACGCCGGAGCTCTCGAGCCCCATGATCATGGGTCGATACTCCTCTGACAGGCCCGCGAGTAGCAACGTCCCGACCCAAACATCGGGTACAGCGAATGACAAGTTATTCAACGTATGAGCTGTCGTTATTATTTTGTGAATATACTCATCGACTGACGCACAGCTCTCTAGCTGCGTGGTGCAGAGCGTTCTCAACAAGCCGACTTTTCGTGTTAGCCCCGAATCTTCAAACGTATTTTGTAATTTATCCCACGCTTCTTTCGCGGTTGTCGTGCCCTGGATGTGCACGTAATTAATCGGGTCTAAGGACAAGACGATTTTTGATCTTGCACGACCTACCTTTCTGGCGTCTGCGGTGTACGCCGGTGTACCCTCCACGCATCCCGAAAGATCGTCGAGTTCTAGGCAGGCTCTTATTGCGATAATCCAAGTCGCATAGTTTTCTCTGCCCTTGAGTCTCTCTATTGGGGGCATTCCACTCGATGCATTATGTACCGGTGTGTCTGTTGACGTAGCTGGCGTCGACGAGTCTTCTCCTGGCATGGTCGGTGATTTCTTTGGAGGTTATGTTTCACTATTGACTGTCCATGCGCATTTTTTCGAGAATATAATCAGCGCCTCGATTTTCGCACGCACTCGCAAACTCGTTTCACTTTATTTATTCTGCTTGTGCCTGGGCCCATAACCTGATGGAACAGGATTATTGGAGGGCAGGCAAATAAAGTCGGCACGAGACACTTTTAACAGTAACCGGATGTATATAGAGAGAGTAGAGAAGAAAAAGGTTACATACATCTGAGAAGTGTAGTACACGAGAGGCGTGTACTACGTGAGTAAGATACGAGGGGCGGGAAATACGATAGACTTTTATTGAATACATGTGTATTTCCAACATTTTTAAATTAGGACATTCGGTAGCGGTTCGGTGCTCATATTCGTCGTTCCCCAGCCGGACGCAACTGGAAACTGCAATAAATACACATATTGGCTCGTATTGCGCCGGGAAACACGAAAAACAGATTATCGCCGAAGTTGAAAAAAACACATAAATACCGAGAAAAAAAAAATTTCCAGCGTATGAGGTAAAAAAAATAACCTAACAGAGTGTTCGCGAGTACTTGCATACACACGCATGCACACATGGACATATTTTGCGAGTAATTCGCCCTGAAGCGCCAAAAAGTAAAATGTCGCCAGACACTCAATCCATCTTTGAAAGCGAATATTTTCAAATTAGGACATTCGATAGCGGTTCGGCGGTCATATTCGTCGTTCCCCAGCCGGACGCAACTCGAGAGTGCAAAAAATTTCAGGATTTAATTCGTATCCGCCCGGAAACACGAAAAACGAGGTGTCGCCGAAGTTGTAAAAAGCATATGAATGGCGATAAAAATTTTGTTTTGTGCATATGAGGCAAAAAAATGCACCCAATACAGTCCTCTCGTCTACTCACATATACTCGAGTGCATAAATGGACAAATTTCGCTGGCAATATGTCTCGGGAGACGAAAAAATAAATCTTTTTTCCAATTTTGAGAGCAAATATTTTTGGATTAGTACATTTGGCAACGGCTTGACACTCATATTCGTTGTTCCCTAGATGGACGCTACTCGAAAATGCAAAAAAAAATAGGGATCACAAAAACTTATTAACTTTATTGTATATAATTATTATTATAATCTTAATCATTTTTCTGACCCCCACTTTTTTTTGCATTTTCGAGTAGCGTCCGTCTGGCGATAAAGGAATATTTACCCTCAAAATTGGGGAAAATGTCCCGCGACATGATGGTTTTTGGCAATTCGCAACGTCATACGGGCATAATATGTCTATGTGTGCACCCGTGTATGTGCGAATACATACGAGCACCCTATTGGATGTATTTTTGACCGCATATGACCGACAAATTGAATAATAATGGCTCAGACGTGTTTTTCGAATGTCCCGTGACATTTTGGTTTTTGGCCATTCGCGGCGTAATACCGGGGTAATATCTCCATACGTGCTCCCGTATATGTGCGAGTACCCACGAGCACCCAATTGGATGTATTTTTGACCGCATATGACCAACGAATTATATAAAATAAAATTAATAAGTTTTCGTAACTATGACGTACGGGTGTTGGGTACGTCTAAATTAACCTCGTCGCGGGATGCGCAACGAGTTCTATTTATTATTCGGGATCGTTTCCGGTTCGTCCTCTACAGGATGTTTCCCGGTATTTCGCGCAGGTCAATAAATAATTATGTCGGTGATTATGTCGACTCGACGTTTAATGTAAAGAATAGGTTTCTACGCAAAATATATATCGCAATCTCGTCGCAAGATTAGCCGGCAAGTACTTACACACGATCGCTCACTCATACAAATGCTCACACGCCCATACAATCGCACTTACAATTATTTTTTTTTTTATTATTATATGTTCCACCGTACAGCGACTTCGCTTTATACACCCCCAGTCTTCTCCATACCAGTACTCGTTTTTCCCCACCGGCGGCCGCAGCCGACTTCCCCCTCTGTACCGCATTTGCCATGGCATTTCTGCCAGCGGCATAGGGAAACTGCGGAAAACCTATGCCGATACAGCCGGTCTCCGACTCGGTTTCTGGCCTCGGAGCTTCGTCGTGTTTCACCTAGGATGTAAACATGGAGTACCGCTATATACATCCGACACTCACACTTAGGCGCCATTACGTGCGAGTGACCGATGTATATATCTGGAGCTTTGTCCCGCCCATATTTTTATTCTCGGCGAAACTACGAAACCGGGAATCAAACCGTCGACCTCCCGATGCTTTGGTCTAGAGGCGAGCACGCTAACCACTAGACCACCGCACCGGGTTTCGCACTTACAATATTCTCGTAGTAGTTCTGTGATCACGGTCCTTTTCTCCGCTCTCTTTCTCTACACCTCTTTTCTCTCACTCACTACACTTCTTTTACCTCCTTTGCTCTCTCGACACCTTTTCTCCCTCACTCTCTGCTCGTCTATCGTGAACGCACGCTTAAAATTACCCGACAGTCAATTGTTCGTGGCGTAGATAATAACACTTATGATCTGGCACGATCAGGCTCACCACCGCGGGGCACAGCACTCTTTAGGCTCCTTACGGCCTTCGCGACTTTCGCTCTAATAGACTGGGGTATTCCCTCGAGATTTACAATACTTTAGCGGGTGCTAATCCCTATATTTTTTTGCATTTTCGAGTACTGTTCGACTGAGGAATCCCGAATATAAGTGCCACACCGTTGCCAAATGTAATCCGAAAATACTTGCTCTTAAAGTTGGAACCACATTTTGATTTTCATCTCTCGAGACAAATTGCCCGCAAAATCTGTCCATTTATGCACTCGTGTATATGCGAGTAGACGAGAGCACTGCATAGGGTGCATTTTTTGCCTCATATGCACAAAACAAAATTTGTATCGACATTTATATGCTTTTTATAACTTTGGCGACACCTTGTCTTTCACGTTTCAGGGCGGAATCCCCCCCTAAAGAGTTTGTGAGATCGAAATATCGAAAGTATCGAAGTTTCGAGATTCTCATTGTTGACAGTTTATTCGCGTTGTGATTGGTCGACAAATGATGCTGTAGTTTGTTTTTAATGTTATTTTTTTAAATTTTTTTTCTTTAACTAAGAGAACGCTCGTTCGGTTCGCGAGTCATCGAATCAGCTGTCAGTTTTTGACAACTGATGATTGACCGACGTCGTCCGTTTAGGTCTGGCGTCGCCCTCTCGCGCTCCGAACATATTATTTCTCTTGGTCTATAATATAGATCACAGTCGATACGTGCGGTGATAATTGCTCCATTTACGGAAGCTCTCTTCCCAGTCACCTGTGAACGATCCGTGAGCGTACACGCGTGGACGATATAATAAAATACCCGAATCCGAATTTTTTTTTTTAAACCCGACGGCATCGAACGTGTTCGATTTGGATTCGGCGTCGAGCAATAAGTACTGAATTTGCGCGTGTGGATTTTTTTTTTTATAATGGTGAGTATAACGAGGACGCGTTGAAAATTTCGCCGCGCGTGAGCACCATCGGACGTCGTGAACACCTCTGACTCCAGGTAAGTGCCCGGCCACATGGTGTGCGTCGAATTTTGAGAGCTTTTGCTATTAAGAGGAGGTGGATGAGTGCGAGAGAGACAGAGAGCAATTTTGAAACCACATGTTTCTCCGAAATCTCCGAAACGATTCCTATTAAAATGTAAAACGAATTGCGCGGCGTATGTGTTTAACGTAGTACGGCGACCCACAATTCGTTTTTTATTTTGTAAATAACAAAATAAATAGACGTTTCGGAGAAAAAAGGATTCGAAATATTTTAAGGTTATGTTGATCTGTAGCCTCGCCTTACAGCGAGTCTAAATCCCTCTCGCTCGCTCGCACATGAGCCCTATGGTCCTGTCTCCTTCGTACTCGGCCGCTCGCCGCCCGGATGTAGCAGGGTGTAGACTCGCCTTAAAATTATTTGAAACACTTATCTCCGCGTTTTTAGTACATAATAATTCGTAAGTCTACAGATCGTAGCATTTCAAGCCCTCTGTGAATTTGAAATCGAGGGAGGAAACAACACATTTTTCTTGCGCATATTTTTATTTATTTAATTTTCATTGATTCTTTAGATAAAACACTCCGTGCGATTCTTTTAACGCATACACTGTCGGTGTGGGGGACACTGTACACAGACAGTCACATACATCAGTAAAGTGTACTATGATTTTTGCCGGAAGAAAAAACAACTGAATCTATGAACGGTATATACACACTTAAAGGCGAAATGTTGTGTGCATCTATGTAGATCGGTCGGTGATGAATTCGTTGGCATGGGGAAAACAAAAACGAGGGATCAACAGGCTGCCGGGCGGCTTTTCCTCATTCCTTCCGAAAAAACCGTCGCATCTACTGGTGTCTCCGCGGTCCATAAGCGACTCTTTAGTTTTTCCGATTCGACGACATGGCTGCTCCGAGATATTCAAGCAGTGAAGCGATCGACGCGATACGAGCAAATGACGACAACGTGTGAGTTTTTTTTATAATTGTAATATTTAAAAATATAAAATATATATAATCTGTGTTTTTATTTTTTAATTATTATGGTTTTTTTCCAGCTCGGTAAGAGCGTTTGTCGACGTGGCCATTGGGCCGAAGATCGTAAGAGGACAGAAATTGAATCGTTTTAAGTTCACCATCAACAACGGAGCCGGAAAAATCGTACAGTGCCTAGCATGGGAAGAAAATATTGACAGGATAGTGGATATGGTCAAAATGCAGAAGGTATTTATTTTTAAAAAAATACTAATATATATACACAATTGATATTTACAATATAATTACTTACAATTATATATTCACAATATAATTATTTACAATTTAATTATTCACAATACAATTATTTGCAATTTGGTTATTTACAATACGTTTTTTCATTAAAACATTTTTTTTATAGATATTGTTAATCGAAGGTACGAAGGCGACTACGTTGAAGATTCCGCAGTATAATCTGGGTAATGTCCCGTTCAAATTGACTGTAAATAAATTTACCAAAATTACGGTGGAAGGAACTCGGGAGCGGGAAGCTCGAGCAAACGCTGCTGTTCCTGTTAGAAGAGTAAGGTAGGAAGAAATCGCAAATCTAGAAGGGGAAAAAATAGGTAGGAATTAATAAAAAAAAATATATATTGTGATTTTTTTTGACTTGTCCGAGCTATTCCTTACGTAATTTTATAATCGGACAAAGGTATTTTATGTAGGGTTTGTGCACAGGGCTGTCGGTGGATCGTGACGGCGGAAATGTAGTGATTTTTAGGAGGAAACTTCAGAATTATCCCACAACACTGTCCGGAGATCAGGCGATTTTCATCACGAGTTTCCGGATAAGGATGTGGAGGAGGAATTTTGAAATTATAATCTGCTAGGTCTGGCTTGGAATATCTATTGCTCGGGATGGTTAGTTCTATTGCTTATCGATTTTGATCTGGCCGGAATTAACTTGACGACACCCGCCACTGTACCCGAGTCACGTACTGTGCTCGGCAGTCACCCGGGTGCCCTTTACGCCTACCGCAAGTATCTGGTCGACTCGCCTCGACTATACAGAATTTCTTCTGATTTATATGCTGCTACGAGTTCACTGTTCGTTCCTCTCGCACGATGTTTAAGGAACGGGGCTGTCCTGTCCCAAGGATTCTATTATTACAACAAAATTATGAGTTCTTGTTTGCGGCTGAAGTGCTCGGGAACAAGACTAATAATTTTGCTGGAACGCTGTTTCCTCGTCAACGTTCGCATCGGCGGCTGATGTGCACGGGGAGCGAAACGTCGGCCAGCGAACTGCGCGTTCGGTCGATGGCACGTAACGTGCTTGAAAATTCTTTCACCTCTGGTTCCACTTTGGTTTTATCGAACTGAGCTGGGCTATCTCAAGAAACACGATTCGAATTGCGCGAGCAAATAGATAACGAGTTGGGCTATCCCGTGATTCTCTATGCTGGCGCCAGGCTAATCGCGGGGAATGGGCTATTCCCAAGTCCCGAAACTACTCCCGATTTTCTAATTCCGCGAGTTGAGCTGTCTCGAATTTAATAGAACGTCGGTAGATAAATTTCAGGTGGGTGAATCTTTCTCATGGAGTTTTCACAAATGCCGGCGAAGTCCGGGGTTTGCTACAGCAAGGAGTGAAGGTGGGTAGCGGATAGAGATCTAGTATCAAGTGTCGATTATTCTTGCCGCGCGCGCTTATATACCGTCGCTGAGGCCCATGCTTTACGTCACGAATCGCGTGATGTATGACGTAGGTGCAACGACAATTAGCTCTTAAGTCTTTGAATATTTGAGCCGCGCAACGGCAATCTTTCCTTCATTCGCGCGCGGGTACGCAGTCAATATTCGGTTGGGCGGAGCTTGCTGCTCGGCGCCCTCGCGTCTCGGCGATTCTCGCGGCGGATCTCGTGCGCGAGCGCCTTTACCGACCACGAGGATTTCGGAACTCGACAGGGCAGGGTCCTGTTTCATTACAACAGCCCCCCGAAGGACTTTGCACGCGCGCGTAGTTGCAAGTGGACAGTTCTTCGTTGTTTTTATTTATAGTTTTATTTTGTTGTTTGTTTTATGTTGTTTTTACATTTGTTTATTCTGTGATGCGTTATGATTTCTTCTTTTCGGTGGCAGGTGCCTGTCTTGGTTCCCGGCGGGTACCCGTTTGCACACGGGTGAAGCCGATTTTTCGCTGCATTGCTGCCTCGACAATCGGGTCACAGGTCACGAGCCGCGGTTTTTCCGGCGGGACCGGCGTTGGTTCCGGCGCACTCTCTCCTATGATGATCGGTCGCTTGATGATTACGTCGCTCACGATCTTAAATTGAGGGGTCCCTAACGTTTAGTTATGTGACCGTAGAAGTTTTTTTTTTTTTTTATTTTAATTAATTAATTAATTTTTTTTTTTTTTTTTTTTTTTTTTTTATTGCTGTTAGTCGTTGGAGTTACCTTCGGTTTTTTTTCGGAATGAACTTGATATGTTGCGTCGTCGTCTTCGTTGCTCCGAGGATGCCTTCCACGGCGATCGAATTCGCTTCGGCTATTTGCGCGAGCTCCGACACTTCGCGGTAAACCGTTGCGTACGAATCGAGAAGTTCGAAGTATGCTTCCTCGGTGTTTGATTTCTTTGAGCGTAACTTCACTTCTCGCTGCGGGTTCTTTCGATTCCGGATCGCCAAGTGACGAGTGTATGGACGCGGGGTTATTTCATGGGTGCCCCCGGTTACCGATTCCGTCTGGGTTCCTTTATCGCACATCCTCGAACTTTCCCGTGCCGCGTTTCGGTGATTACTGATTTGTCCCGGCACCTTTCCGAATCTTCAGCTACTCGTCCGGGTGTCACCTCTATACGTCACGAGCGAAGCTCGTCTCGGTTGACCGGCTCGGCGTAATGTTTACATCGGCGTACGACTCGCTTATCGATGTTCAATGCCTACCGCTGGTCCAGTTATTTCTAATTTCAAGGGGCTACGGGCTCGTTATACGGCCGGAGGTCGCGTGTATGGTATTGTCCCCGTACTTTGTCGCTATCGAGGTATTTCAAGAGGTACGATGATCCCCACACGATCTGCTTTACCTCATACGGTCCTTCGTATAACTCCATGAATTTAGCGATTAATTTTTTTTCTGGATTGGACACATTTAACGCTTTGACTAGCACTCGTTCACCGATCGAGTATTTAGTCTCTTTATGCTTGTTGTTAAATTCGGCCGTTTGCTTGCCTCTTCTCTCTCGCATATTCTTTCGTGCATGTGCAATCCATTCTTCTTGTGAGGTTTTCTTATTTGTTGGAACTTCTGGTTTTTGCAGGAGATGCTCCCAGGGTTTCTCAGGTACTTTTCCCGTGTGTAAGAGAATGGGGATGCACCCGGTTGTTTCGTGGTGCATCTCGTTTACGCATGATTCTATTGTTCCGAGATACTCTGGCCATGCCGTATGTTTTTTTTTTAGAAAAGTCCGGAAGAAGCGCGATAGTTCACGGTTTGTCCGCTCTACCGGATTAGCTTGCGGATGCCGGATAGATGTCAAGATTCGCTGGATGTTCAATTTTTCCAGTGCGTTTTTCCACTTTTCCCCTGTAAATTGGGTGCCCTGATCCGATAGTAAGGCTTTCGGTTTCCCAAATTTCGGGATATAATCGTTGACCAAACACCTTATCGTGGCGTCCGCAGTTGCTTTTTGTAACGGGTATAGTCGGATTAATTTCGAAAAGACATCGATAACGGCCAGGACGTGTTTCATGCCGTATCTCGCTGATGGTAATGGTCCATAGTAATCGAGAGACGCGAGGTCCCCCGGCCGTTCGGGCAGAATGCTTCGAGCTTCGGCGTACGATCCCTTCGTGTACACTTTGTTTTTCTGACACGACTCGCAGGCAGCTAAGCGAACTCGCGTGAGCCTATACAAATTCGGGCAATAGAAATCGTCGCGCATTATAAGATAGCATTTCTTCGCCCCCGCGTGGCCGTACATTTCATGGCACGCGACAATAATTCTCCCGGCTTCGGCTTTTGGAATTACCGCGCGTGGTGAGCCTCGTATATTTTTGTAGAGAATTCTGTTTTTTATTTCGTATCCGGGAAGGTCTATTTTATTCTCCAGTGACTCGATCGTTTCATTCGTAGACGCGTCACGACGCTGTGCCTCGGCGAGATGCGTTAGCAGATCCTCTAGGTCAGACGTTACTCCGCACGCGAGCGCCGTAATCGCGATCTCTTGCTTGCTCTCGTGCTTTTCGGAGGTCGTGGGCCGGCTGAGAGTATCGGCGACCGTGTTTTTGTCTCCGGGACAATGTTTCAGAGTGAGGTCGTAGTCCTGGATTGCGAGTGTCCAGCGGGTTAAGCGAGCATGTGCGAGCTTGCATTCTCGCAAGAATGTGAGAGCGGCGTGGTCCGTTGTTACGATGACCCTTGATCCGAGTAGATACGAGCGAAATTTCTGTAGAGCCCAGACAATGGCTAACAGCTCTTTCTCAGTGGTAAAATACCCGATTTCTGCGCCCTTAAGGGTTCGACTTGCAAATTGCAGTACTCCCATTTCCCCTTTTTCATCGCGCTGGAACAGCACGGCCCCCAGAGCGTAATCGCTCGCGTCTGTTTCCATATAAAACGGTTGCGTTTTGTCGGGGTATCGCAGTATAACGTCGTTGCAGAAAAGGTCTTTAATGTTTCTAAAATGTGCCTCTTCGGCCTCTCCCCACTTCCATTTGACACCCTTACGGATCAGATCGAGCAGGGGTACTGTCGCGTCAGCGTGTCGATTTGTGAATTTGCTGTAATAATTCACTAACCCGAAGAATCCACGTAATTGTTTAATATTTCGGGGTGACGGATATTCGTGGATCGCCTTAACCTTGTCGGGGTCCGGTTTAATCCCTTCAGGGGTCAAGACATGTCCTAAGAACTTGACCTCTTTTCGGAAGAAGCTTGACTTTGCGAGATTTATCGTTAAGCCATGCTCGTGAAATCGAGTGAACAAGTCGTCGAGATTTTCGATGTGCTGCTCGAATGACTCCGACATACACAATAAATCGTCCACGAAATTGATAATATTATTCAGACCGTTTAAGACTGGCTGTAGACCGCGTACGAGACTCGCGGTGCTCGTTCGAAGCCCGAATGGTGTTACACAGAATTCGTAACATCTTCCTCTGTGTGTGAACGCCGTGTATTTCCGTGACCTTTGTGTCAACGGCACCTGCCAGAAACTCGCAGTCAAATCCAGTGAGGAGATAAATGGCATGCCCGTGCACTCTTGAAAGAGGATCTCGGGCGTCTCCATTTGTTCGTTGTCTGGTAACAGTATTTCGTTTATTTTTCGAGCATCCAGGCATAGCCTGACACTGTTATCCTTTTTTATTACTACTAGAATGGGGTTGCAGTACGGACTTTTTGATCGCTGAATTACGCCCAGTGAGAGCATTCGTTCAATTTCCGCGTCGACGCTGTCTCGGTACGCGATCGGTATCGGATACGAGTGAGCTTGGAATGAATCGTGCGCGATGACCTTGAGGTCGTGCTCGTAAGAATTGAGCTTACCCGGTCTTTTATCGAAGACGCGACGATGTTTCTTCAGCAGTTTGACAAACGTCGATCTATGCTCGGCGGTTGCCCACTCGGTAGCCGCGACCTTTTCTTCAAGATCAGTGTCTGTAATTAAATATTCACTGCAGTTGTTTTCTATCATTCCCCTAATCGGAGTACTCGTTTCCTCGACGATTGGGGGGTTCGCAAATCGCAATCGGTACGTTTTCGTCGGATTTTCGGGATCCTCGAAAATTAATTCGTAATGTTCTAGATCTATTTTTGTTTTTAGTTTGTATAGGAGGTCGATACCTATAATGCAATCGACCGTGAGTTTCGGCACGACGAGAATTGTGCCTCGCTCGTCGACTTCCTGGAGCAAGATGTTCGCGGAAAATTGCCTCGATACCTTCGTGGCTTTCTTTTCAGTTGCGGATGTGACGGTTACACCGATTAAAGGTAGAATGGGACATTTCCCAAATCTCTCGATGTTGGCTTTCCGACACCGCACTTACTTGACTTCCGGTGTCGATCAAGGCACGTACCTCTACTCCATCAATCTGAATCTTCAAAACGGGGCATTGTGGAACTATTCTACGCTGTTCCAAGTCCGGTTCGAGCAAATACTCTCTCGTATTTTCTCCGTAGCCTAGCGTCACTTCCCTTAGCGAGAGCTCTATTGGTGTGACGCGTGCCCGTTTTCCGATCCGGTGTCGTCCTCCGTCTCGCTGTCGCGTTCCACGTTTTGTTCGGAATTCTCTTCCTCTTCATCTTCTACGTCAATTGTACGTATTGTCCGCGACTGATCGTTCGAAGCTTTTTTCTTGGTATCTTCCCTCGGTGGCATAGTCCGGTTACCCGAATTCGTCGGCTTTCCAGTCCCTTTCGACGGTGCTTCGGATCTCTGTACAGCTATATTTCGCTCCGGTATCGTATTGTTTACCTGAGGCCGAGTTGACTTTTCGAAACGTTTCCGTTGACTATTTATTACGCCTCCGAGATCATACGATTCGAGCAAATCGAGTAAACCCGTGACCGTGCGGATTCCCCGAGCGAGTATCGCGCCGCGGATTTCTTCGGTGAAATGCCGAGACATTTTTTTTATGATCTGTTCATCCGTTAATCTGGGTGTTAACTCGCGCGCGATGCCGATCAGATTAATCGCGTACGACACCCGTTTTTGTTTTGATTCAGTGTTGTACCAGCCGTGGTCAAGGGTTTCATGAACGCGATGCTGGACGTCCTCGTTCCAGAAACGGCTGCAAAATTGATCCTCGAAATCGTTCCATGAGTTGACGTCCTCCTCGACCAGCGTCCACCAGTCCTTCGCGATAAACATCATACTTTGCTCGACAAGCGCCTTGAAATTATAACGCGGACCGAGCGTTTCGCAATATCGCTTGAATTCTTTGAGGAAGCGCTGTGGACGCTCTGACGGATTTCCTTTGAAAACGGGGGGTGTGAGCTTTGGTGCCCCCCAGATTTTTGCGTCCACCCTGGGAGCTTGATCGCACGGCTCGAACGGATTTCTTGCCCGAATGGTCGACTCGTGAGTCGGTATCGCCGGAAACTGTTGACCCATCTGTCCGTTGTTCGCGCGACCCGTGTTGCCCCATAACTCATCGCCGTCTATCATGCGATTATGCCGTTCTGGTGAATCGTTGTGATCGCTCGCTCGCTGGAGATTATATTGAGACGCTAGTCGTGTCTCCGTGTCTTCTCCACGCGTCCGCGCGTCGGTTGTTTCTTGCCGATTGCTATTTCCGTGCGGCACGTTCGGCATTGCTGTACCGCCCGCTCCACATGTGAAAACATTGGATATCGTTTGGCTGAGGTTCATAATTTCGCTGTGAAGCTGTTTCATGGACCCTTCGGTGTACGCTTTCATATTATCTATTCTTCGCTTGAACGACTCGCTCATTCCTGCCATTCTTTTTTCGACGTCCGCGTGATCTGCCCGGCGCTGCGCATCGATTTCGTTAAGAATCTCTTTCAAAGAGTGTATATCCTGTCGCGCGGTGCGAATATTAATCGGCGTCGGTGCCGGCGGTTTCTTACTCATCGACGTTATGATCGGTATATCGGCGGCGAAATTTGCTGCGGCTTGGCCTTCGGCGACCCGTTGGCCCAGATGAGGAATTGTATAAGACGAAACATTCGATGCTAATGTCGATTCATCGATAGAGTCGTTTATTACAGCAATAGCTCCGTTATCGGTAACCGTTCCGCTCGTTGTTAACGTTTGCGGTGTTGACGAGCTCGTTGTTGACGTTAGCGGCGTCGACAGACTCGGCGTTGTTATTGTTATGTTCGTCGCCGGTATTGTAGTCGACACGGTGTTTGTCGCCTTGGGAACAGCTCCCTGTGAGATGGGTGGCGACATTATAACGCCGCGTATTTTCGTGGCCTTGAATTCGCGAATATTCTATTCTTAAGTTACGACTTTCGTGCTTATCTTTCGACGGTGTAAGCTCGATGGTATTTGCTGATCACTATAGTTCTTATTACGATTGTTATTATTTTTTTTTTTTTTTTACGTTTAGCGATCGAGCTTTCACCGATTTGCTTAGACGAGTTATAATTTGCGAAATTATACGATTTTTCTCGCTCGAATGACGCGTTTCAAATTCCGCAAGTTTTTATTTTTTTGTTTATTAGCGCCACTTTTTCATTCGAGCCCCACGTTGGACGCCATTGTGATTTTTTTTGACTTGTCCGAGCTATTCCTTACGTAATTTTATAATCGGACAAAGGTATTTTATGTAGGGTTTGTGCACAGGGCTGTCGGTGGATCGTGACGGCGGAAATGTAGTGATTTTTAGGAGGAAACTTCAGAATTATCCCACAACACTGTCCGGAGATCAGGCGATTTTCATCACGAGTTTCCGGATAAGGATGTGGAGGAGGAATTTTGAAATTATAATCTGCTAGGTCTGGCTTGGAATATCTATTGCTCGGAATGGTTAGTTCTATTGCTTATCGATTTTGATCTGGCCGGAATTAACTTGACGACACCCGCCACTGTACCCGAGTCACGTACTGTGCTCGGCAGTCACCCGGGTGCCCTTTACGCCTACCGCAAGTATCTGGTCGACTCGCCTCGACTATACAGAATTTCTTCTGATTTATATGCTGCTACGAGTTCACTGTTCGTTCCTCTCGCACGATGTTTAAGGAACGGGGCTGTCCTGTCCCAAGGATTCTATTATTACAACAAAATTATGAGTTCTTGTTTGCGGCTGAAGTGCTCGGGAACAAGACTAATAATTTTGATGGAACGCTGTTTCCTCGTCAACGTTCGCATCGGCGGCTGATGTGCACGGGGAGCGAAACGTCGGCCAGCGAACTGCGCGTTCGGTCGATGGCACGTAACGTGCTTGAAAATTCTTTCACCTCTGGTTCCACTTTGGTTTTATCGAACTGAGCTGGGCTATCTCAAGAAACACGATTCGAATTGCGCGAGCAAATAGATAACGAGTTGGGCTATCCCGTGATTCTCTATGCTGGCGCCAGGCTAATCGCGGGGAATGGGCTATTCCCAAGTCCCGAAACTACTCCCGATTTTCTAATTCCGCGAGTTGAGCTGTCTCGAATTTAATAGAACGTCGGTAGATAAATTTCAGGTGGGTGAATCTTTCTCATGGAGTTTTCACAAATGCCGGCGAAGTCCGGGGTTTGCTACAGCAAGGAGTGAAGGTGGGTAGCGGATAGAGATCTAGTATCAAGTGTCGATTATTCTTGCCGCGCGCGCTTATATACCGTCGCTGAGGCCCATGCTTTACGTCACGAATCGCGTGATGTATGACGTAGGTGCAACGACAATTAGCTCTTAAGTCTTTGAATATTTGAGCCGCGCAACGGCAATCTTTCCTTCATTCGCGCGCGGGTACGCAGTCAATATTCGGTTGGGCGGAGCTTGCTGCTCGGCGCCCTCGCGTCTCGGCGATTCTCGCGGCGGATCTCGTGCGCGAGCGCCTTTACCGACCACGAGGATTTCGGAACGCGACAGGGCAGGGTCCTGTTTCGTTACAATATATAAAAAGTAGTTTAGCATAATAAACGACCTCACAAGATTTCACAAAAAATTACTTATTAATCTATAACAATAATTTTATTTACAAAAAACAACAATATTTATTTATATAACAATTTCATTATTTACAGGCTAAAAATTTGCTTATTTGTATATTATTTCTGTTTCAGAAATCGTTGGAATGGCTGAAGAACGTTTTTCGACAGGTGACCCACACTAATAATCAAGCAAGCTATGGTGCAGGAAGTATCTCGAACGGTGCACATAAATTGGAGATACGACTTATCTCCATGGCGGACCTCCCAGAAAACTTGACGCAAGGCGTGTCTCTCAAAGTCATCGGCACTGTATTCTTTACCACATATTTACACCTAAAGGTGGAGTCGGGTGAAGACATTACGCTTACGAACGAGCCACCATATCCGGAACCTGATGTGTTAATTAACGTTACCGGGCCGCCACCGAAACGTCAACGAATGGAATGATCGATCGAACCGATGTTGCCGAAATCCTCTATTTTTATTTTATTGTTTAATTCAGTTACGCATTACCCACCCTATGGGATCATACCAGAGTTTTATTTTCAGTGTTTTTTTTGTGTTAAAAAGCAGTTATTGACGACACCGATGTAGATCCATTTTCATTGTACGGTCTTCTGTTCGTTTTTTTTTTGTTTTGTTAAAAAACAGTTATCGATAACACCGATTTCAATCCATTTTCAGTGTACTATTTGCATAATAATAAATAATAATATCCCCAAATTAGTCTTTTTCATTTAAAAAAGAAATCAAACAACAGTTAATGCGGTTATTGTAATATAAATAGTAAAAAAACAGGCTTTGTACGCTGCGACATGGAGACGGTCCAACTTGTGCTCTACAAAGGATAGACTGGCACGCAAGAGAGCCAAGCCGACCATCATCATGAGTATTATAGGAATGTGTGTTAATTTTTTAGTGCATTCTTAAATTGTAGTTTTTTTTTATAATTAAAGTTTTTAAAGTTTTTATAAAGTAACCACCAAACGCTACAGAAAATTCATCGAAGCATATTACTCTTTTTTACACTCCTCCATCGTTATTGGTTTATTGTTATTATTTTTAATAGTATATTTTCATACAGTATATTTTTATACAAATTAAACTCGGTTTGGTTATTACAACGCTAATATAAAAATTCATAAACGTGCATACATTTTACTGTGTCAGATACGCACTGTCACACTGTTGCACTGTTGTCTTTCGTATCACGACAAACCAACGATAATCCCTCTGCACTATATTGCACTATGCACTTATAAACCAGTGTCATTATAACTTAGTTTTAAAAAATGGTTCACTTTAAATGAAACAATTTCGGTACATTTATCGCGTATAATATGCGTTTGCAGCACGAAAATAACCTCTCAGCTGACGATTCATCTGCAAGCCAAATTTTATTCGAATGAATCCCATCCATCGGCATAGCAGCGATACCGAAGAACCCGGCGACACCCTCTCGGCTCGGAATGTCGAGAGTAAACCGACGAGGTGTGTCGTGCGGCCAAAACACCACTCTTCGCTACAAGAGCTGTCAAAACGGGAGTTTCACATCAGCACCACCGAGACCGCCACTTCCCGGTGGCGAGACAGGCTAGTTGATCGATTAGCCAATCGATGCCGAAGATGCGCGCGCTGAACGTCGCGACGAGCCTTCCGTCGCGACGAATATCTACACAGCCACGCAGCCAATCCCGACGCCCATCGATAGCCAGTCCTGGATCTAACCAATCGATTTCCGCCCTTCTCGTCGTCGACTTGAAAGACCGACCCGAAGGCCGGAGAAGAAACCGGAAGCAGCGAGGATACCTCACTTCGAGCCACGGCTGCGAGCGATTAGGAGCGTGTAATAAGTGTGAGCGAGTGTAAGAATTTTTCGGTAAAAGATCATAAGACGACACAGCGACATCCCAGGCCTAAGACTCCATTCCCGGAGAGTAATACCCGACCCAGCGCAATACGAGGACACGATTTGGACGAACCCGGATTAATATAACGACCAGGCCGTCCAAAGGATATCGACTACCGAGGAATATTATAACGACCAGGCCGTCCAAAGGATATCGATTACCGAGGAATAATATAACGACCAGGCCGTCCAAAGGATATTTCGTGAGGATATTTTGTAACGAAGGAAGCGTGCTGGTTGGGTGAGTAGCCGATAAGTTCTTCCCCCCCTCGACCCCCCCCCCGAACTCGACCCACCCCTGCATCCTGAAATTCCACCGCCCCTGTAGTAGATTTAAGTGATTTCTTTGTGATATTTCTTGCCATTATCTTCTTTTTTTCTCTTATTATACGGCATATTTTTTTTGGCTATTTGCGACTTAGCGCCTTTGTCTCTCGGTGCTATCTCCGACCGTCGAACACCGGCTGCCACGTGCGTCGGCCATTAGCTTACGATTTCGTGCGCGTGAGTGGCGGTCATTTCGCGAATAACCCTTTTATTTTTTGCGAGCGTCCCCCTTACAATTCCCCCCCCCCTGCCCTGCGACCCTTCTAGGGAATTTTCATCAGACTTTTTTTTTGGTGCCGAGGTTATAGAATTAAGAGCCGCTAGAACAGTATCCCAGGGCCTGAGAAGTCTCATCCCTCTCCCCGCCCCCGTCCCCCGCTAGCCGTGTGTCGCGGAACGAATACTTCATTTCGTTCGTTTTTCTTCTTCTCTCTTATTTTAAATTCCAAGTTTCGGTGCTACACCGTGAAAGTAGCTGGCGCCCAGGCAGACCTGAGATTCAGGAAATCATTTTGTACAGATTCTTTTTCTTTTTTTTACCGGCGAGCCTTTCCCATGTGATCGACCCGTCCCCGCGTAAATTTTCTCCCGATTCCCCCTTCCTTGCGATAGCCCCCTTTTTGCGTATTCGTGCCGTCGTACCAGTAACGGCGTCGGCCCGAATAATCGACCCAGCGATCTCATTAGTTTCTTTTTTTTTTGTGTTATTATTAGGATTCGACGTACCGGTAACGGCGTCGAAAGGAACGAAACGAATAGTTTTTTTATATCGGCTCGAAGTACCTGTAACGGCGTAGAGGTGCATAGTATTATTTTTGGTTATCCCTAGTTTTTTTTTTCTTTTCTTATCTGTAATTTAACTTTGCGTTTCTCTGGTTGACGCTTCACCGTACCCGTAACGGCGTTGAAGCGGGGTTTATTAATATTCTTGCTGGTTTCGTCTTCAACGTACCAGTACCGGCGTTGAAGCGAAAAGTTATTATTTTTATTTTGTTATTGTTTTCACCGTTATTTCATTTATTGGTCTCCCTTTGTTAAACATGCTGAGATATTAAAAAGAATACCTTCTTGACTATTTTTCTACACAAAACCACTGCATATTGTTTTCTCCCCTGCCTGTCCCCGCCCGCCGCCGTCTTCGCGAGAAGAGACGTTATCTGGCTCACCAAGAAAGGGAAGTATCGGATAGAATATCCGTCATAATATATATATATATATATATATATATATATTTATTTATTTATTTATGGTTAATTATTTTTTAATTAGGTTGAATATCGCCCGTGACAAATACGGTCGCCAAATATATGGATGGTACCGGTGAACTATAATGTACAATTGCCCCTTATGTTTGACAAATAAAGAATATTAATAACATAAAAATATTAACAACAAATATTTACTTACCTCCCTTCGTATGCAAACGCAATTCACTGTCGATGTAATAATGTCTGCGATAGTATTGTATCACATGGAGCAATTTGTTTTTTAAGCGCGTGCGATGGATCTTGTATGAAACCAGCAGCATTGAGTATCACTGCAATCGGTTCGAGCTGCATGTGCTGCGAGTTAGAAACGACGCGAATTGAACAGGGTGCGATCTGAGCCGAGCTCGAACAATATTACCGAATCGCGCTACAAGCCTTAGCGTGAGTTAGGAATGATGAGAGAAGAGACCGACGCGAATTGACACAGACGCAGGTAGCCGACCGTAATCCGGCTTAACTACCGGGCATAAGGACCGGTAGGATTGAAATCGACGCGAATTGAACATGACGCGAGCTGCGCGAAACCCGAATCGGACTCTGTCGAACTCGCCGACTTTCCAAAAATGGTCTCGAGCTCGTCATAGCGAGATGAGATCGACGCGATTTGGACATCGCGCGATTTGGGATAGAGTAGAACTGAGAACGCGATTTGACACAAGTGCGAATTGGAAAAACGCCATCAGCTACCGTCCCCGCATGGGTAAGTTAACCAACCAATAAGAAATCGCTGTTTGAAAATAACAAGCCTTCATTGGTGGATAATTTACCCGTGTGTCGTGGAGAAAAAGTATGAAATTAAGTTTCATGAAAATAATTGTTCAGTCGCAATATTAAGCGGGTAACATATAGGTGGCCGAAAGCGATTCCTCTATTATGACCAACCTTACCCAATGCAAAGTCTCTAGCACACTACGACTCACAAACCGTTTCCGTACAAGTGACCCGATATACGTGCTTAAACGTGATTCCCGTCCGATATGTTCGGAGTCGAATGCATATTAGAGTCAAAAAGTAAAATAGTGTAATGTTTATCGACAATAATACATAAAACCCGACGGATAAACGTTGTATACTCACCACCTGGTAACCCGTCCTGACTGAATGGGATAAGAATCTTTGAATCTCTCGCCAAGTTGCCGAATTTCGTCCAAAAGGATTTTAAAGCATACTCTCACCAAGGATGGGGCAATTTACCGACGCTCGAAAGTACGAGCGGTCGGCAATGTAGATATCTAATCGTCCCAAAGTTACAGATTTTCGCCGAAGGATGGCGCTAAGCGTAAACGCTGCAACGATATTACCGCGTTAAGATGTTTGGGCCATAATCGCGGGAGGGGAACGGTAAAGGGGCTCCGCTGAACGGTTAGTCAGTGTGCGAGTGAGAAACGCAGAGAAAGCAAGCGGCTAGACAGAGATAGAGTCTTTCGTTTATTGAATTTATCTCAGAAACAAAACGGTGAATCTTCTTGAAATTTGAACACAATCTGTCTGATAGTATGTTCTTCGCTGTGGTGGGTTTTTTTATTTGAATGTAACAGAAATCGGCGGAGAAAATCGCTACGTTCTGTCGTTACCGGCCGATTTCCGAAGCGTTCACATGACACTTTATGCAGGTTTGTAGACGCATTACTAAAAAAACTACATGGTCAAAAAATCGGAAAAAATTGCAAGCGATTTAGTGTGTCTTTGCCTGCAAAGTAACCAAGTTTGATAGCGATCGAACAGAAACGCGCTTTGGGCCAAACATCCTTAACATACGCCCAAAACCGAGATTGCCGTACGACGACACTCTGATATAAAATACCGAGTTATGAAAAAGTACATTGATTTTCAATCAATGTAAGTAATGTACGCAGATTTCAAGTTCCAGTATATTAAATTTACAACTTATTTTGACAGTGTAGAGCGTAATATTTAATGAACACATTTTTAAGACTCCAAACTATAAGAATATAACATTTTTTTTTAATTAAAAATTTTTATAAAATGGTACCACGAAATACTCCCTTGATGGTACATCGGATTGTATTAAAGCAAAAATGTATGTTATCATTCACAGGTGAGCTAGTGGTAGAGTGGTAGATAGGACTGCCCGGCCTCCTACGAGATTACTGCCCAGCTGTTGGATTCCAAGAACAAAGTTATCAAAAGCTATGGAAAGGAAGTTTCCATAAAGAACCTGGCTCAGAAACAACGGCACTATGTACGTTTGTCATTTAATAGTCGAGGCCGTCGGCGTTGTTCTGGGCAGGGCACTACGCCAGCAAGATGGCCAGTTCCTGTATGCTCGCCAAATTTCCGGACTTGCGTCCACCTACGCGGAAGATCGAAGGTGACAATGAACGAAGCGACAAACCACTGTCATCTAATTGAGCAAACGAAACCTTATTATACATCGATTGATATTTATTGGGATTGGCGCTTATGAACGACACGATGCAATGAAACGAAGTTTATGTCGATGTGACGCTGGTCTTTATTATTCGCATTCTGACAACATAGTTTTGAGCTCATTATTCAGCACTTTCTTTTTCTTTAGTTTATTATAGAATGCTTTGTCTTGGTAATATGTATGAAATTTATATGTGTTCATAAAAATATATCAATAAGTTATTTTCAAAAAGTAACAAAAACGTCTACATTCTTTGCGTCGTCGAAATAATTCGTGCCACACATTAGTTTCAGAGCGCGTTCAATTTAAAGGCCATCTCGACCATGTTTTGCGGCGCTGTGTCCTCGTAACAAATGTAGAATTCTTTAGCGTGGGGAGGCGCGTACAGTGAGCCGATAAACCAGTACGCAGTGTTTTCGCAATAGAACAGTATGCCGTGTTCCTTTATCGCTACGAGATTCTTGTTTATCGTCGTTATGTCCATGTCCTCGTTGAGTATCTTCTTGAAGCGTACTGTGTTGTACAATAGTTTGTGAATAATGTGAGCCCAACGATTAAAGTTCCGCACAATCTTCTCGTTCTTCGAACGATCTTCTACCCTTCTCGAGGACAGTACTATGCCCCCGAGAACGTCCAAGTGAACATAGTGCAGCAAACGATCTTTCCCGCCTGCTTCATGGTATCGATGTATTCCGCTCGATTCAAAAGATTTTCTTGTATGTCCGATATGTCCATCGTGCTCATTTGACCGTCGTTCTGCGAAGCTATTACAGTCAGGAATATTGTTAAAGCATTGCTGTTAATGTGATATGAAATACTGCCACAGGTAAAAAAAAAATTGTACTGAATGCCATTTTGCGATCACAGCCCGCCAAGGGAAAAGAAAATTGTCTTTCCCTGGAAAACCGGCAGACGCAGGGAAATATAATTTTATTTTTCCTTTGGCGTTGGCCAAAACCCATTTGTTCACCAGTGTCGTTATTCCTATTTTTGTATATGCGTCAGAGTCTCTTCCTCGACGTAAAAAATGTCCGGACCGTCGTTGCCCTTGGTCCTGAAACGAGTTATTTTGTTACAAGGCACACACACGCAGATGCGAGAGTTCCGTCAGTCAAGGAAAAACTTACTCCGCCGTACAGCCTCCGCATTCAAGAAGAACGGATAATTCCGCATTCAAGAAGATAAATAATTCGTGCCCGAATCTTACGACAGGTAAAAACCATTTTCCCTGTGACAGGCAGGTTTGACTCTCGCCGGACTCCTCCTTTCCTCGATGGCATGGGAGCGGGTAGACTCTTCGCCAAACGATGAGAGATTTCATCGATTCGCTGTTCACCAAGTTGAGCAAACCGTTATGTCGAAGAAACGAGTTCACCTCTATGAGATCCTCGTGCGACAGATGAGAGGCTAGGAGATAGCTCTTGTGGTAGAGACAGCTTCCGAGAATCGTATACAAACGTTGGCAATCTATTGGATTTTCGTTCCAGAAAAAAAAAATAATAATATTTGGAACGCTTGCTGAATTTTCATTTTTTAATTTTTAAAATTTAGTTATCTTTTATTTTTATTTCTTTACATCAACTCATCCAATCTCTGTAATGCATAGCTTCCATTTCATTCAACGTGGCATCAATTTGCATCTGAGCGTCTCGTGGAAGATGAATGAAATGCGCCGCCGGAACGATACTCTCGAATTCACACTTATCCAAGCAGATCAGCAGATCGCGGATCTCGGGAGTAGTCCGCGACGCAGCGACGTTGTCGGAGCAGTCGGTTACGTTCGACAATAGAGCGGAAACGAGATAGAAGGAGTGATCGAGGGACAGGTTATTGTCTTGCTCGGCGAAACACTTGGCGAGAGTTTGATAAGTGAACTCGAGAGTTCTGACGATGTCGGCCGATTGCTCCGAAGCCTCCACGAGGCTGCACCAAGATTCCGGTAGAGCCATCAGAAACAATTCATCCCGTCAAAGTATTGTTACGTCCGGACGAGCTCTTGACGAGTCCGCGCTGAATGAACGTAACGGCGGTCTCTCTTTCGAGTCAAGGCGTTGGCCCTTTACGTCGGGGACGGAGACCTCGCCTTCCACTGCCTAAGATTTACGATGCGCTGACAGGGTGCCTGAGACTGTGAGTCTTGTAGCACGTGGTGAAGAGCATGCAGAGATATACGAAGAGTTGTAGAACTGTTTTAAATACTCACAAAATATATCTTTATTAAACGTCGATGCGTCGATACAGTAATTGCGGTACTTTTGACTAGATCGTACTCCGCAAGAGCGTTGAACTCAGCCGCGCAGGGCTGCTCCGAGAGAGCGTCGAGACTTAGCCGCGCAGGGCTATCGGAAACTTCCGTCGATCAGGGCTTTGCGCGCTCCGTACAGTACAAACGAAGTGTTGCAGCTTACGAGGCTGGTAGAATAACTGACTCTAGCCGAAAAAGGCTTAGCTTTTATACTAGTTCGCTTCCTATACTTCCTATGGTTAGTCGTGTAGCATGGTGGGGTTAATGCAGTTTCCAAATATAGTATAAATGCGTCTAGGTGGTGCGTTTGTTCTGAAAGAATTAGTAGGAGATTTTGGTAGCGCGGCTTCTTTGATCTCGGTGGGCCTAGAGGTTTTGGTCTAGTACAGAGGCGACAAGTGTCACATATAGTCTACTAGTTATGACCACCAAAATATTATTCCAGAGAAAAACTAAGAAAGTATGCATAGATGCACTCGAGCGGCACGCTTTTGGTCAAAAGAATTAGGGTGCCGTTGACCTTTTAACAGCTGCGCAGTGGCGAGATAAAAGCGTTCCGGCTTATGCAGCGGCGGCAAGTGTCGCGTGCAGCCTATTAGTTACGGAGGCCGCTAAGTGGTAGGCGCGTGGCTAGAAGAAAATGTGTCTCCGAGTTTGGGGCTAGCGTACGCTGCGTTGCATGAATGGTTGCTGCCCGGGAGGGCCTATGAGCTTCACTCCGACGCGTAGTATACGGGCGCGTAGAGGCGCATACTAGATTCATTCAAGACACACGGTTTCGGTGAGTGGGGGTACTGCTCGGGAGAGCCTATAGCGTTCATAAAAACATACTACGTGGTTACGTAGGATGTAACACCTCCCTCCTTAGGACGAGTGTTAGGGAGTGTGAGTGATATAACACGAGGATAAATGTGTATTGCGGTGTATTGTTAATAAGGCACAAGTACATAAATGTTTGTGTATAGCTAGTATGATTATATACGTGATTATATGTTTTGTATATGTTTTGTATATATATGATTTAATCCTCGTCGCTACTGTTCTCTGGGTTTATGTGAGAATAGCGTAGTCGATTTGGGTGCACAACCCGAGTTTCTCGACCGATTTTAATTTTTATATTTCCATCTCTCATAACTTCTTTTACTTCGTGAGGACCAGTGTAATGGTCTCCGAACTTTCCTAGCTTTTTTCCTCGTTGCAAGTATACACAGTCGCCCAGATGGAAGTCGTGTGCGTGCACTTTCCGGTCGTAATATTTTTTTGACCGTTCTTTGGAAGCTACTAAGTGCTCCTTAGCTATCCCTTGTATGTCGTGGAGCTTGGTCGCTAGCTCGACGAGATAGTCAGCATATGTTCGCCCCTCTTCGTCACTGGCTGGTGCTTTGTAGGACGGCTGGCGCGCGAGTCTTCCAAACACGAGTTCAAAGGGCGTATGTTTTGTACCTTCGTGTACACTTGTGTTATAGGAAAAGGTGGCGAGCTCTAGCCACTCATCCCATTCCTCATCACTACTCACATATTGCTTCAAGTATTCTACTAGAGAGTGGTGAGATCTCTCCAGTGATCCATTAGACTGCGGGTGAAATGCTGTGGTGCGGCATTGCTTGATTTTAAATTTCTTGGCAACGCTTTTCATTAGTGAGCTTAAAAAGTTTGCTCCTTGATCTGTGAGGATAATTTTGGGAGCTCCGAAGATACATATGCAATGCTTAATGAGAGCGTCAGCGATGTTGGCTGAAGTGGCTCTAGGGAGTGCTACTGCGAGTGAATGCTTCGTGAGAAGATCCTGCATGGTGAGGATATATTCGTTGCCTTTTTCTGTGCGCGGCAGGGGTCCCACTATGTCCATCGAGATCTTGTCGAACGCTGAATCTGGTGTGTCCGTGATGATCATAGGCTGCCGAGTTTTTACACGCACCAATTTTTTTAAATGGCAAGGGAGGCAGTGTTGGATATACTCTCGGATATCCTCCTTCATATTTTCCCAGTAATACCGTTGGCGAATTCGGTTGTAGGTTTTCGTTACACCCTTGTGTCCACCTAGTGCCGAGGCGTGTGCCTCGCCCATGATTTCTTTTCGCTCCTCGGGTGCTGGATATTTTATTATCCCCAGACAGACTATTAATTTTGTTGATATACCCATAAATGCCTTTTTTAATGTTGCGAATACGTGTTCCCACGGTATCCCATTGATCTCCTTCGTCTTTGCTACGCTAATTGAGCGCAAATTGAGTCCTACGAGAGTCTTTTTTAACTCTTTTTGCATTAAATGAAGAGTGTTACGGTCGACAAGTGCTCCATTTTTCCCTTTCATGACCATAGCGATGTGGTGTTTTGAATTATGTTTGATCATGCTAACGCTACCGAGTTTGAGACCGCGAAACTTCGGTACGGCGCGTCGATCGGATAGCATTTTGGAGCCTTCATCACATGGCTCCCCAGTTTCTGAGAGAAAATACAGATAATTATCCTTTCGCATAAACAATTGTTCGTTGTTTGTTATTTGGAGGCTGCTCCTGGTTCCTGCTGGCCTCTCTACAGCTTCGTGTTGCTGATAATTATCGATTGAATCCGCGTCTGATCGGTCGAATATATATTCTTCCGATTCTCCGGATATGCTAAAAGTTTCGTCCTCGTCGAAAATCGCGAAGGTTGAGACTTGATTTCGCGTATCTCTTGGCATAAGGGGTTCACCTTCTACTCCAGGTAGGACCGGTGATTCTTGCCGTTTGGCTTTTCGTCGAGTCGCTCTGGGGATCGGTTTTTCCTGAGTCATACTCGAAACTTGTTTTTTCTCTCGACTACGTAACCGCGATGCCACGGGTGCATCGTCTGTCATTTGTTCCTCGGGTTTTTCCTTGTTACGGGATCCCGATGCAACCTCTTGAGATTGCTTAACTGCTTGTTTAGAGGCTGGCTTAGCGGGTGGCTTCGGAGCCGTCCCTTGGGGCCTTTTCCGAAGTCGTCGAGCTATAGGCTCGTCTTCTTTGTCCAATTCCTCTCCCTCTGTAGATGCCTTTGCGCGCTTTGCTATCGGGTAAGCGTGCTGCACAGGCGGCTCGAGCTTGTTCTCGCTCGAGGCGTCCTCGCAAGGGTTGCGAGATAGTGCGTCAGCGTTCACATTCATCTTACCTGCTTTGTGGATGACTTCGTACTCATATTCTTCGAGTCGCAGACGCCAACGTGTCAAGCGCGATGTAGGGTCCTTCGAAGTATGTATCCAAACCAAAGGCTTATGGTCAGTTACTAGCTTGAAAGGTCTACCGTAAAGATAGGGCCTGAATTGGGAGACCGAGTGTAATATTGCAACGGCCTCTTTTTCGTAAGTACTATATTTTTGTTCTGTATCGTTTAGTACTCTGGAAGTATATGCGATGGGACGATCCTTTCCTAAGGTTCCCTGGCTTAATATGCCTCCGACTGCTGTTCCTGAAGCATCCGTTGTAACAATAAACGGTTTAGTAAAGTCAGGGTATTGCAGCACTGGCTCCTCGCATAACTTGTCTCGCAGCGTCTCGAACGCGGCTTGCTGCGGCTGGGACCACTTGAAGGCGGCTTCCTTTTTTAACAGGACCGTCAAGGGTCTGGCTATTTGAGAAAAATTATCTATGAAGCGCCTGTAGTAGCCTGCTAGTCCGAGGAATTGCCGAATATTTTTCACGTTTTTCGGTCTTGGAAAATTTTTGACTGCGGATAGCTTGGCTGGATCGGGTCTGACCCCGTCTCTTCCTATTATGTGGCCTAGATAAGCGACTTCGTGTCGCAAAAATTCGCATTTATCAGGCTGTAATTTTAGATGTGCGTCTCTTAAACGCTTCATGAGTCTCTCAATTTTTAACTCATGTTCTTCTAGTGTAGAAGCGTATATGACTATGTCATCTAGGTACACAAATGCATCGGAGCCTTGAACTCCGGTAAGTACCTGATTCATGAGTCGTTGGAACGTCGCTGGGGCGTTCTTTAATCCGAACGGCATTCGGGCGAACTCGTAATGACCGTACGGTGTGGAAAAGGCTGTTTTATGCCTGTCTTCCGCGTGCATCTCGATCTGATGAAAACCAGATGCGAGATCGAATGTAGAGAAATACACAGCTCCTCCTAGCTGGTCCAGTATTTCGTTTATAAGCGGTAGCGGATATGCGTCGCTAATAGTTTTTTCGTTTAGAGCGCGGTAATCAAGTACCATACGCCATCTTTTATTACCTTGGGAGTCGGCCTTCTTGGGGACGATCCATACAGGTGAATTATACGGAGAGTTGGATGGCTGTATTATGCCTCCATTTAGCAGATCGTTCACTTGACGATTTATTTCTTCTTTTAGAGTCGGCGGGTATCTGTACTGCCGAAAATTAATTGGAATTTCATCCGTCGTAATTATGCGATGCTGTAGGACATTTGTGGACATTAATTTTTCTCCAGGTAAATAATACCTGTCGTGAAATTCTTCGAGATGCATTTGTATGCTCTCTTGTTCTTCTGGATTCAGGTGATCCAGGCGTAGTAGGCTCTTAATTTTTGAGACTCTATCGTCTTTTTGTACGGCGCTTGCCGTTTTTACTTTGCCTTCAATTAATTCGTCCGCGTTGCGGGATTCATTTTGTGCTTCTTGTGAGCTTGCATCATTTTCGTCTGGAATTGCATATAATTCCGACACTTTGTATGATTTGTATGTGGGCACGTCGTGCTCTCCGCACGGTGCATTTATTTTGTCCTTTTCTTGGGGCGTCTCTGTCCCGTTGCCTTCAGGCAATAGCTGGTTGGACCCGGCTGCTGCGTGAAGTAGGGCTGGCGTGGCCTCCGTTTCGTTTTTTATAGCATCTGTTTCTTCTTGAAGATTATCATCGATGAATTCTTCGTATGGTTCTATGCTGAGAACCGGCACGGCTACTTCAATTTCTTCTTCCGTGCTGTTAATGAGATATAGATGAGCTTTGCCATCATTATTTGCGACGAGTGCGTCGCCGAGATAGACTCCTTCTGAGATAAATTGGCGAGGTAAATAGCCAAACTTGACTTCTGGATTGGCTACTCGCACGTAGAAATGACCCTTGGTTCGGGCTGGAACTATTATTGTTTCAAGTTTCATGAATGGAATAGAGTTCATGCCCCATCTCAGGCATCGATCTGAGTACGATACGTCGGCGTGGTACGTACGGAAGAAATCCGTGCCGATCAATCCATCGTCCTCGATTGGAAAATCGCCCTTTACCAGGTGGAAAGTGACTCTGGAGTCGAGTATGCGTATTTCCGTTCTTCCCAGTGTGCTGACGTAATCCTTTGTTATACCGCTGATCTGAACAATATCTGTAGCATCGACTTGCACGTGATGTGCTATTTGCTTACTTTTGATTAAGTTCAAGGAAGATCCAGTGTCAATCATTAACATCGTTGGTTGTAGAAAGTCCTCGGATATTACCTTAACGACTGGTACATTACTCGTGCGATTTAGTAGAGCTGTAGCTACCCTTGTCGCTGGGTTGTTTGCTTCCTCTGGACGTGTGTATCTTACAGGACGTTGCTGGGAATTTTCCTGCGATTCATTCGTTCGATTATATGGTGGTGAGTGGGAGGCGTTCTGTCGGGTTTTCTGGTTATTCCAATATTGCAATTTGCGGCAATTATCGATTGTGTGACCGGCAAATTTGCAAAAGCGACAGGTTTGCCGTTGGTTCGAGTTTGAAGAGTATCCTGGACCTTGATTCCTTCTCGTATCCTGATAACGTCGATTATTATTATTGTATTGCTGTTGCCTTGGGCTGTTACTACGCTCAGTGCGTGGTTCACCATTATTGGCTGTTTCCTGTGGATTTTTCG
Organism: Amblyjoppa proteus; assembly: GCA_963922035.1. NCBI lineage: Eukaryota > Metazoa > Arthropoda > Insecta > Hymenoptera > Ichneumonidae > Amblyjoppa > Amblyjoppa proteus. Next base: position 17,604,753 of record OY998233.1, read on the forward strand.
GACGAGATCGACATTCATCGGTCGTGTGTCCTTGTCTATTGCAGTATGTGCAGTATTTATTTTCCTTAATGTGGTGAATTTTGTCTTTACGTGTATAACGGTCTGTAGAAGGCTGGTTCCAAGTGTTGGTTTTGGGGGAACGTGTATTTCGCAAAACATTCTTTGCTTGTTCCTTCCTTTCGATCTCGATTGCCTCCTTCATGGTATTGCTGAACGATTGGTTCTTTGTTACCTTATTTTCAATTTCTGGTCTAAGTCCTCTGTTAAAACATTCAACAAGATCGGTGTCGAGGCCGTTTTTGAAGGTGTCGTCTAATACACCGTTGTGGCTCTGCTTATATGCGTCACTGATCCGATTTCCGATGTCCTTTACCCGATTGGAATATGTGAGAACTGCTTCGTCGTCGTATTGGTATATTCTTCCCAATTCTCCTTGAAGTTGATACACCGATTTTGCGGGGAGGTAGAGTGTCTTCAGAAACTCCATAAAAGCGGAGACTGTGTTAAGCGTTACTCCATGTACCGCTCGGCGTGCTTCTCCTCTTAGCTTATTCCTTAGTATTAGTGCGAGGCTCGCCTGTGCCTCTGCAGGCAACATCTGTTGGGCCTCCTCGCATCCTTCGATAAAGTGTGACAGCGGAATGTTGTGCCCGTCGAAGATAGGTACTGCTTCGAGTGCGAATTTGACGGAGACTGGTGGTGCAGCCATATTAGCAATTAAGTTGTTGATACCTACTTGCAATGCTTGTATTTCCTGTAATGCTTGTTGACCAAGATTTCCTTGATTGTTCTGATCGTTTGGGATGATTGGATCGTTTAATAATGAATTGTCTAGATCCAATAATGGTGGATCGTTTGCCTGATCCTGATTTGAGTTATTCCCTTCGTTACTTGTATTTGCTGTACCTCTTGGAGTATCTCCTGTTCGTGTCACGTGAGCTGTGCTCATGCGTGGATTATTCGCATCTGGTGTCTCTTCTCCAGTGGCTTTATGTGGCGTTCTATCAAGCGTCATACTTCATTATCATGGCAGTGAGGGCGTTCAAATCCCACTTCTGACACCAAAATTTTTATTTGTGTTACGTCCGGACGAGCTCTTGACGAGTCCGCGCTGAATGAACGTAACGGCGGTCTCTCTTTCGAGTCAAGGCGTTGGCCCTTTACGTCGGGGACGGAGACCTCGCCTTCCACTGCCTAAGATTTACGATGCGCTGACAGGGTGCCTGAGACTGTGAGTCTTGTAGCACGTGGTGAAGAGCATGCAGAGATATACGAAGAGTTGTAGAACTGTTTTAAATACTCACAAAATATATCTTTATTAAACGTCGATGCGTCGATACAGTAATTGCGGTACTTTTGACTAGATCGTACTCCGCAAGAGCGTTGAACTCAGCCGCGCAGGGCTGCTCCGAGAGAGCGTCGAGACTTAGCCGCGCAGGGCTATCGGAAACTTCCGTCGATCAGGGCTTTGCGCGCTCCGTACAGTACAAACGAAGTGTTGCAGCTTACGAGGCTGGTAGAATAACTGACTCTAGCCGAAAAAGGCTTAGCTTTTATACTAGTTCGCTTCCTATACTTCCTATGGTTAGTCGTGTAGCATGGTGGGGTTAATGCAGTTTCCAAATATAGTATAAATGCGTCTAGGTGGTGCGTTTGTTCTGAAAGAATTAGTAGGAGATTTTGGTAGCGCGGCTTCTTTGATCTCGGTGGGCCTAGAGGTTTTGGTCTAGTACAGAGGCGACAAGTGTCACATATAGTCTACTAGTTATGACCACCAAAATATTATTCCAGAGAAAAACTAAGAAAGTATGCATAGATGCACTCGAGCGGCACGCTTTTGGTCAAAAGAATTAGGGTGCCGTTGACCTTTTAACAGCTGCGCAGTGGCGAGATAAAAGCGTTCCGGCTTATGCAGCGGCGGCAAGTGTCGCGTGCAGCCTATTAGTTACGGAGGCCGCTAAGTGGTAGGCGCGTGGCTAGAAGAAAATGTGTCTCCGAGTTTGGGGCTAGCGTACGCTGCGTTGCATGAATGGTTGCTGCCCGGGAGGGCCTATGAGCTTCACTCCGACGCGTAGTATTCGGGCGCGTAGAGGCGCATACTAGATTCATTCAAGACACACGATTTCGGTGAGTGTGGGTACTGCTCGGGAGAGCCTATAGCGTTCATAAAAACATACTACGTGGTTACGTAGGATGTAACAGTATGTCAAGCACGTGAAGCACGTGAATCTCGTTTTTGTGAAAGATCGTAGAACTGGAATACATATAGGAAAACATGTCTTAGGAGATTCGATGAAAATTTTCGAGGTATCTCTCCGGGAGCAACGAACGGTAACTTTGAGTTTACCTGAGTGGCTGACACGACGTCACTTCCGGAAGCATGTGGTTCAGAGTGACGAAGCCCCTCTCGCTCCACACAGAATATTCTGTCTAGTTTTGCTATCCGATCTGAGATAAGTGTAGAGCACACCCTGCAGCTCGGGTCCAGTTTCCGAGAGTCCTGTAGTCTTCAGAGACGCCACACCGACGGAATGACTTAGCAGGGATTCCATTAGATTCTTGCGTCCTTCTTTGTCGATCAGCTGACGTATACCCAGAGATTGCTTCAAAATAAATGAAGAATACATCATCTTTTCACATTTACTCTCTCGTTATATCAAGAATATCACTGTTACAAAAACATGTAAATTGAACGTACCGGAGTGGATGTTTTTATGCAAAACTTAATACATTGAATTTAACATAAAATTGTAATGAAAAATTAATGGACGTTAAGAGTAAAATTAATGTAAACGATTGAAATTGAAGTACGTTTACAGTACAATTAAAGTAAATTATAAAGAGTATAGTATTTCTTAAATTTTTAATATGCTGTACGTTAATTTTTCATCACGATTGTACATGAAATTTAATATACCAGTTGTGCATAAAAACTTCCACTACCAGTACATTCAATTCCGTACGAATTTTTTTGCGGTGTGTACCTCGATCTTGGTATCGTTACCTTGGGAAAATTTTCCACAGGATCCTCGGCAGTTATCTCGACAGCGGCTACCCTTTGCAGCTCAAGTTTCACCTGATTGAATTTTTTTTCGTTAGAACAATTTTATTTCGCGCAATGATACTGTAAGATTTTCATGACTGTTTATAGTTCGTTCTCACGCTCGTAGTTGACGGTATTTCCGAGAGCATGTACTCCAAGTTCTGTGACGTAACTTCTTGTGATTTTAAGCCAATCGCCGATTTTGATGTTCTTGTTCTTCATTGCCTCGTCGTCCGGTATGAAACTGGCGACCGTAACTCTGACCTTGTCCGAGAAGGCGCCAGGGCTGATTCCCAGGTAGACCTCGCACAGAGTCGCTCGTCTACCCAATTTCTGTCGTTTGTCTGGGTCTATCAGCGGCGTTACTTCCCGGATCTCGCCCGCCTGTTGATAAAATGTCATTAATTAAATTGTTCTGCTCGTCGATCGTCCTCTCGATCAATACAATATATTGCCGTACCTGGCAGTCTCCGAACGTCACTTCGTTCTTTCCATTGCCCTCTTTGTGCTGACCGTCGTTATGGTTGCTCGAAATACTTTTGGATTTCTTTCTGGTGCTGTATCACTTGCTCGTCCGATGTCTGATCAGCCGCATGAGTTTACCTGCTCGAGTACTCCGGCGGCGGTGACTGCGATGGATCGTCGGGTGTTTTTTCATCGTTCTCCAAGATCTTGGAGCGACTCGATGTAGAAATCTTCGCCGTTGGGACTTACCTCCGATTCCCATTCGGCTGTGGAACTAGAAATGGAAATCGTTGATATAGAAAATCATCATGTGTTACCGATTTTCAACAATATTTTTATATATTTTTATATATTTTTATATATTTTTATATATTTTTATATATTTTTATATATTTTTATATATTTTTATATATTTTTATATATTTTTATATATTTTTATATATTTTTATATTTTGTGACGGGGCTTTTCTGCTCCCGTCACAAAGAGAGCTCGATCTCCAGCTCTCGCTCGTATCGGCACGGAGCACGGCATGCTTTCTCCCGGGAGGAGTCCCTTCCAGGCGATCAGACAGGGCCAAACGCGAATAAACCGTTCCCACGACTAATTTTAGCATTCTTTTATTTCCGAAATCCTCCCGAGCGTACGGCGGTTGCAACCGCCGCAAGAACATCGCAACGCACGAGCAACCGTCAGCAGGCTGGAGCCTCGCTACCGATCTCGCCGCAGTATTCCGAAACAGCAGGCTGGAGCCTCGCTACCGACCTCGTCACAGTCGCCCACGCCATCAGCAGGCTGGAGCCTCGCTAGGCCTCTCGCCGTCCAGTCGCATCGCTACCGAAGTAGCGCGCGACGTTACCGACAACGGGGCCTCCACCCGTCAGCCTGTCACCCGGACTCGACGAGCCATCAGCTACCGAAATCTACAGCGTCCGGCTCGTCGTTGCTTCCACAACCGTCTGCCTGGACGAAGCTCCCAGGACTGCACTACCACCGCTCCCGTGGATTTACCTCCCGCCACGGGCGCACTCGGCATCACGCGTTCACAAGATCTCGAACGCGCCGATTCAAAGACCCGCGCCGGGGATTCCTAATTCGAGGGAACCCAACAAATAGAGCAGAGGGCGAAAGACGGATAGGCACAGGGTGGGGGGAAACAGGACCCGCGATCGCGAGAGCGTCACCTCCCTCGGGGACTCCGTCGTAGGCCCCCGAGAAGGAAGGACGTGGTGACTGCTGCCGATACGTGCATATCGTCTCGCGAGAATACCGACATCTTGCCAATCGCGAAGTGGGACTTCTGACCGATGACAACTCGAGAAGCTCCCGCAACAGCTACGAAACCGGTGAGATCGTCGTACGCGTTCGGTTTGAGGCTAGAGACAGAATAGATCAAGCTCAATTCGTTATCGTGGGGACGGCACGCTTTCGCGCGCTGCCGCGGAATTAGTTCTCGGGAGAATCCTATAAATTCACGTTTGCTTTACTTTTCCTATAGTTTCCGTTTAATAGGCAAGAACCTTCCGTTTTGGCCTGGAAGGTTCTTGCCTATTTTACTATTTCATTCCATAGTTTGCGCCTCGCGCGAGTCCACTTTTTCACCTAATTTATTTCCAGTTCTTTCGAGTCATTTATATCAGTCTTTTTCTGCCGAATTATTGTAATTTATTTCTTTCTTCTGATTTTCTTGGAATATTCCGCGTAACCCCGCTGCGATCGGGCGATTTCAGATTTGTTGCGAAAGGTACCGTGGCTGCGATCCACGCGTGTAGGACGAACGCGAGAGTGTAGACCTCGAACATTATCTGTTACCGCTAGTGCTACCGACTTTGTGTTATCGAATTATTTTGTTCTCGAATTGTTTTGTTAAGCGTGTGGAGATAACTCAAGGGAACGAGCGTGCACGCTAGTCGCTTCTCGACCGCGCTCCCGATATTCGCTACAATAAAATATCTTTGTGAGTTCCCATAATTTCGTCTCGATCTCTGTTTCCTCCTCGCGGAGGTGACCGAACCACCCCCTCTACCAGTTCCCAAGGCTGAGCGACACCGGGTCGCTCTCGTCTCTCGTTCGGCTCTTAGAATTAAAATTTTGTCGCGAGAGCTTTCGCTCTCGCGGCTGGCGCCCTTAAGGCCGAGTGAGACGGGTTTTGTAGCCGTCTCGATTGGGGGAAACCTTAGGTGTTGGGAAAAACGGTTACAATTTTTATATTTTCACAATCAAATTGTTGATACCTGTCGCTATAGGAGTAATGAGATCCCGTGCCCGACCCGCTATCGCTCGCCCACCAGTCGTTATACTCGTCATCGCATTTTTCGCCATTCGCCGATGCAACCTCGACCTCGAACCGCTCGACGATCTTCGGCTTTCAGCAGACCCGTTCATTGCAGACCCGTTTTGCTCTCCGACCCGTTCATTGCTCGCGAAGCCAGCTGACTTCGCGAGCTCAGCCGGTAAAAGCATTCAAAGTCTATATTCTCTAAAATTAATGTATCTTTCTTCTATTTCATATCTCATCGGGCAAACAAAACGATGCGGAATGCACACATCGTGAAATAACAAATTATAAATAGAACAAATAGATTTATCATTTGTCGAAAAGGATGCTGAGTTAGGCCCAGATTCATCGTATCGATTGTTTGAACTTCGACGCTACGCATTTAACTTCTACGGTCACTTTTTTCTTGTGCGCATCCAGTTGGAAGCATTTCCAGAGTCTGAGAGTCTCGTCGGCACCTGCGCTGAATACGGTCGTTCCATCGGGCGACATCGCGAGATGCAGGACACGACTGGAGTGACCAGTCAGTTCGGCCACTTTGCTCATCGCCGGGTACTTCGAGATCGTTAATTGATTCTGGGCGTATCTGTGACCGGATACTATCTCTTTTTAAGTCGTTGACTATAGCAGCGAGCAGGCTCATCGAGTTCTCGGATGTTTGCAACGAGCACACTGAACGTAAAAAAATGCCCACCTCACGCTTCGAATATCTTCACTTTGTTTTTTATCTTTAAATTTTTTTTTCGATGCAGAAACCCGTAATTGCGGAAATCGCGTGACCTCCATCGCGAAAGCAGTCGTTGGTAGACTCGAGCGGGCGGGCCTTTCGTCTTTCTGTAATAAAAACTGTAAAATTCACTTCGTTAAAAGATTTGTTAATAAGTCGATACAATGAATGTACATTTAATTTAAAGAATTCACAGTAAATACCAAAGTCATTGTTGCGCGATGATTATTTAGTGAAAACGTTTGACGATTATCGCACACACCGAGCACCTTATCGTAGCACCTTCCGCTGCAGCCAATCGCATTAAAGTCTCCGTACACCCAACGCAAGCGATCCAGTGGCAACATGGAAGGCTGATCGTATCCGTGGAATTGGCATTACACAGCTGACACGGTGGAAAAACCGATTCCGGGACTGAAAATACATTAAAAATTTGACATGTTTATTTTAACGTAGGTGTTTACACAGCTGGGCAAATACACTAAGTACCCGAAGTACTTATTGAAGTATCAAGTACTGCGTCAATGCCCAGTACTCCGAACTTTAGCAATTCAGTTCCGCCAGTACTCAAGATCCACCCAACGCTCCGTACTTCACATACTTGATACTTCAATACGTATTTCAAGTACTCAGGGTATTCGCTCAGCTCTAGCTGTTTGTTTGAAGAGTGAACTGAATGAGCCTCTATAGAAAGACCTCTAAAAAACGTAATGCATGGCGCGTAACATATATGAGGCATTCCATACCATTTCGACCTGTGTCTAAGCTGATTACATCTTCGATTGGACTCGTGATCTTTTATATGACTGAACCAACTCTCAAAAGCACGCAGATTTATTATTAGGTAGAACAATTTTTTTATAATTATTTATGAATGAAAAAATGAACTTATCCATCGCCACAATCTGAAAATCTGGAAAATTCTGCAAAATCTTGTGTTATATATAAAAATTTTGAAGCTTTCAGCCGCCGTAGGCCGCGTCCCTTCTATTTTTGTTTCTAATTTTCTTCGAAAAAACAGTGAAAATAATTAGAAGAAAATCAGTCGATTATGGGTTATCGCTTGACCATTTTTTAATGCAACGCTGCATTTTTGGGAACGTTTTCAGATTTCTCCAGAGTTTTAATATTTTCTAGTTAAAAAAAAATTCGGATCAATTTGAAAAAATTCCTAAAAATGCAGTGTTGCATATAAAAATCGTCAAGCAACAGCCCATAATTGACTGATTTATTTTGTATTCTTTTTCAATGATCTTTTTTGAAAAAAATAGAAAAAGAATAGAAGGTGACGCTGGCTCACTCCGGCCCAAATCTTAGCATTTTTTATATATGACGCAAGATTTTTCACAATTTTGTGAGATTGTTAAAATGTAGCGATTAATAAGTTTATTTTTTTTATCATAAATAATTATAAACAATTTTTTTTAGTCTAATAGAAAAATGGAGTGATTTTGGGAGTTAGTTCAGTCATATAAAAAATCGCGGGCCCAATTCAAGATGTGAACGGTTAGACGCTAATGGAAATGGCCCACATGAAACTTACGAAGGATAAATTCTTCGCCTCCTCCTTCTAGCTGTCGCTGCAACACATGAATCTCGTTCAGGTTTTCTTCCAGCAGAACTTGATTGTGATGTTCGTTCATTCCTGCAATGCGAAGCACAAAATATAGAAATAACTATGGTTTGTAATTGAAATTCGTGATGTGCTCGAATTATTTTAAGCCTCAATTACCATTCACGGTCGGATTTTGAAAATGGTTAACTACATTCGGATTAGTTATATTCCTTGCGTTAAATGCCCTCAAAAAACAGCTAGCGCATGCGAGAATCCTCGGAATATCGATCATATTTTCGAGGTACAAATCCCAGGCACGGCGCAATATTCGCTGTTGCACTATATGCAATTCGGCAGAGGGACGGACTAACGCGAGCCCCGAATCTAGCGAGCCAACACCGTTGCGGAGAACAACTTGTACGCGACACAAGTTCTCTATTAAATTGGATAAAAACACATATATGAATGTAAAGACTAATTGGATACGCAGATGTAAAGTATTTCTGGATTGTCGTATTTTTTACCTGTAAACTGCCACATCGATGGATGTACTCCTATCTGTATTCGAAGCACTCGGTGATATGATTCTATGGCGTTGTTAGTCTTACACTCCATGCCAAATACAGTAAACACTTGTGGACCAATGGTGTTCAGCCAGAATCTATCAATGTATTGGAAAAATGGTGCAAATCGGCCCGCAATATCTAGGGGTGCATTCGTGACGATCCACTCATATGCTGCAACAATGTTATCAGCAGGCAATAATGGCAGCGCCATCAGCTTTCGGAATACGCTTTGCATCTCCTCGCAATTCCGAATGTGATGCAGGAGTTTCTCTTTCTTAGCTCTTTTCATCAAAGCCTGTAACATTTGAATAAAAACGTATCGTAATTAAGACTGCGGATGCAAGTTTCTGTTATATCCTCACAGGGATACGTATATGCGTCTACATTTCGCTTGAAAAATTACGTAATGCCATTTGTCTAATTATGTCCTGCATGGACTATTGTGACTGTCTAACCCGAGTTTAACCCACATTGAGTTTACAATTACACATTATCAACATTATCAATTTACAGTCTTTTATATTGTACCTGGCAGTAATGGAAGTAGCATCGTTTCGCAATCGCTTCCGGATAAATTGTCTGCAAGGCTGATGAAAGAGCGCTTTCAAAGTCCGCCATGAAAGATGTCGGCTGAATATGCGGGGCAAGTACCGCAGAAAAATGCTGTAATACAGCGACGTAGGCACCGTAGGTTTTACGTTCCATTAACGCCCATGCAATTGCTACCGTCTGAAAGAATACATTACATGTTATGAAGGCTATGTTGAATTTTTAATAGCGTATAATAGCGTTTTAATACGTCACTTACAGAATCATCAACTTGAGCCATTATCGTCCAAAACTGCAGAACTTTAGGTTTACGAGGGCAGACTGCAAATGTCGTATCGACATGTATGTGGGCCGTGTTAATACGACGCAAAAAGTCGATGTCGCCGTAAACTACCGATGTCGACCCATCTGCACTTCTAACCGCTGTAGCGTTCAATTGTCTATCTCGATATGTCGTTCATGTTTGCCAGTGCTCCATTCCCAGGAACTCGGCATACTGCGCCAATGAGTTTGGCATGGGTGGACAATTAATTTTTCGCCAACGCAACATGGATTGCTCTGCAGCTACGAACGGTATTTCGGCTGCACCAATTGGGTCTCTGAATAATGAAAATGATAAAGGGCTCTAGTTGTGCATTTGATACTAAACACTATTCAGTAATGATTCATTCTTCGTGTGCAAAATTTCAGCTCGGGAAAGTCACGCATAGTTAAAAATAAAGAAGCAGGCCGACGAGGATTTAACGTATGTGATAAATGCATAAATTCCTGCTTTTCTACGTATACTGTAACGAATGTGCAGATGAGGATGGACCGAGACACACGACATTACATAGGTGACCGGAATAGCTCGGTATGACAAATGACAAACGGACAGATTATCGATTGACCAGATGACGACAGTCTTGATCGGACTTTCAGAGAGAACCGACGTTTGAGTTCGTGCTCGAGATATTAAGCTGTGATTGTACTTAATAATATCTGCCCCAAATCCTAATATGCGCGTTATTGATTCGCTCGGCCGTTAATATATATTTAAAGAAACAAAACTATTACCGTGCAGACAAATCGTCGTAAATATTTCGGAAGCTGCGCAGCGATGACTTGACAGCGACATACAGTGCGTCATTGAACCGCTTCTTCTTTATGAGCCTAGCGTCTATGGGATGACTGTGCCTACTTTCATCCACAAAATTTCCGGCAATTATTTTTGCAGTGGCACGACAATTTTTCAAACCCCGTTCTTTGCACTGCAGATACCTGTAGGAAACAACACCTTTTAAAAGTCGGTGAAATTCGAGTGGCGAGAGATGCAAAAAAATTCTATCGCGAACGACATTTCGATTGTTTTTATAAAAATTGAATCTAGAGAAAAACAGTCCTTTATTCCTTCAAGCTTATCACGGAAGCCGGCTCCGTTTTCGTGTGCAGTATGACAGCCAACGTATTTAAATACACTGTTGTTTGGGGCAATTGGTTATTTATCTCCGGTTATATATAGATCTACTAGTTTCTCGACATAGAAGGAAATCTCTCGGACATAGATTCTTCGACATGATATAAAATGAGACAGATAGCTCCGATATTTTTTTTATTATAAAGTGGAGATTTCATAGAAATCTCGTTAAATTTTTGTCTTTTTTTATTTGATCTATATTTATAATTTAAAAAGTTTCAATATCGTGTGATTTTGGTAAAGATAATAAGTGCATAAAGCACGTGGTAAGTAAAGCGCATGTTGCTTTTCGTCGAACACTAAGTATACGGAGCATTGTCTGTCTCTCTCGCAGTCAGCTGTCTGCACATTCGTCACGCTCGTCGATCGACCAATGCTTTCTCATGGCATCACGCTGCTTGGCGCGAGCGCGCATACTGGCGTCGCGAACCACTGTCGCTGTTCCGAGTGTTACGCCTGCTACAAAGCAGAAAGGCGAACGACATTTTCTGACCGCGTATGTCAATGAAATGACAATGCTGCGCAATTATGAGGAAGCGATATGATAATTTGTATTTTCTTTTTTGAACGTCAACGTCGTGTTGCCCTTTATGCAAAAATGGCGGGTCGATTCAGGTTCAGCGCGTAAAAATACAGCAACGTCGCGCTTCGCTCTGTCGGATCTGTGATCAGTGCGAAAACATACATGAAATTATGCGCTCCCGAATTATTTTTAGCACTTTCGATTTTTACTCAACAAATGCAAATGGTACCTCTTCATGTAGCTTTTTCAACCCCCCGTCACATATATCATCTTGCGTATTTCTTGTGGTAGAACAACTGAGTTTTTCCGCGATGCGATCGAGAAGCAACGAAATCGTTCTTTGAAAATACGCAAAATCACTCATTTTTGCAATATTGGTTGTAAAAATTCCCGACAAAGTTTTTCCTTTAATCATCGCTCAGGGACTATATTTAACTTATTTTTCCCACTGATCACGAATCTGCAACTTATATTACTAACTCAATATTTGATATGAAAACTCGCGTCATAAAAAATACTAATTCGGCCGAAAAATTTAAACAAATTCAAAGTGTCATACAATTTTAACGGTTCGATCGATCCTCGCCAAATTAAATAAGGATTGTCGGTCGGTAATAGTCCCTTTGTGTACAACTGTTTAGCCCGATAGCTCAAAAATTGTAAGAGCTAGGGTTCGCACAAAGTTTTTCAGCAAACTTAAAAATCGCGGAAAATATTTACGGGTCAAAGCATTTTGCTGATAGCTCAAGCCGTTCTTAAGTTATAAGAGTTTCAATTTTTCGGATCTGACACGCATGCACTCACACACATCCAGACATTGTTTCTTAATATGATTTTCCGATGTTTTGGAACATTCTGAACACGTTTTCATTAAAATCTCAAAAAAAATTTTTTTTCATGAAAACAAAGCTTCCTCTATGAGAAAGCAAATGTCTTCATATAGAAAAATCCTATATATATGAAAAAAAATGCTACTTACAGCATTTCCCCATCGGTTTTGTTGACAGTATAAAAATATCCGCCGTACTCCCGTTCCGGTAATAAGGCTCTTCGCTTCTCGCCATGAGCGAATATGATTTATACGATTAATACTCTACGATCATTCACCACATAATTCACCACAGCATGTACAACAAAAGATATTTAATAAAAGGTACAATAAAAAAGATTAAAATATAAGAGATTTTTACTGATTTCAACGGGTGACTATGACTTGTGTTGTTCCGCACTCGATAAAAACTAGAAATCGCGAGCAGAAAAACCAGAAAAACTCCAAAACACGTGCCGCGTGGTAGGTGTCCTGCTCGCACCCGACGAATAAATAAAGTCACGAGCGGCTCGCACGATTCTTGAAAAGACTCCAAAATACGCGGCGTGTGGTAGGGGTCGTGCTCGCACCCGACGAATAAACAAAGTCGCGAGCAGCTCGCACGATTCTTGGAAAGACTCCAAAATACGTGCCGAGTGGTAAGGGTCGTGCTCGCACACGACGACTAAACAAAGTCGCGAGCTCGCACGATTCTCTGAAATTCGGGAATAAACAAATTTTCGACAGCGGCACAATTTTTTTGCTCCACAACGCCTCAACGGCTGACACGCGATCGGCCCAGCGTGACCCCCAGGCAGACGCTAATTGCGACAGGAATGAGAGAAAAAATTAATCTATTTCGGCTTTATTGTTCTTAAGCGTGATTCGTGCTGGTGCGCCTCGTTAGTTTTATTAGGCCTCTATGTGTAGAGGTAGAATCGAAAAAATGTTCACATGAATGATAACATTTATTTTATAATTTATAATAACAAATAATAACATTAAAAATATGTAATTAATAAGCATAGCATTTATTCATAAATCAAACGATATGTTTCAATAATTAAGGGACACGGTAACATCTCGACGCTATGTACAAAAAAAAAAAACAGGCGATATCTATTAATAGAAATCACGATTTGGAGTATAGAATTCTACGAAACGGGCAGACAATGTAGTTGCTGTTTAGCTGCTTTTCGCCGATCGAGCGCGCGGAGCATAGCGACGCGGTAGGCCAATAGCCGGCGAACTACGGCCGGTTCAGACTCGTGATTGGTACTTCTCTCTCTCTCTCTCTCTCTCTCTCTTTCTCGCTCTCTCTCTCTCTTTCTCTGTGTCTTTCTCCTCGACGCGTTCCCTGGCTCTCGGGCCGGCACACGAGTCAGTAGCAGGCAGCATTTCGTCCAGTGCGGTCAGACAGTACCTACTTCTTGTGTCTACTTCTAGTGTCTGTAAATTGTATTATAATCGAGTTTTTATTTCTTTTTTTTTTCTCCCAAGTCGGTGTCGACGACTCGTAGGTACGGGCTAAAAAAAAACTCCGTCGCGACTGTTTAAGCTGACTCGTCAACACATCCGATCAGCAGCCCAAACAACAGAAAGGAAATCTGCAGCAAGCTCGAGAGACCATCCGTCGCCATGCTACGAAATCCGCCGCAAGGACCGCGAATCCGGGAGCGGGCGAGGCTTCACCAGAAAGTTTTCGATGGATATTCGTATGTTTTCCACCGTCAGGACGAAACAGCAACGTGAGTTGTATTTTATATTTTATTATATTTCCTAGTCCCGATGTCGGAAGTACGTCCTATGGACGACTCACCGTGGGTCGAATTTAGAAGTTTTTTTTCCCCAACGTCGAAAGTACCGAGGACGAAATTAAATCATTAATTGTATCGTAAATTGTATCGCGTCAGCGCGTTCGACCAACAGTGGCAATAAATTGATTTATTTTTTTTATTTCACTGCGGCGTCGCGTGTCCTAAAAAAGCGCAATAAACGAAAAAGAAAGCAAAATAAAAATAAAAAATGGCTTATAGCGTGGTCGATAAAACGATTTACGTAGCGGATAGCCGTGGATCTCCGGGACACGGGGATGGCTGCGCACGCGCGGGCTTTGCAACAACGTTCCGACTCAGCCGGCAAACTCTTCCACGCGGCGGGGGGGGTTACAACACAAGGGGAGATTTTTTTTTTCTAGCGCCTTAAGATTTTGAGATATAAGGGATAAAGAGATACACCTGTAATGTGATATCTCGGGGCTTGGCCGACGATAGACGTTTTTTAAGATATAGTTGACGTTGGTCTTGTTCGCGTAAATTAATCATTATGAAAACATAACTATTAATTTACGCGAATCAGATTAGTCGAATAATTATTCAAGTAATTTATTTAAATAAAGTTTATTTGAATAAACTTTATTCTATGGTGCTGATTTTTTTTAGATAAAAATGAATTCGGACCGGATGCGAAATTACCGTGCGCATCTAGCTCGAATTTGCTTTTTCCTCGAAAAAATTAGCACCCTTGAGAAAATTTCATTAGTTTTCATTACCGACCGCGATATTTCACTTCCCCTCAAGGAGAGAATGATTGTCGTGGCTCAAAGAAAAACGTTGGACATTTTTTGTTTGTTTTTTTCCCCGTGTACTTAGCTCGTTGGGTTTTGCTTCAATCATTCCGTTATTTAGGCAACGATTGTTTGTTCGTTTATTGTTGTTGTTATTATTATTATTATTATCATCATTATTATTATTATTATCACAGGTACGTGAAATGTAAAGACCGACTAATGTACAATTGCGAGGCGCTCGGTAAAATCGTACGTGGAGAGTTGACCGTACTCCGCGACCACAGTCATCCCTCGGATCCCCTGATCGCGATGAGGAGAGAGTTCATGAACACTCTCTACGAGGCCGCAGTGACGCAGCTGCGCACTATCGCCGATATTTATAGTAACGTAACAGTACGATTTCGCGCGACTTCGGCGCTTTTCGAAAAAAGGTCATTTTGCAAAAAATGGTAAAATGGAGAAGCACCGTTCGACTCCGCACGCCTCGTTCGTACGCCGACCATCTCGAACGCCTGAACTCTGTCGAGCATCAGGTGCTTCGGGTACACGATCACAGGGTCGTGAATGTATCGCTGGCAACAAACAACGGCGCCGCGGAAGCGATTATTTTCTCGGACCCTGCATTGATCGAAAAACTCTCGGAGAGTACGAGTTTAATAGTCGGATCATCGACGAGGGTGGTTCCGTCAAACTTGGAAAATACTAAAGAACTGATGGTCGTCGTAGCGATTTACCATGCATACGTGAGTATTTGACCGATGAAATTATGACCGTAAAGTTTAACCGTTTAAATTTTATATGATTTAAATATTTTTTAATATTACGATGAAAAATGCACAGTAATTTACATATGACTTTCTCATTTATTACATTTTGGCGCATAGCTTCCTCTATCAGGAAGCCAATATCGATCAACGAAACTTCTCATAGAGAAAGCCATTCTCAAAATTGTAATAAATAAGGAACCATTGTGCGCTTTTTTGCACCTTTTTTGTTTAAAGCCTGGATAAATGTTACGAACCGAATTGCGAAAAGTTCTTGGAAACAAGTACTTGAAAAGTACTTTAAGTGCAACAAGCACTTGATACTTGAAGTACTTGTAATACTTTGTACCTTGTACTTGACGTATTTTCTGGTACTTTGTCCAACTCCGATTTTCATTGTCGTAATTATTATTTTTTAATTTCAAATTCTTAAGGCTTTCCCCTGCGTATTTGGCTGGTCGAAGCGCCGTGGAGAGTCTTCCTACCGAGAACTTCTCCGACCGCTCGTTGGCCACATCGTACCGCAACAAGTGTTTACCAATTTTGAGAGCAAACTGCATCGCGTAGTTAATAAACAGTACGAAGATGCCATAAATATCGGCGATTTTTACAGTTATTGTACCGTTAGTAGATTATGCGTAACAAATTTCAATGTATCGAGTAGCGGGCTTTTTTAAAATTAATAATTGTATTCTATGTTTCTGAACAGGCGATACTGGACAATGCGAGGCAAATCGACTTGAACGACTTGCAAATCCGTTCCACAAACAAACGCCTTATGGGGCTAGCACTTCTACCGCCGGACGTCATACCTGACGAGTTCGAGACGATTGCGGACAACATCGATGAGCTGGTACCAATGTTGGAATGGTTTCGCGAGTCGTGGATAGAAGGAGTCACTCCCGAACGCCTCAGCTTTTATCGTCGGATCGAAGGATTAACAGATTGCGTTATGACCACTATTCAAAACTTGGATAATCGTCTGAACGGAGGATATAGAGCGGTGTCTTATACAAGTATATGCAATAAAAGTCGTGATGTCGGCATAATATTCATAATGATATTAATTAACATACTTTTATTTTGTTTATTAGCTGAAATCGTCGCCGGTTTCTGTCGTTTGCACATCGATGCGGGCAGGGCGGCACGAGGGGCAGAAGTCACCACTACCCCGAAAATGCGCTACCTCGTCAACAAAACCTCTATAAAACGGCTCTGGCGACAGATAGAGGCAGAAGACATTACACCCCAATGATTTCTTACCGTTTGTGAGAAAGTTTTGGAGCCGATGTTGGCCCTCATGATATATCGGCAAGGACCGCCAGTTGATGATTTTCAACCGTACGTCCCGGTTATCGGAATTCCTAACGAGCGAGCCTTGGAGCCAGCACTCGAGCCAGCAGTAGAGCCAGCACCGGAGCCAGCAGCAGAGCCAGCAGCGGAGCGAGCAGCAGAGCCAGCAGCGGAGCCAGCCCCGGAGCCAGAAATTGACGGTAGGTTCATTTATTACGCTCGGTGCAAAAATAGTAGTGTCGCGGGTTTTGCGCTTCGCGTGCGCAAAACTCCGTTTTCACACCTTGTGAAATAAAGTTTTATACGATACATGTGCGAAAAACTTTTTATTGACTTGTGTGATTACAACACTCGCCTTCGGCTCTCGCTGCAAATTCACACTCGTCAAAAAAATTTTATCGCTGTTGCATGTTTTTTTTTTAACGGCTTACGGTGTTGCATGTTTTTTTTAAGCGCTCATGGTGTTGCATGTTTTTTTTTCAACAGCTCGGTGGATCTGTGTGATCTGCCGCGTGAACAAAATAAAGTTTGCATGCATGCCGTGTGTGCACGTGTCATTTTGCGCCGCATGCTCCGAGGCGTGCGTTGAAGAGGCCAGGAGGGAGGGCCGACCGTTAAGATGCCCCTTGTGCCGCGAGCGCGCTGACGGGTTCAGTCGGGCCTGGTTACCCACACAAATTTAAAGCCCGATCCCGAGTATCCGATGGGGACATAACAAATAAAAAATAATTCAGCATGACATCATTATTTACAACGTAAATTAACATCCGAGATGTAAATAAATAATAAATTTACGTATATTTTCAGCATCCTGTCAAACCTTCTTTTCCTGTTTATCCATTCCAAGCAAGTTGCTTTGCAGATTATTCCCGCGTTCCTCCGTTCAGCTACAGCATCGGTCGCCTGGTTTTTTTTTTTTTTTTTTTTTTGCGCGACAACATGCTGCAGATCTGGTCGCCTATAGGCGGGCAAAATCATGCTCATACGCAGCAGCTTTATTCTCTGAATCAACATCAAACCACGATCAAGGCGCTCGCGTGGTGTCCGTGTCAATCGAACATTCTGGCGAGTGGCGGCGGAGCCGCCGATAGAACTATTGGATTTTTGAATTGTAACAATGGTAAGCAATGCCTTTTCTAAACAAAAGAAAACCTTAATGCATTAAAAAATTTTTATTTTAATTATTTTCAAATTTTTCAATTTTCGGTTTATTTTTTATTCCAGGTGCTTGTCTAAACACTATAGACACAAAATCGCAAGTCTGCTCGTTGTTATGGTCAACGACTTACAAAGAGATAGTATCCGGTCACGGATACGCCCAGAATCAATTAACGATCTCGAAGTACCCGGCGATGAGCAAAGTGGCCGAACTGACTGGTCACTCCAGTCGTGTCCTGCATCTCGCGATGTCGCCCGATGGAACGATCGTACTCAGCGCAGGTGCCGACAAGACTCTCAGACTCTGGAAATACTTCCAACCGGATCCGCACAAGAAAAAAGAGACCGTGGAAGTTAAATCCGTAGCGTCGAAGTTCAAACAATCGATACGATGAATCTGGACCTACCTAAGCATCCTTTTCGACAAATGATAAATCAATGTGTGCATTCCGCAGCGTTTTATTTGCTCGATGAGATATGAAATAGAAGAATGATACATTAATTTTAGAGAATACAGACTTGTAATACTTTTACCGGCTGAGCTTGCGAAGTCAGCTGGCTTCGATAGCGTCGGGAGAATTTTTTGCGAAATTCGAAGCGATGAACGGGTCGGAGAAAAAGAGTCTGCTTAAAGCCGAAGATCGTCGAGTGGCCCAGGTTGTATCGGCGAATGACGAAAAACGCGATGACGAGGATAACGACTGGTGGGCGAGTGATAGCGGGTCGAGCATTGGATCTTATTACTCCGATAGCGACAGGTATTAACAATTGGATTGTAAAAATATATAAAAATATATAAAAATATATAAAAATATATAAAAATATATAAAAATATATAAAAATATATAAAAATATATAAAAATATATAAAAATATATAAAAATATATAAAACTATATAAAAATATTGTTGAAAATCGGTATTACATGATGATTTTCTATATCAACGATTTCCATTTCTAGTTCCACAGCCGAATGGGAATCGGAGGTAAGTCCCAACGGCGAAGATTTCTACATCGAGTCGCTCCAAGATCTTGGAGAACGATGAAAAAACACCCGACGATCCATCGGAGTCACCGCCGCCGGAGTACTCGAGCAGGTAAACTCATGCGGCTGATCAGACATCGGGCGAGCAAGCGATACAGCACCAGGAAGAAATCTAAAAGTATTTCGAGCAACCATAACGACGGTCAGCACAAAGAGGGCAATGGAAAGAACGAAATGACGTTCGGAGACTGCCAGGTACGGCAATATATTGTATTGATCGAGAGGACGATCGACGAGCAGAACAATTTAATTAATGACATTTTATCAACAGGCGGGCGAGATCCGGGAAGTAACGCCGCTGATAGACCCAGACAAACGACAGAAATTGGGTAGACGAGCGACTCTGTGCGAGGCCTACCTGGGAATCAGCCCTGGTGCCTTCTCGGACAAGGTCAGAGTTATGGTCGCCAGTTTCATACCGCACGACGAGGCAATGAAGAACAAGAACATCAAAATCGGCGATTGGCTTAAAATCACAAGAAGTTACGTCACAGAACTTGGAGTACATGCTCTCGGAAATACCGTCAACTACGAGCGTGAGAACGAACTATAAACAGTCATGAAAATCTTACAGTATCATTGCGCGAAATAAAATTGTTCTAACGAAAAAAAATTCAATCAGGTGAAACTTGAGCTGCAAAGGGTAGCCGCTGTCGAGGTAACTGCCGAGGATCTTGTGGAAAATTTTCCCAAGGTAACGATACCAAGATCGAGGTACACACTGCAAAAAAATTCGTACGGAATTGAATGTACTGGTAGTGGAAGTTTTTATGCACAACTGGTATATTAAATTTCATGTACAATCGTGGTGAAAAATTAACGTACAGCATATTAAAAATTTAAGAAATACTATACTCTTTATAATTTACTTTAATTTTACTGTAAACGTACTTCAACTTCAATCGTTTACATTAATTTTACTCTTAACGTCCATTAATTTTTCATTACAATTTTTTGTTAAATTCAATGTATTAAGTTTTGCATAAAAACATCCACTCCGGTACGTTCAATTTACATGTTTTTGTAACAGTGATATTCTTGATATAACGAGAGAGTAAATGTGAAAAGATGATGTATTCTTCATTTATTTTGAAGCAATCTCTGGGTATACGTCAGCTGATCGACAAAGAAGGACGCAAGAATCTAATGGAATCCCTGCTAAGTCATTCCGTCGGTGTGGCGTCTCTGAAGACTACAGGACTCTCGGAAACTGGACCCGAGCTGCAGGGTGTGCTCTACACTTATCTCAGATCGGATAGCAAAACTAGACAGAATATTCTGTGTGGAGCGAGAGGGGCTTCGTCACTCTGAACCACATGCTTCCGGAAGTGACGTCGTGTCAGCCGCTCAGGTAAACTCAAAGGTACCGTTCGTTGCTCCCGGAGAGATACCTCGAAAATTTTCATCGAATCTCCTAAGACATGTTTTCCTATATGTATTCCAGTTCTACGATCTTTCACAAAAACGAGATAATTCACGTGCTTGACATACTTCGACAGGATGAATTGTTTCTGATGGCTCTACCGGAATCTTGGTGCAGCCTTGAGGAGGCTTCGGAGCAATCGGCCGACATCGTCAGAACTCTCGAGTTCACTTATCAAACTCTCGCCAAGTGTTTCGCCGAGCAAGACAATAACCTGTCCCTCGATCACTCCTTCTATCTCGTTTCCGCTCTACTGTCGAACGTAACCGACTGCTCCGACAACGTCGCTGCGTCGCGGACTACTCCCGAGATCGGCGATCTGCTGATCTGCTTGGATAAGTGTGAATTCGAGAGTATCGTTCCGGCGGCGCATTTCATTCATCTTCCACGAGACGCTCAGATACAAATTGATGCCACGTTGAATGAAATGGAAGCTATGCATTACAGAGATTGGATGAATTAATGTAAAGAAATAAAAATAAAAGATAACTAAATTTTAAAAATTAAAAAATGAAAATTCAGCAAGCGTTCCGAATATTATTATTTTTTTTTCTGGAACGAAAATCCAATGGATTGCCAACTTTTGTATACGATTCTCGGAAGCTGTCTCTACCACAAGAGCTATCTCCTAGCCTCTCATCTGTCTCACGAGGATCTCATAGAGGTGAACTCGTTTCTTCGACATAACGGTTTGCTCAACTTGGTGAACAGCGAGTCGATGAAATCTCTCATCGTTTGGCGAAGAGTCTACCCGCTCCCATGCCATCGAGGAAAGGAGGAGTCCGGCGAGAGTCAAACCTGCCTGCCACAGGGAAAATGGTTTTTACCTGTCGTAAGATTCGGGCACGAATTATTTATCTTCTTGAATGCGGAATTATCCGTTCTTCTTGAATGCGGAGGCTGTACGGCGGAGTAAGTTTTTCCTTGACTGACGGAACTCTCGCATCTGCGTGTGTGTGCCTTGTAACAAAATAACTCGTTTCAGGACCAAGGGCAACGACGGTCCGGACATTTTTTACGTCGAGGAAGAGACTCTGACGCATATACAAAAATAGGAATGACACTGGTGAACAAATGGGTTTTGGCCAACGCCAAAGCAAAAATAAAATTATCTTTCCCTGCGTCTGCCCGTTTTCCAGGGAAAGACAATTTTCTTTTCCCTTGGCGGGCTGTGATCGCAAAATTCCATTCAGTACAATTTTTTTTTTTTTACCAGTGGCAGTATTTCATATCACATTAACAGCAATGCTTTAACAATATTCCTGACTGTAATAGCTTCGCAGAACGACGGTCAAATGAGCACGATGGACATATCGGACATACAAGAAAATCTTTTGAATCGAGCGGAATACATCGATACGATGAAGCAGGCGGGAAAGATCGTTTGCTGCACTATGTTCACTTGGACGTTCTCGGGGGCATAGTACTGTCCTCGAGAAGGGTAGAAGATCGTTCGAAGAACGAGAAGATTGTGCGGAACTTCAATCGTTGGGCTCACATTATTCACAAACTATTGTACAACACAGTACGCTTCAAGAAGATACTCAACGAGGACATGGACATAACGACGATAAACAAGAATCTCGTAGCGATAAAGGAACACGGCATACTGTTCTATTGCGAAAACACTGCGTACTGGTTTATCGGCTCACTGTACGCGCCTCCTCGCGCTAAAGAATTCTACATTTGTTACGAGGACACAGCGCCGCAAAACATGGTCGAGATGGCCTTTAAATTGAACGCGCTCTGAAACTAATGTGTGGCACGAATTATTTCGACGACGCAAAGAATGTAGACGTTTTTGTTACTTTTTAAAAATAACTTATTGATATATTTTTATGAACACATATAAATTTCATACATATTACCAAGACAAAGCATTCTATAATAAACTAAAGAAAAAGAAAGTGCTGAATAATGAGCTCAAAACTATGTTGTCAGAATGCGAATAATAAAGACCAGCGTCACATCGACATAAACTTCGTTTCATTGCATCATGTCGTTCATAAGCGCCAATCCCAATAAATATCAATAGATGTACAATAAGGTTTCGTTTGCTCAATTAGATGACAGTGGTTCGTCGCTTCGTTCATTGTCACCTTCGATCTTCCGCGTAGGTGGATGCAAGTCCGGAAATTTGGCGAGCATACAGGAACTGGCCATCTTGCTGGCGTAGTGCCCTGCCCAGAACAACGCCGACGGCCTCGACTATTGAATGACAAACGTACATAGTGCCGTTGTTTCTGAGCCAGGTTCTTTATGGAAACTTCCTTTCCATAGCTTTTGATAACTTTGTTCTTGGAATCCAACAGCTGGGCAGTACTCTCGTAGGAGGCCGGGCAGTCCTATCTACCACTCTACCACTAGCTCACCTGTGAATGATAACATACATTTTTGCTTTAATACAATCCGATGTACCATCAAGGGAGTATTTCGTGGTACCATTTTATAAAAATTTTTAATTAAAAAAAAATGTTATATTCTTATAGTTTGGAGTCTTAAAAATGTGTTCATTAAATATTACGCTCTACACTGTCAAAATAAGTTGTAAATTTAATATACTGGAACTTGAAATCTGCGTACATTACTTACATTGATTGAAAATCAATGTACTTTTTCATAACTCGGTATTTTATATCAGAGTGTCGTCGTACGGCAATCTCGGTTTTGGGCGTATGTTAAGGATGTTTGGCCCAAAGCGCGTTTCTGTTCGATCGCTATCAAACTTGGCTACTTTGCAGGCAAAGACACACTAAATCGCTTGCAATTTTTTCCGATTTTTTGACCATGTAGTTTTTTTAGTAATGCGTCTACAAACCTGCATAAAGTGTCATGTGAACGCTTCGGAAATCGGCCGGTAACGACAGAACGTAGCGATTTTCTCCGCCGATTTCTGTTACATTCAAATAAAAAAACCCACCACAGCGAAGAACATACTATCAGACAGATTGTGTTCAAATTTCAAGAAGATTCACCGTTTTGTTTCTGAGATAAATTCAATAAACGAAAGACTCTATCTCTGTCTAGCCGCTTGCTTTCTCTGCGTTTCTCACTCGCACACTGACTAACCGTTCAGCGGAGCCCCTTTACCGTTCCCCTCCCGCGATTATGGCCCAAACATCTTAACGCGGTAATATCGTTGCAGCGTTTACGCTTAGCGCCATCCTTCGGCGAAAATCTGTAACTTTGGGACGATTAGATATCTACATTGCCGACCGCTCGTACTTTCGAGCGTCGGTAAATTGCCCCATCCTTGGTGAGAGTATGCTTTAAAATCCTTTTGGACGAAATTCGGCAACTTGGCGAGAGATTCAAAGATTCTTATCCCATTCAGTCAGGACGGGTTACCAGGTGGTGAGTATACAACGTTTATCCGTCGGGTTTTATGTATTATTGTCGATAAACATTACACTATTTTACTTTTTGACTCTAATATGCATTCGACTCCGAACATATCGGACGGGAATCACGTTTAAGCACGTATATCGGGTCACTTGTACGGAAACGGTTTGTGAGTCGTAGTGTGCTAGAGACTTTGCATTGGGTAAGGTTGGTCATAATAGAGGAATCGCTTTCGGCCACCTATATGTTACCCTATTAAGCTCTGCGGGTGTTTATTTTCATTTAAAATCAGTGTATCAAGTAATCGGTAATGGGTAAATCGGCATGGTGAAAATCATCGAAGGAAAAAAATCGTTTTCGCGAAAAAATATTATTACTTTCTGTGTTGCTTATTATGTTGAAAATGTTTTCAAAATCTATTTCGGCAAGAATGCGAATTTGTATTACATCGTTTTTTGTCTATTAAAAATCGCATCATATGTTCACCTATTGTCCACATTACATTCCATTTTCCAGAAAAAGCTGATTTTTCAAACCACTAAACTTAATTCCGTACGGGTACGCTCTTCCATGTTATGGGCGAAGACTTTCTTTTGTCTTGTAGTAGCTTTTCATATATTCAAGCAGAATGCCTTCGTCCGATCTAAAATTTGACAGATCGTCGACTTTCCCCCCTCAAACCGTAATCAAGGGACTTATATATTCGGCAACTCATCGGCAAGATTCATTATTATCGTGATCTAATAACTAATTAAAGTGCATCATAAGAACTGTGATAAGAAGAGTTGCTTTTACTGGAAACGTAAGTACTCATTGATTAGCTTCAAATTGCCCGAAGGTTGTGTTTTCGGTGGCACTTAAGACGATGTGAAACATGTATCACATAACATTTGAGTGCAAGAGAGATAGTTGGATTTTTCGAATCAATGCCATATAAAAAGGGTCGACATTTTAAGGTAAAAGCGAAGTATCATCGGACGCGGTACTGAATCTACATCCGCTAATCCTGTGCTTTTTCGCCAAACTGTCGAACATTTTCGAATACTATTTATTACAGTTTTTGTTACCGACTGAGTCAGTTTCACCTTGCCTTAACTCTTCAAGCTTTAAATATTGCCGTTTAACATAAGTCAGAAATATTTAAACACTTAAAACAAAAATGTACATATTGTTAATTACTACAGGTCCTCACAAGCAGAAAAATTCTTCTGCATTCCCATCGGTAATTGTTCGAATAAGACGGCTAACTTCCAAAAAGGATTAAAACCCAGAAGAACGTGCTACGACACGGGTATCATACCGTTAATACCACCACCGTTCCGGCGCCGTGCCGTTTTGTATTTATCTGGGAAGGAATTGCCGCAAATCAGACGAAACGTTCGGAACAGGTAATAATTATAAAATGTTGGATTTGTAGTTGTAGGGCAAACTAGCGAATACTAAAGCCCAGTGAATGGATACTTTCCATAAGAGCCACGTACATAAGAAACGTATTCATTGTACCTTTCTTCTTGAAATAAGAAAGTTCAATTAAATATGTTATGATATCGCGTTTCCACACGTACTCCTGATTGACAAACTCTCTATCTCGTAATAATATGATTCTCGGTGACTTTTATCTTCTCTTAAGACCATGTACGAAACACCTCCCTCGCCCGACAATCTCGGACTCAGTCGGTACCAATAACTATAATCAACTGTTCTCACGGGTTCTCGCATGTCACGGTAAAAAAAAAAAAACGTTTCATCTGAAGCGGATATCATATCCCGGTTTTCCATGAAGTTTTTCTTTTGACCGTGCATACAAAAATATGTGAAGATGATTGATTACTGTTTTTATTACGCGATCGCTATATTCTTCGCTCTTAAGAGCATTTTCGATACCACGGTCAATAATAAAAACTGTAATAAACTTTTGTCACGGATTTTGGCAGTTTTACGTAAAAAAAAGTCTCATCGGAATGACACTTTTCTTTTGATCGTACATGCGGGATCTCATGAGAAAAGTTCACTATACACTTTTCGATACCGACTAAACTCAGGTTGAACGGGGAGCAAGGTGTTTTACATGATCTTAAGGTAACTGCAACTCCTCGGTCGGTAATAAAAACTGTAATCCAAAATTCTCCAAGACGGTTAATTTTTAGAGAAAAAAACGTAAACTAAACACAGTAATTCTGCAGTTGTCTGTCCTCATCATTTTCCCAAGAAGTAAACAGCTTGGGAGATTTTTGGGTTTCCGAAATTGCAGCTATTTCTCTCACATTCACAGCAGTTACTCTTCACCTTAACATAAAACAAAAATTGCACGAAAATCACTAGAAAAAAATAGCCGAGGGAAAGAAAACGTCCCAGAATACGTGAAAAAATTATTGATTACAGTTTTTAATACCGACTGCTATATTTGTTAACAATAAAAACGATAATCAACTTTTCTCACGGATTCTAGCAGGCTCATCGGCATGACACTTTTCTTTTCATCGTACATGCAGGATCCCGTCAGAAAAGTTCCCTACACAGTTTTTGCTACCGACTGAACCTAGGTTGGACGGGGAGCGAAGTGTTTCACATAATCTTAAGGTGAAGTGAGTCACGTGATGGGGCCATGAGTGTGAGAGAGAGATTAAGCGCGGCTTAGGGTAGCCTTCGATCAGTGTCGAGCGCATAATGCATTGCCATCCATGAAGCGTTAACTTCCTGCTTCTTCTTCCTTGACCAGTCCTTTGGGAATTAAGTCCATGCTACCTTGCCGTCAGGAACAGACGCTACATCTGAAGTGTTTAAGCTTTGATGAATGGAAAAAAAATTTTTTAAAATCATCTTACGAATGAGAGCTGAAAGTTATGCCAGCCGGTTATAACAATAAAGAAAAAAACTTAAATGTGAATAATAACATTTTTTTTTAAATATGCTCGCAGTCCAATATCCGATTCAAGCAATAGGTTGCAAAATGGTTGCAATTTGCAAATTAACTTTATTCAAAGGTGCTCATTTTTTCGAGAAAAAAATGAATTCGCGCCGGATGTGAAATTACCGTGTGCATCCGGCAGGAATTTGCTTTTTCCTAAAAAAAATGAGCACTCTTGAGAAAAGTTCATTATAGTTTTTATTACCGATCGCGATATTTCACTTTCCCTTAAAGGGAAATGAAATATCGCGGTCGGTAATGAAAACTGTAATGGACATTTCTCAAGGGTGCTCATTTTTTTTTAGGAAAAAGTAAATTCGAGCTGGATACGCACGATAATTATTTCGCATGCGGTCCAAATTCAATTTTTTTCTTTAAAAAATTAGCACCATTCAATAAAGTTAATTTGAAAATGGCAACGATTTCTCTCGCATGCACAGCCGTTTCACTTCCCCTTAAGGTGATGTGCAACACCCTCCCGCCCACCTACTTCGCGCCCAGTTAGTAACAGAATTGTACTGCACGCCGTTTTGAGGCGGCGGAACGCCGAGGAAAAAGAAAATTGTCTTTCCCGGCGTCTGCCGTTTCACTAGGGAAAGACATTTTTTTTTCCTCGGCGGTCCGCGGCCTCAAAACGGCATGCAGTTTTTGTTATCGATGACGGTATTTCAGATCGCCTTAAGGTGAAGTGCAACTCCTCGGTCGGTAACAAAAACTGCAATCAAAAATTCTCGAATACGGTTAATTTTTTGGGGAAAGTACGAGAACTATGCGTAGAAATTCTGCAGTTCTCTGTTCTCATCATTTTCCCAAAAAATAAACTGCTTGGGAGGTTTTTTATTTGCGAAAATGCAGCTATTTCTCTCGTATTCACAACGGCCGTACTTCATCTTAACAGAAAATTAGAATTGCACGAAAATCACCAGCAAAAAATCGCCGAGGGAACAGAGACGTGCCAGAAAACGTGAAGATGATAAATTACAGTTTTTATTACCGACCGCTATACTTTTTCATTCTTAAGGTGAAGTGAAAATTACGTGACGGAACCATGAGTGCGAGAGAGATAGTTGCAATTTTCAAATTAGCTTTATTCAATGCTGTACATTTTTTGCAACAAAAATAAATTCGGGCCGGATGCAAAATTACCGTGTACATCCGGCTCGAATTTGCCTTTTTTTCAAAAAAATTAGCACGCTTGAAAAAAGTTCATTACAGTTTTTATTACCGACCGCGATATTTCACTTCCCCTTAAGAGCATGTTCGATTCGATACCACGGTCGATAATAAAAACTGTAATAAACTTTTTTCACGGATTCTGGCATGTCTTACGGTAAAAAAGTAGGCTCATCGGAATGACACTTTTCTTTTGATCGTAATGTGGGATCCCGTAAGAAAAGTACACTGTACAGTCTTTTATACCGACTGAAACCGGGTTAGACACACCGTCCATGTGTGCTTGTGCATGACCTCAACCCAGTTCAATTATCTTCCATGGCCTTTTTTCCGGAATCCTTTTTTCTTCGGCCATTTTTTCCTAGATCCGACAATACGATTCTGCTTATTGATATAAGCTATTAGCGTATTTGTGGAACGACAATCTAGAAAATTAGAAAATAAACTATTTAATTTATATGTTTAAAACTCTTTAACACAATCGTTTTTTTTTCTCTTTCAGGTGAGCAGGGATAAATTGAAATTGAAATTGAAATTGAAATTGAAATTGAAATTGAAATTGAAATTGAAATTGAAATTGAAATTGAAATTGAAATTGAAATTGAAATTGAAATTGAAATTGAAATTGAAATTGAAATTGAAATTGAAATTGAAATTGAAATTGAAATTGAAATTGAAATTGAAATTGAAATTGAAATTGAAATTGAAATTGAAATTGAAATTGAAATTGAAATTGAAATTGAAATTGAAATTGAAATTGAAATTGAAATTGAAATTGAAATTGAAATTGAAATTGAAATCGAAATCGAAATCGAAATCGAAATTGAAATTGAAATTGAACTGAAATGAATTGAATTGAACTGAACTAAATGTGAATGTAACCAAATTTTTAATGTTAAAACTAGACTAGACTTAATGTTTGTTTAAAACTTAACTAAACTAACTGTATTGTTGATGACACAGATAAACACATGAATGGTAATAAAATCCCCCTTTAATATGTAATAAACTTGTTAATCCATTTTTTCGTTCATAACAAATTCCTTACATGTTCCTACAAACATAAACGAAACACTAATAAAGGCGAGAGAGATACGCTGAGAATGTTTTTCATATCATGTCCATGATCAGTTTTTCTGTTGACGCTTTTCTGTAAAAAATTACATCTGTCATACTTATAGTTAGGTTCAGATCGTTATTATACATTAAAAAAAATTGTCTATACTCTACTGGAAATATTATTAAACAGACTGCAGTATTTATATCCAGTAAATATTTTCTTCTGATATACTCAAAGATGACTTTTCATTTGATATACATGAGATAAAAGTAGATTACTTTACATTAAACTAAAAAATGGGTCGACGAAAGGCTAATCGAACCCCCGAAGAAGAGATTGAATTTCAACGAAACAAACGCCAAAAACATGCCGAGTACCAACGCCGGCAACGTTGTAAGCAAAATATGTCCGCACAAAATTCTAATAGTGGACAACGTTTGAATCATTCTGATCTACAACTAGAAGGAATACCATCAACATCAACGATTAATCGCAATGAAGACAGGGCAATTGTACATCACCCGATCACAGAAGTACTAACAAGGAAACATTCCCAGGTGTCCGACCCCGATTTCGATAATTTTGATATATGTTGTAGAACTCGGAAATTTAAGGGACACGTATTTTTTTTTATCATCCCTCGTTGATATATAAGGGGTGAAACAGCCCCTCAAACTTTGGCAGAAAAACAATAATTTTTTTTTTTTTCTTAGAAGCACCTGACGATTATCAATGAAATTTGGTATACATATATCTCGAGCCAACAGGACTCAGAAATGGTAGTGTGCATCACGGACGCACCCCTTTAAGGGGGTAAACTACCCCTATCTAAATCTTTATTTCTTTTTTTTCGGCGAAAAATAATCGAACTGGAATACAAATAGCATCGTTTTGAAACTAAAATGATATTACAGTTTACGTGTTTTTGGTTTTTTCCCAAAAACCACTGTTTGACCAGATATATATATTTCAAAGCTTTCAATATTTCCCATAGAAGCACCCGACGGATTTCAATAAAATTTGGCAAGCATATATTTCAGAGCAACAGAATTAAAAAATGATACCGTCCGACACGCGCCCACCCCTTTGTGGGGGTAAACCACCCTGATAATTTTTTTTTCAGGATAAAAGAACCGAAAAAAATATAAATCGTATACAGCCGATGCTTGCATAAAAAAAAACTCCCGTTTTCGCTTGGAGGGCGAATTCCTAATTCTACTATTTTATTCTACTATCAAAAACCATAATTTAGCACACGGGATATATATTCGAAACATAGGTAATATGTGAATTTGATAATATAACATTTCTACAGATGATACTATTTTTATTCCAAATTTATTCGTTCCAATACATGTATGGAATATGGGATATATGGGAATACTCCAAGAATATTAATTCTGGAAAGCAAAAAAATCTTGGGACTGAAAATTTCAGAAAATTCTATATGATAAAAATAATGTTAACCAAAAATATTTGTAACAAAAAATTATGGCTCATATTCATGACAGTAGTGATGATCGTGGAAAAAGTGTTCGAAGCAGAATGCTTTCTTACACCATGAGCATCGTATTATAGGTAGTGCACCGCAAACAGCACATTTCATAACGGAAGATTTTTCGAAAGCAAATTCGACAGGATTTGGAAAACTTTCTAATCTGTCGTCTACATAGCCACTTTTATACCAAGCATATTGAAAAAGGGATCGATACCTAGGCGAAGATAGTTGATTATGTACAAGTGATTGTAGTTTTATAATATTGTTCCGTAAATGAAGATTAACATCGTAATTGTGTAGGATCACATTGTCAGAGAAACGCTTCACAAAGTTTTTCCACACCCTAAAACCATAAACGTCTAAAGGTTGAATTCTTCCGGTAGTTCCTTTTGGTATAGTCATCAACACAACATCTTTATCTACAGGCTTCGTTTCTGCGATAATATTGCTGCAGTGACCGCTCCAGGAGTCCAGTAAAAGTAGGCTTCTTCGTCCAACGTTAGGAAAGAACACCTCTTTTAGCCATGTTTTGAAGTGGTCTGTAATTGCAAAACATTGCTACCAGTAATATTCATGCACATTGCAGTAATAAAAAGAAAATTATCATTGCAGTACATCATTACCTTTTGTCATTTTGCCAGATGACGAAGGGAGGAGGTATACATTCGGGGGACGGATTAATGTTTTTTCTACTAGAGGACCAAAGCGACCGCCTGCTTCTTTTAATACTATCAATAGAGGAGATAGTAGTCGCCCATCACAGGAGACAATTGGCTGAATAGTATAACTATGAGTTGTAGATGATATGGATTGAGCAGAACACTCGACTTTTTCCGTTCCTGCATACGTCAACGTACGTCCTGAATGTATTCCAAGCTGGAATCCACTTTGATCAGAATTATATACGTTTTCAGGCCCGTATTCTGCTATAAAAGGCTTGACAGAAGCAACAAACTCATCAGCTGATTTTTTCAAATTAGCACTGTCTTCTATCGTCTTTCTTGAGACAAACTTTGTGATTTTTCTTGAAACGATCCGATGGGCTTTTTTGAAATTGTATATCCATTTTGAAGAGGCCACGAAAGGCCTATCGCCACTCCCCTGCTCTCCCCATGCTTCCAGAGCCCATTTTTTGATGTCCGAGTCATGGACTATTAATCCAGCTTCTATAGCGTTTCGTAATTTGTTTAATGTAAATTCGGCGATAATCATCAATTTTACTTTCCGCGTTCCTCCTTCGTCCACTTGCTTTGCCCATCTCGTTAATTGACGAGGATTAGTAAGTCTGGCAAATAACTTTTGTACAGTAGAAAACTTGAGATAGCTTTTTTTTCCACTCCGCCAGTACTCTACTGCCCTTTTTTTGTAATCAAATGGGATTTCATCGTTTACAGGACTAGGGCACACAGATGAAGAAGCTCCAGCCACTCCTTCCTCACTCCAATCTTCGGCGTCTTCGACGTATTCTGCGTCTGTTCCGGGAAAGTCGTCTACGAAACCCAATGTAGATTCTTCAGATACTTCTAAAGTGTTGAAGTCCCATATACTGTCCAGAAGAATCTTTTGAATCGATTCTTTCAGAATGATTTCTTGCCGATTGACTTCAGTCGTTGGTAGATACATTGTTTGAAATGTTGCAAGTAATAAATAAGCACGTTCATTGGATTCACAAACATGTTTAAAATATCGTAACGCACTGATAACACGGCAGGCTCCGAACGCGAAATTTTCAACACCGAATGATGAGGAGTAATGCACGCTCAGACTTTATAAAGAGCCGCACGACTACTTGGGATAACATTTGTCTATTTTCGTTCCAAATTGTTTACAGGCCTGCCGCCCGAAGTTTTCCGGAAACTTCGAGATCTATTTATATTTTTGGCGTCACGAAAATACGCATGAAAAAAATATGTGATCGGTTATTTTGATTTTATGAAGTCGAAGAACTAATCTTATCTTTATTTTTCCAGAAATATGAGTAGACTCATAATGAAACGATTACCGCATCGTAGAATCTACCGTGAGGCAGATTCGGTAAAATAAGCTTTACATGTGTGAACTGAATAAAAATAAATGCTAATGCATTTATTTTAATATATTTTTTTTATTTTATTGTAATTTTATTCGTTTCTAATGAAATGAATAAAATTGCGATACAAATAGTTTCATCTGTAGTTTCATGTTATATTATCAAATCCACATATTACCTATATTTCGAATATATGCCGTGTGCTAAATTATGGTTCTTGATATGAAAATAAAATCCTGTAAACTCTCATTGAAGTTCTGACTGCCCTCCAAGCGAAAACGGGAGTTTTTTTATGCAAGCATCCGCTGTATACGATTTATATTTTTTTCGGTTCTTTTATCCTGAAAAAAATAAATGATCAGGGTGGTTCACCCCCACAAAGGGGTGGGCGGGTGTCGGACGGTATCATTTTTCAATTCTGTTGCTCTGAAATATATGCTTGCCAAATTTTATTGAAATCCGTCGGGTGCTTCTATGGGAAATATTGAAAGCCTTGAAATATATATACCTGATCAAACAGTGGTTTTTCAGAAAAAACCAAAAACACGTAAACTGTAATATCATTTTAGCTTCAAAACGATGCTATTTGTATTCCAGTTCGATTATTTTTCGCCGAAAAAAAAAGAAAAAAACATTTAGATAGGGGTAGTTTACCCCCTTAAAGGGGTGCGTCCGTGATGCACACTACCATTTCTGAGTCCTGTTGGCTCGAGATATATGTATACCAAATTTCATTGATAATCGTCAGGTGCTTCTAAAAAAAAAAAAAAATTATTGTTTTTCTGCCAAAGTTTGAGGGGCTGTTTCACCCCTTATATATCAACGAGGGATGATAAAAAAAAATACGTGTCCCTTAAATTTCCGAGTTCTACAACATATATCAAAATTATCGAAATCGGGGTCGGACACTTGGGAATGTTTCCTTGTAAGAGAACCTGTTACGGTACAATACGAGAGTAACGTTGAAGTCCCAATTGTTGAATCATATCATTTTGTCATAGATTGCCAACAAGAAGTGGAGAGACCAGCGCCGATCGCAGTTGCTGCACGTCCTCCGAATATTCAGGAACATTATGGAGGTAGTATGACTGAGGTTTGTAGACACTGTCATGCTGCACACTTCGTCTGTGAAAAAGTATCGAATATGCAAAATTCGTTCCATGATTGCTGCAGCCGCGGTAAAGTTCACCTTGAACCACTACCGGTTTTGCCAGACGAATTAAGTTCGTTATTCGACGGCACCCACGAAAAATCGAACGCATTTTTTGAACGTATCCGAACGTACAATGCCTCGTTTTCGTTTGCATCCTTCAACGCCAATTTAATGAACTTTGACGGAAGACGACCAGGACCGTATTGTTTTAAAATACAAGGCCAAATTTACTATCAAGTAAACACTCCATTATATCCACCACCGAATGAACTACCGAGCTATGGCCAGCTTTTCATAGTCGATTCGAATGAAGCGATCGATTCTTTGCAGCGTCGAAACACTGCTCTCGATTGCGGCCTTCTGGGAGCAATTGATTGCATTATGCGAAACAATAACGTCTTCGCCCAATCATATCAAATGATGGGCGAAGAGTTAAACGCTCAACGACAACAAAGAAATCAACACATTGATGCTCAACCGCCCGGCCAATTTCAGTTACTGTTTACATTGAAGCCAGGAATGGATCGCCGCAGTTTCAACTTCCAACGAAGCAATGAAGTCGCTGCTGTGTTTTCTACTACTGCTGATGGCGAGATTCCGGAATCGTACGTTACTATATGTAACAAGAACACAAAGAAATTACAATTCGTCAGTACCATGGATCCCAATGTCGAGCCTTGGATCTACCCACTGTTTTATCCATTTGGGACTCGTGGCTGGCATCAAGAACTGAAACAAACTGGCAACGATGGAAAACGTGTGTCCAGAGAAGCCTATGTAAGACATCGGATGGCAATCCGTACAAATGATCACGGAAACGTTATCCTATCGGGACGACGTCTCTTCCAACAGTGGGTTGTAGATCATTATG
The DNA here is from genome assembly GCA_963922035.1 of Amblyjoppa proteus. Lineage (NCBI taxonomy): Eukaryota > Metazoa > Arthropoda > Insecta > Hymenoptera > Ichneumonidae > Amblyjoppa > Amblyjoppa proteus. The sequence continues at coordinate 17,639,006 of OY998233.1, forward strand.
TTAAAGTCGAAAAAGATCGCACAGAATTTTTAAGAGCCAATCAAGCAAAGATTCGCGCGGAAACCTACACTGGATTGATAGATTACTTGAACACTACTGCACATGACACCGATGCCCGAGTCGGAAGAATTGTAATTTTACCTTCGAGTTTCACTGGCTCGCCGAGAAATATGATGCAGCACTATCAAGATGCAATGGGAATAATCCGAAAGTTCGGCAAACCAGATCTTTTCATAACGATGACTTGCAATCCAAATTGGCGTGAGATCAGAGAAAATTTATTCCCCGGTCAACAACCCTCAGACCGACCGGATCTTACTGCATGGGTTTTCGATATGAAGAAGAAACACTTACTGAATTTAATCATGCGTCAAATTTTCTTTGGCGAAGTAGTAGCATATGTTTATACAATCGAATCGCAAAAACGCGGTTTGTTACATATCCACCTACTGGTAACGCTAAAACACAAGCTCATGACACCACAAATGGTTGACCACTTTATCAGTGCATAAATCCCCGACCCCCAATTACATCCTGAACTGCACCGAATAGTAATGGGTAACATGATCTATGGACCGAGCGGACCATGGTGTGAAGTGAATGGAAAATGCTCAAAACGCTTTCCAAAGCCATTCCGCGAGGAAACAACAATAGATGCAGATTCTTATCCGCACTATCGTCGAAGAGACACCGGTATTCTGTACGAGCGTCGAGGAGGACATGTCGTCGATAATCGATGGGTTGTTCCATACTGTCCACAATTATCGCTTACATTGAATTGCCACATTAACGTGGAAATTGTTACAAGTGTAACTGCTCCGAAGTATTTATTCAAGTACTGTTACAAGGGAAATGATGCAGCGGCTATTGAAATAACAAACGATGAGAACGGAGAATCAGAAGAACGGGTTATGAATCACGATGCAATAAAGAACCACATCGAAGCTCGTTATGTTGGTCCAAATGAAGCAATTTGGCGAATCACTGACAAAAAGATGCAGAATAAAAGCCACCCGGTAACACGTTTACCCGTACATTTGCCAAAGGAACACAGTATTACGATTTCAGCAAATATGAATGAAGAAGGGATACAAAATGCCATAAGTCGCGTGACTATGCTGATGGATTATTTTGCTTTGAACGTTCGGGATCAGTCTGCAAGACGATTTGTTTACCCAGACATTCCAACGCATTATGTGTTTAAAAAGATGAAAGTCGATGGAAGAACCGTTTCCAGATGGGAAAAACGACAGCGTGGACATCATGCAATCGGACGACTGTATTCGATAAATCCAGCTCAAACCGAACTGTTTCATCTTCGTTTACTTCTGTTAAAGGTTAAAGGCGCCAAAAGTTTCGAAGACTTGAGAACAGTGGATGGCCAAATTTACGAAAGTTTTATAGCAACTTGCTTGGCTCTAGGTTTAATCGAAGATGACGATGAGTGGCGAAAAGCAATAAACGAAGCTGCTGTTTGGATGATGCCTGGACTCCTTCGAAAACTATTCGTTAGAATTTTGGTTCACTGTCAACCGATTCATCCGGAAGCATTGTGGGAAGAATTTAAAACCAAATTATCGCAGGATTATGCGAGGCGCATCGGTATGCAGCAAGCGCAAAGAAAAGCCTATATGCAAATCACTCGCATGCTTGACAGGGAAGGTTCAAATCTATCTCGATTCCCATCGATGAAACAGGTAGCAGTCTTGGATCAGGATGAACCTGAGATGTTGCTTGTCGAATTTATCGAAATTGGCACGCAACAATATGACCAACTCAATAATACTCAAAAGATCTTCGTTGATGCCGTTCTAAGTGTACTTGATAACGGCTACGCCGAGCATACTTGCTTCTATATCGATGGCCCCGGAGGATCCGGTAAGACCTTTATATATACGACTCTTTCGAATCTCGTTCGAGGTAGAGGCAAGAGCGTTAGTGCAATGGCTTTTACCGGAATTGCAGCAATATTGCTTCGAGAGGGTAAAACAGTACACAAAACGTTCGGACTTCCAGTACCTTTGTACTCTGATTCCACATCGAGCATCAAGGTACAATCAAAACAGGGTGAGTATCTGAAAAACGTCGACCTTTTCATCTGGGATGAAGCACCTATGGCTCCACGTTACGCACTCGAAGTAGTGGACCGAACGTTACGAGACATAATGAATAATGACAAACCTTTTGGTGGGAAAGTTATCGTTCTCGGTGGAGACTTTCGCCAACTCCTTCCGGTCAAGGTGCGAGGCACGTGTAGTGAAACAGTGAACCTCTCAATCAAGTACAGTGCATTGTGACAACACTTTTCCAAGTACGCGTTAACTGAAAACATGAGAGTTTTACCCAACGAAGTGGAATTCGCGCAATTTTTACTGGACGTTGGAATGGACTCCTCAATGATCCAGACGATAATCTTCAAATCCCAACGCGTTGCTTGGCCCCCGCAAATCGAGATATAGTTGAAGATACGTGCGGAAAATTGGTGAGAGCACGAAAGTTCAAACACGTGGCAAAGTGTGCCATACTATCCGCTCGGAATGTCGACGTTGAAGAAATCAACTCCAGAGTCATAAACTTATACGATAGTACTACGGAACGCCTTTACACTAGCGTTGACAGCACAGAAAATTGTGGTGACAACGACCAAATCAACGAAACGATCTTGCCTGAGTACTTGAATACGCTATCACCACCAAGTTTGCCGCCTCACGAACTGCGTCTCCGTAAGTACTGTATCATCATGCTAATCCGAAATTTAAGCATCAACGAAGGTTTGTGCAACGGTACAAAATTGCTGGTTCTGGATTTAGGTAACACGATTTTACGATGTGAGATTCTATCTGGTGATGAAACCGGAGAAATAGTTTTCTTGCATCGTATCACTCTTTACTGTGAAAATGAATATCCATTCACGTTCAAACGACGTCAATTTCCAATTAAGGTAGCATTTGCTATGACCATCAACAAATCGCAGGGGCAAACATTCGAAAGGATTAGTGTCGATCTTCGTAGGGATGTTTTTAATCACGGCCAATTGAACGTAGCTTTCTCCCGTGTGCGTTCTTGGGAATGTTTGAGGGTATATCTTGGCTCTCAAACCGATGGAATTGTTAAAAATTACGTCTACAAGGAATTATATCGATAAATGAAAATAAAATCCAACGCCGTAACAGATATTACAGACCTTTGATAAACCATTAAAATTGAAACTATTTTCATAATCTGTGCAACAACTCGAATGCTTATCTTGTTGAGAAAACCTTATAGTTTACTACACATAATAAGGTAGCACCGAATACCACCGAAAAAAACTCATGAACATCTGTAAATTACTTTCGTTTCAAGTTAAAGCCAGACTAAACATCGGGTGTTAGTTTCCCATCAATTCATAATATGGACTATCTAATATAATATATCAAGTAAAAGTAAGTGAATCCCACTGATGTGGGCGAATGAAATGAGGGGCTCCTATCTCATTTCATTAAATTAAATATATGTATTGTATAACAAAAAATAATAATAAATTAATTTAAGCGGGTTCCAAATTGCACACCTTATCGCCATCAGATTTCAGTGGTGCGCGGCAGCGCCATATATTTGTATTGGCGCGCGGCAGCGCGATGGATTAAGCTCGCGCGCGGCAGCGCGCGCAAGTTTTCTAGTACGGTTTAAATACTACAATTTTTTGCAATCTCGAGTTGCGTCCGGCTGGAGAACGACGAATATGAGCGCCGAATCGGTATCGAATGTCCTAATTAGAAAATATTTGCTTTCGAAGATCGATTAAATGTCCGACGACATTTTACTTTTTGGCGTCTCAAAGAAAATTAGTCGTGAAATATGTTTATGTATTCACGTGTGTGTGTATCCGACTACACACGAGCACTCTATTGAATGTATTTTTTCACCTCGTACCCTGCAAACATTTTTGTATTTCGGCATTTATGTCTTTTTGCAACTTTGGCGAAGCCTGTTTTTCGTGTTTGCGGGTGACATACGGGTTAAGTCCGGCAATTTTTTGCACTATCGAGTAGGGTCTACATGTGGAACGATAAATATGAGCACCGAACCATTACCGAATATCCTAATTTGAAAATATTCGCTTCCGAAGATGGATTGAATGTCCGACGACATTTTGCTTTTCGGTGTCTCATGGCGTATTGCTCGCAAAATATGTTCATATGTGATAGCATGTATATATGCGTACACACAAGTACCCTATTGGATGCATTATTTACCTCATAAACAAATATTTACCTTTTTTATGTATATTTACGAATTTCAGCGACACGCTATTTTTGGTTTTCCCAGTCACAATACGAAGCAAATGTGGCGATTTCTCGCACTCTCGAGTTAGGTCCGTCTGGGGAACAACGAACAAGAGCGATACAGTACTGTCGAATATACAAACTCGAAAATATTCTATCTCGAATTTGGAAAAAATTACCGGCGACATTTTACTTCTTGCTGTTTCTAGGCTGATTATTCGGGAAATACGTCCATGGTGCACGCATGTCTAAACGAGTACACGCAAGCACCCTATTGAATGTAATTTTTGATGTAATGTACACCAAGCAATCCATAATTCCGATTTTTAAGTGTATTTTCAAATTTCGGTAACACGTTGTTTTTCGTGTTTCTGGGTGAATATGGGCCAAATGTGGTAATTTTTTGCATTTTCAAGTTTCGTCTGTTTGGGGAACAACGAACATGGGGGCCAAACTACTGCTGAACGTCTTAATCGTAATTGGAAATATTTGTGTATTACTCGCGAAATATGCCCATGTATGAACGTGTGTGATACGTGTACACGCAAGCACTCTATTGGACATATTTTTTATGTTCTTCGACTATTACGATTTTCGATATTTTCAAATAAGGGTATTATTCCAATGAAATGGCGGAAACTCAGGGAATTATCATGTTTAACGGAAAAAATATACCAGGTATCAATTATTCAATTGTGATTCAAGAAATTACAAATTCGTGTTTAATGGGAGGAATATTATGGAACCGCGTCAAATGATGAGTACTAAGAGTAATATTTACACCGTGGTACTATTACTTGTATTGAAATCTATTTCGAAGGAAACAGAGACAGAGACCGAGAGCGTAAGGAGAGTGAGCACGAAGAGAGCGAGAATGAGGGGAGCGAAAGAGCAGGAGAGCAGGAGAGCAAAGAGCGCGAGGAGAGCGGGAGAGCGGGAAAGCGGGAGAGCGGGAGAGCGGGAGATCGGGAGAGCGAGGAGAGCGGGAGAGCGGGAAAGCGGGAGAGCGGCAGAGCGGGAGAGCGGGAGATCGGGAGAGCGAGGAGAGCGGGAGAGCGACAGAACGGAGAGAGCGGAAGAACCGGGAGCGCGGGAGAACGGGCTGCGATGGGGAACGGGGAGAGCGGGAGAACGGGGTGAGCGGGAGAACGGGGAGAGCGGGAGAACGGGGTGAGCGGGAGAACGGGGAGAGCGGGAGAACGGGGAGAGTGGGAGAACTGGGAGAGCGGGAGAACGGGGAGCGCGGGAGAACGGGGAGCGCGGGAGAACGGGGAGAGCGGGAGAATGGGGAGAACGGGGTGAGCGGGAGAACGGGGAGAGCGGGAGAACGGGGAGACCGAGAACGATGAGAACGAGGACTGCGAGAGAATAAGAGCGAACGAAAAGAGTGAGAGAGAGCGAAAGACCGAGAGAGTGGGAGGGTGAGAGAGCGGGTGCGTGGGAGGGATGGTTTCTGTTCTCATTATTAGAATTCGCGTTTGTATCAACTCTCGTCATCGGCTCTACTCAGGTACATCTCACGCTATGTTCAACTCTCGTCGATCTCATCTCACTATGACAAGAACGAGACCGATTTTTGGACAGCCGGCGGGTTGGACTGAGTGCGAATCTGTTCTCGCCATGTGAAACTCTCGTCGGTCCCAATCCTACCGGCGCTTGCGCCGATCACTAAGCTGTGTCGCGGTAGATTACCAGCCCACTTAGAAGCCTACTCAGAGGCAGGTAACCTACCGCGACTCGGTTTAGCGATCGGCGCAAGGGCCGGTAGGATTCAGATCGACGAGAGTTTTACATGGCGAGAACAGATTCGTACTCCGTCCAACCCGCCGGCTTTCCAAAAATCGGTCTCGTTCTTGTCGTAGTGAGATCAGGTCGACGAGAGTTAAACATAGCGTGAGTTGTACCTGAGTAGAGCCGATGACGAGAGTTGATACAAACGCGAATTCTAATAACGAGAATAGAAACCATCCCGACTGGGACAGAGGAAGACCGTGGAGCGGGAGAACGAGAGAGCCGGTGAGTGGGAGAGCGGCAAAGCAGGGAGCGGGAGAGCAAGAGAGCGTGAGAGGAGAAGAGCGGGAGAACGGGAGAGTGAGAGACCGAAGCAGTGGGAGAGCGGGAGAGCGAGAGAGTGAGAGAGCGAAAGTGCGAGAGAGCGAGCGTGTGGGATACCGAGAGAGGGAGAGAGCAGGAGAGTGGTAAAATCAAAGAGCAGGAGAGCGCGAAAGCGTGGCAACGAGAGCTGTGTACGATTAGGTCGGATACCAAATGGGTATAATAATGGTGCTGCGCAATGAAACATTATATGATCGTATATCAGGCGGTATAATTACCCACAGGATATAGATACACAATTTACTATCATCCACCGTAGGTTGTCTACGGAATCAGGCCAAAACGGACGTATCCATTTTTCCGCCGTTTTCGTACGGATAATTTAACCACATGAAATTAAATTAAAATAAAGCAACCTAGCGTCGGGCGCGAAGCGCCCGATCGCTAATAATAATAATAATAATAATAATAATAATAATACGACGGACTGCAAAGAGAAGCCGGTCTGTCCCCTGTGCACCGAGGCTGGGCACAAAAACGTGGCGCACCCCGCCGGATCCGGCGGGTGCGCGATGTTCCGTGCAGCACTGGAGGAGTGCAGGAGGCAGGCTGGACGACGGACAGGATAGTTCAGGGCAACCTGAACAGAAGTAGGACATCAGACATGCTACTACCACAGATAGCTGACGAACACGACGCGGACATACTGATTCTGTGCGAACCGTACAGGAGAAGGACGACCCAGACGTACATCACGAACGAGACAGAGACAGCAGCTATCTGGGTGAGGGGTGCTGCCCGGACTCGAATAACCGACCGGGGTTGCGGGGACGACTTCATCTGGGCTAAGGTCGGCGCTGTCACATATGTCAGCGTCTACCTGACACCCAACTGCACCGCGGCGGAATTCGAGAGAAAGGTGGCACTCCTCGAGGACGGAATCAGAGATCTGCCCGGGGAGGTGGTTATCGGGGGGGACCTCAACGCCAGGGCAATCGAGTGGGGAATGACAGAAACAGGACAGGCAGGACAGACAGCAACGAGACAAACGAGGACACAACACCCCCCGCGGTGGAACCTTACGAAACTCGACGCACAGAAGTTCACCGAGGAGCTGATGGCTGCATCAGCTCCTATAACGAACGTTCCCCCGGAGCTGACTGGCCGGCAACGGGCGGAGCGCTTGGCAGACGAGACGGCCAAACTGACGCAACGACTGTGCAACGCGACAATGCCGAAACTCCAACAGCGGCAAAACAGACGACCGCAGTACTGGTGGAAAGACGAGATAGCCGAACTGCGTAGGATCTGTTTGGCAAACAAACGACGGGTAACGAGGGCTAGAGGCAGACCCGAAAGGGAAAACCTCCAAGCGACGTACAAGACGGCACGGAAAGAACTGACGAACGCCATACGGGACAGCAAGACGCGATGCTGGAAGAAGCTCTGCGAGGAGGTGAACGAGGACCCCTGGGGTACCGGCTACAAGATTGTTACCGGTAAACTAGGTGCCCGAGTAAAACCGGAACTCAAAGACGCTGCTACCGCAGGACGAATTGTTGACGGACTATTTCCGACGCACCCGCTACGGACGGACGTGACTGACGACGCGGATGTCCCGGTAGCCCCCATTTTCACCGTGGAGGAGCTTAGCAAAGCAACTGCCGCGATGAAAACTGGTAAGGCACCGGGACCGGACGGAGTACCGGCGGAGATTCTTCGACTGATGGGCAACCGGAGGCCGGAGATACTCCTCGACCTCTACAACACGTGCTTGACGACGGGGACATTCAGCGACGATTGGAAGCTGGCGAGGCTCGTCCTTCTCCCAAAAGGTAAGGGCGATCCCGATTCGCCATCGGCCTATCGACCGCTGAGCCTACTGAACACGACAGGAAAACTTTTCGAACAGTTACTGAGACCGAGACTCACGGACGCGATACAGACCGGGGGAGGCCTTTCAGATCTGCAGTTCGGCTTCCGAAGGGGTCGATCAACGATTGGAGCGATCCAATCGTTGATCGACCCGACATCCGACATCCAATCGTTGGCGACAGCCCACTCGATCCTTCTTTACGGAGCGGAGATCTGGGCAGATGCTCTGAAGACAAAAAAGTACAGCAAGGCGATGACCAGAGCACAGAGACAAGGGGCGTTGCGGATCGCGAGCTCCTACCGGACAGTCTCTGCACAGGCTGTCTTGGTGGTGGCGAACGTCATTCCCGTGGATCTTCTTGCGGAAGAGCGCAAGAGGATCTACGGGCGCAACGCGGACGTGAGACGAGAGGACGCGGCAAAGACTGAACGCGACAGAACCATACGGGTGTGGCAACAACGATGGACGGAAGAACGAACAGGTAACTGGACAAGACGACTGATAAGGGACCTTAGACCGTGGACTGGAAGGACATTCGGGGACGTAAACTTTTACGTCACCCAGCTCCTGACGGGACACGGCTACTTCCTACGGTACCTCAACAACATGAACAGAGTACGGACACCGAACTGCAAGTACTGTGGACACGAACGAGACGACGTGGAACACACATTTTTTGTGTGCGACCACTGGACGGACTTGAGACGAGAACTCGAGACGACAACAGGTAACATCACCCCGGACAACATCGTACAGGTGATGTTACGCAGACAGGAATGGTGGTTACTCGTAGCCACCTACACAGAGACGATAATAATAATAATAATAATAATAATAATAATAATAATAATAATAATAATAATAATCACCGCAGGTGGTGGGAGGGCAGGAACTCCCTCTTGCTCGGGAAGTGACGACCCCGCGTACACCGAGTAAGTCAAGGGGGACTGAAATCGGCACAGGTCCGACGGAAGTCCCCTGAGACGACCCCAGGTGGCGGGAGGGTGTAAAACCCCTCTCGCTCGGGATGTGACGACCCCGGGGACACCGAGTAAGCTGAGGGGGACTGAAGTCGGCTCGTGCCTGACGGATGACCTCTAAGGCGATCTCAGGGACCGGGCCACGTTCCGGCACGGTACGGGGAGTCGCGCCCCCGAGAGACCCTTAGCAGGAAGGAACAGCTAACCATGAAAATGCACAAAAAAAACAGAGATATACCTCAGGTGGTAACCCCAACACAGGGGCAATCCACCCTGGGCGACGGTCGGGTTGAAGCCCTGGCGGCCCATGGCAGCGGCACGGATTCTGAGGGCCGCAAATTGTGCAAGGAATCGGGGACGAGGACAGCGACGAGGAGGACAGACGAGAAAACCAGAACGGACAAGACAACACTGACCCTGCCCTCCAGGGTAAGGACAGCGAGTGTGTCGAGTGTAAGCAGCGGGGCAAGCGGGACCTCCGCTACCTCCGCGGTCGACAGCGACATACAGGTACCGGCCGGACTGGCGAGCAACACGAGACAGGACGGAACGGACATCACGGAGCTACTGACGCTCATATGAAAGACGGCGACAAAAATGGCCGGGGCAGCCGCTGTTTAAAAGAACATGAACATGACGGTCAAAAACGGAATCAAGACTATTCTTGAGGCAGCCGACGTGGCGCTGCATAAGCACACGAAGGTAGCCCAAAGAAACGTCACCGAACACGAACTGACGGAGACAGAAACGGAAGCGGAAACGAAAAAACGTGAGACGCCACAGACGAAACGGAAACGCTCGGCGACCGTGACCCCCCCCGGGGTCCTCTCGGAAGCGACCTCCGAGAGCGGAAACGGCCGAAGACTGGCGGACCGTCACGAGAAAAAACAACAAGCGAACGGAACGAAAAGACAAAACGGACGGAACGAACGCGACGAACGCGACGAAAACGAGGAACGCGACGAACGCGGCGCACGCGACGAACGCGACGAACGCGACGAACGTCACGAACACGAACGCCAAGGCCAGGAAGCGCAAGCCGGCACCCAAGCAACGGGGGACGGCTGTACTTGTCAAGCCGGCGAAAGACAGCAGCTACTCCGACATAGTACGGAAAATACGGACGACGGTGGACCCGAAGAAGAGTCATGTGCAGGTGACGACTCTGAGGAAAACCAAAGACGGGCTGTGTCTGCTAAAGATACAGACCAAGAATAACGGACAAGAAAATTTCCGACGCGCACTTCAGGACGCGATCGGAGACCATGGCAACGTCAGGACCGCGACCTCCAGGCGTCAACTGGAGATCATGGACTTAGACTGCGTCACGACCGAGGACGACGTGAAAAGTGCGCTAGGACGAGAAACAGGACGAGACGCAGACTTTGGCGTCCACATCTTCGGTCCGAACCGGAACGAGCAGTACATGGCGGTATGCGAACTCGAATCGCATGAGGCCGCGGGGCTGCTCGGCCGGGGCCGGATCGGGATAGGATGGGTGCGTTGCCGCATCCGAGAACGACTGACGGTGACGAAATGCTTCAAGTGTCTGGGCTACGGACACACCAAAGCGAACTGCACGGGCAAGGACCGGACTAAAAGCTGCAGAAAATGCGGCGAAACGGGACATTACGCAACGGACTGCGGGAACACACCAGCCTGCCCCCTGTGCACTGAGGCGGGACACGGTGACGCGGCGCACTCCGCGGGATCCGGGAAGTGCGCGGTATTCCGGGCTGCGCTGGAGGAGTGCAGGAGGCAGGCAGGACGACGGACAGAATAATCCAGGGAAACCTAAACCGAAGTAGGACGGCAGATATGCTGCTACCACAGATAGCCGACGAGTACGACGCGGACATCATGATGCTGTGCGAACCTTACAGGATAAGGCCGACACAGACATGGATCACAAACGAGACCGAGACAGCAGCTATCTGGGTGAGGGGCGCTGCCCGATCTCGGGTAACTAGCCACGGGGTGGGCGACGATTTCGTCTGGGCTAAGGTCGGCGCTGTCACATACGTCAGCGTCTACCTGACCCCCAACTGCACCGTGGCGGAGTTCGAGAGAAAGGTGGAGCTCCTCGAGGACGGAATAAGGGAGCTGCCCGGCGACGTCGTTGTTGCGGGGGACCTCAACGCGAGGGCGATCGAGTGGGGCATGACAGCAACGAACAAACGAGGACGGCTGCTGCTGGAGATGGCTGCAAGGCTCGATCTAGCAGTAGCGAACACGGGAAGAGTACCGACATACAGACGACCAGGGTTTGGAGACTCTATCCCCGACGTTACGATGACATCGGACAGAATTCTGTCACAGGTGAGGCGATGGCAGGTGATCGAGGGCTATACGGCCAGCGACCACCAGTACATAGCCTTCGAAGTGACAGGACCGACAACAACGATACGGACAAGGATCCAGCACCCCCTGCGGTGGAACCCAAGCAAACTGGACGCACGGAAGTTCTCGGAGGAACTGGTGGCGGCACCAGCCCCGATTACAAAAGTCCCCCCGGAGTTGGTTGGCCGGCAAAGGGCGGGAAGACTGGCAGACGAGACGGCCAAACTGACGGAACGGCTGTGCAACAGCACAATGCCGAAACGACGAAATGGACGAAACAGACAACCACAGTATTGGTGGACGGACGAGATAGCCGAAATGCGCAGAATTTGTCTGGCAAATCGGCGACGTGTAACGAGGGCTGGCGGGAGACCCGAAAGGGAGAACCTCCAAGCCGCTTACAAGACTGCACGGAAAACGCTGACGAACGCGATCAGAGACAGCAAAGCGCGGTGCTGGAAGAAGCTCTGCGAGGAGGTGGACCGGGACCCGTGGGGCACAGGTTACAAGATTGTAACCGGTAAACTCGGGGCACGAATTCCACCAGAACTCAAGGACGCTGAAACCACACGACGGATCGTTGACGGACTCTTTCCGACACACCCGATACGCACGGACGAAACAGAAGACAGAGAAGCACCGGAAGTCCCCATTTTTACCGCGGAGGAGCTCACCAGAGCATCCAACGCGATAAAGAATGGAAAGGCACCGGGACCAGACGGAGTACCGGGAGAGATTATCCGGCTGATGGTTAACCTGAGGCCGGAGATATTCCTCGACCTGTACAACGCCTGTCTTACAACAGGAACCTTCTGCGACCGGTGGAAGACGGCGAGGCTGGTACTTATCCCCAAGGGTAAGGGCGACCCGAGCACGCCGTCAGCCTACCGGCCGCTGAGCTTACTGAACACGACAGGGAAACTCTACGAACGACTACTGAGACCCAGAATCACAGACGCGATCCAAGCCGCAGGCGGTCTTTCGGATCAGCAATTCGGCTTCAGAAGGGGCCGTTCAACCATTGGAGCAATCCAACAGGTGATCGACTCCTTTTTGGAATTGGACAGACACTGCCATGCAGCGCGACCTATCGTGCTCCTGGCAACACTTGACGTCAGGAACGCCTTTAACTCGGCAAGGTGGGTGGATATCTTGGAGGCGCTTAACAGTGGTTTCGGGATTCCTGCTTACCTGGCACCGGTGGTGGATGATTACCTGAAGAACAGACGGATAACGTACGAGACGACCGAAGGACAGGTGACAAGACAAATCACCTCGGGGGTCGCCCAAGGATCAATACTGGGACCGGACTTCTGGAACGGCTTGTACGACAGCCTGCTCAGACTGGAGTTGCCGCCCGGTGTACTCCTCGTCGCTTACGCCGATGACGTGGCGGCGGTGATCACCGAGCGCTCTCCAGATCTGGCGCAGCTGAAGCTGAACCAGACGATGAGACGAGTAGGCCGATGGATGACAGACCACGGACTACAACTCGCGACAGAAAAGACGGAACTGACGTTTCTCACGAGAAGACGTATACAGACGAGACTGCCCATGAGGGTTGGGACCCACGAGATCGAGGCCGGGGGGGAAGTCAAGTACTTGGGGGTGACCCTAGATACGAAGATGACCTTCTGGCCTCACATACAAAAGACAGCCCGAAAGGCGGCTGAGAGGATAGCATCCTTAAGCCGCCTGATGGCAAACACGGCTGGACCAAGACCGGGGAAACGGCGACTATTAATGTCGACGGCCCACTCGATCCTCCTATACGGCGCTGAGATCTGGGCGGATGCCCTGAAGACGAAGAAATACTGCTACGCAATGACGACAGCACAAAGACAGAGCGTGCTGCGGATCGCTTGCTCCTACCGGACTGTCTCTGCACAGGCCGTTCTGGTGGTGGCGGGCGTGATCCCCATAGACCTTCTTGCTTTCGAGCGCAAGAGGATTTATGAAAGGACCGCAGACACGAGCCGACAGGACGCGGCAACCACGGAAAGACAGAGTACGACACAGACCTGGCAACAACGCTGGACAGAAGGATCTACAGGCAACTGGACGAGACGACTGATAAAGGACCTGAGACCGTGGATTGAAAGGGAGTTCGGGGACGTAAACTTTTACGTCACCCAGCTCCTGATAGGACACGGTGACTTTAGACGGTACCTTTACAGCATGAACAGAGTACGGACACCGGACTGCAAGTATTGCGGACATGACCGGGACGACGCGGAACACACGTTTTCGAGTGTAACCGCTGGACACCGCTCAGACTGAGACTAGAGACGACCGTTGGTAGCATCACCGCAGACAATATTGTCGAGGTGATGCTCCATACAACTGAATGGTGGGAACTTGTTGCCACCTACACAGAGACAATACTGAGACGAAAAAACGCAGACGGCTGCCTCGAATGACAGAGCAGACAAACTGACATGAGACGAAACGAATAGACACAACGAACAGACGAACACAGACAGCTCCCCCAACCAGAAGTAATATTAACATAGTTCCTGGTTGAGGGAGGACCGAAAGGAGAAGGCGGTTTAGTGGGTAGGCTACGGGAGTCCCACATACCCATGAGCTGGGCTGGTGGAATCCGTAACTTGGATTCCGCAAATTCCGTTTTTCTTTGCGGAATCCTCGGGGATTCCGTAAAGGAATAATAATAATAATAATAATAATAATAATAATAATAATAATAATAATAATAATAATAATAATAATAATAATAATAATAATAATAATAATAATAATAATAATAATAATAATAATAATAATAATAATAATAATAATAATAATAATAATAATAATAATAATAATAATCACCGCAGGTGGTGGGAGGGCGGGAACTCCCTCTTGCTCGGGAAGTGACGACCCCGCGTACACCGAGTAAGTCAAGGGGGACTGAAATCGGCACAGGTCCGACGGAAGGCCCCTGAGACGACCCCAGGTGGTGGGAGGGTGTAAAACCCCTCTCGCTCGGGATGTGACGACCCCGGGGACACCGAGTAAGTTGAGGGGGACTGAAGTCGGCTCGTGCCTGACGGATGACCTCTAAGGCGATCTCAGGGACCGGGGCACGTTCCGGCACGGTACGGGGAGTCGCGCCCCCGAGAGACCCTTAGCAGGAAGGAACAAACGACCATGAAAATGCACAAAAAAAACGGAGATATACCTCAGGTGGTAACCCCAACACAGGGACAATCCACCCTGGGCGATGGTCGGGTTGAAGCCCTGGTGGCCCATGGCAGCGGCACGGATTCTGAGGGCCGCAAATTGTGCAAGGAATCGGGGACGAGGACAGCGACGAGGAGGACAGACGAGAAAAACAAAACGGACAAGACAACACTGACCCTGCCCTCCAGGGTAAGGACAGCGAGTGTGTCGAGTGTGGGCAGCGGGGCAAGCGGGACCTCCGCTATCTCCGCGGTCGACAGCGACACACAGGTACCGGCCGGACTGGCGAGCAACACGAGACAGGACGGAACGGACATCACGGAGCTACTGACGCTCATTTGGAAGACGGCGAGAAAAATGGCCGGGGCAGCAGCTTCAAAAGAATATGAACATGACGGTCAAAAACGGAATCAAGACTATTCTTGAGGCAGCCGACGTGGCGCTGCATAAGCACACGAAGGCAGCCCAAAGAAACGTCACCGAACACGAACTGACGGATACAGAAACGGAAGCGGAAACGAAAAAACGTGAGACGCCACAGACGAAACGGAAACGCTCGGCGACCGTGACCCCCCCCCGGGGTCCTCTCGGAAGCGACCTCCGAGAGCGGAAACGGCCGAAGACTGGCGGACAGTCACGAGAAAGAACAACAAACGAACGGAACGAAAAGACAAAACGAACGGAACGAACGCGACGAACGCGACGAAAACGAAGAACGCGACGAATGCGGCGAACGCGGCGCACGCGACGAACGCGATGAACGCGACGAACGTCACGAACACGAACGCCAAGGCCAGGAAGCGCAAGCTGGCACCCAAGCAACGGGGGACGGCTGTACTTGTCAAGCCGGCGAAAGACAGCAGTTACTCCGACATAGTACGGAAAATACGGACGACGGTGGATCCGAAGAAGAGGCATGTGCAGGTGACGACTCTGAGGAAAACCAAAGACGGGCTGTGTCTGCTAAAGATACAGACCAAAAATAACGGACAAGAAAACTTCCGACGCGCACTTCAGGACGCGATCGGAGACCATGGCAACGTCAGGACCGTGACCTCCAGGCGTCAACTGGAGATCATGGACTTAGACTGCGTCACGACCGAGGACGACGTGAAAAGTGCGCTAGGAAGAGAAACAGGACGAGTCGCAGACTTTGGCGTCCACATCTTCGGTCCGAACCGGAACGAGCAGTACATGGCGGTATGCGAACTCGAATCGCATGAGGCTGCGGTGCTGCTCGGCCGGGGCCGGATCGGGATAGGATGGGTGCGTTGCTGCATCCGAGAACGACTGACGGTGACGAAATGCTTTAAGTGTCTGGGCTACGGACACACCAAAGCGAACTGCACGAGCAAGGACCGGACTAAAAGCTGCAGAAAATGCGGCGAAACGGGACATTACGCAACGGACTGCGAAAACACACCAGCCTGCCCCCTGTGCACCGAGGCGGGGCACGGTGACGCAGCGCACTTCGCGGGATCCGGGAAGTGCGCGGTATTCCGGGCTGCGCTGGAGGAGTGCAGGAGGCAGGCAGGACGACGGACAGAATAATTCAGGGAAACCTAAACCGAAGTAGGACGGCAGATATGCTGCTACCACAGATAGCCGACGAGCACGACGCGGACATCATGATTCTGTGCGAACCTTGCAGGATAAGGCCGACACGGACATGGATCACAAACGAGACCGAGACAGCAGCTATCTGGGTGAGGGGCGCTGCCCGATCTCGGGTAACTAGCCACGGGGTGGGCGACGATTTCGTCTGGGCTAAGGTCGGCGCTGTCACATACGTCAGCGTCTACCTGACCCCCAACTGCACCGTGGCGGAGTTCGAGAGAAAGGTGGAGCTCCTCGAGGACGGAATAAGGGAGCTGCCCGGCGACGTCGTGGTTGCGGGCGACCTCAACGCGAGGGCGATCGAGTGGGGCATGACAGCAACGAATAAACGAGGACGGCTGCTGCTGGAGATGGCTGCAAGGCTCGATCTAGCAGTAGCGAACATGGGAAGAGTACCGACATACAGACGACCAGGGTTTGGAGACTCTATCCCCGACGTTACGATGACATCGGACAGAATTCTGTCACAGGTAAGGCGATGGCAGATGATCGAGGACTATACGGCCAGCGACCACCAGTACATAGCCTTCGAAGTGACAGTACCGACAACAACGATACGGACAAGGATCCAGCACCGCCCGCGGTGGAACGTAAACAAACTGGACGCACGGAAGTTCTCGGAGGAACTGGTGGCGGCACCAGCCCCGATTACAAAAGTCCCCCCGGAGCTGGTTGGCCGGCAAAGGGCGGAAAGACTGGCAGACGAGACGGCCAAACTGACGGAACGGCTGTGTAACAGCACAATGCCGAAACGACGAAACGGACGAAACAGATAACCACAGTACTGGTGGACGGACAAGATAGCCGAAATGCGCAGAATCTGTCTGGCAAATCGGCGACGTGTAACGAGGGCTGGCGGGAGACCCGAAAGGGAGAACCTCCAAGCCGCTTACAAGACTGCACGGAAAGCGCTGACGAACGCGATCAGAGACAGCAAAGCGCGATGCTGGAAGAAGCTCTGCGAGGAGGTGGACCGGGACCCGTGGGGCACAGGTTACAAGACTGTAACCGGTAAACTCGGGGCACAAATTCCACCAGAACTCAAGGACGCTGAAACCACACGACGGATCGTTGATGGACTCTTTCCGACACACCCGATACGCACGGACGAAACAGAAGACAGAGAAGCACCGGAAGTCCCCATTTTTACCGCGGAGGAGCTCACCAGAGCATCCAACGCGATAAAGAATGGAAAGGCACCGGGACCAGACGGAGTACCGGGAGAGATTATCCGGCTGATGGTTAACCTGAGGTCGGAGATATTCCTCGACCTGTACAACGCCTGTCTTACAACAGGAACCTTCTGCGACCGGTGGAAGACGGCGAGGCTGGTACTTATCCCCAAGGGTAAGGGCGACCCGAGCACGCCGTCAGCCTACCGGCCGCTGAGCTTACTGAACACGACAGGGAAACTGTACGAACGACTACTGAGACCCAGAATTACAGACGCGATCCAAGCCGCAGGCGGTCTTTCGGACCAGCAATTCGGCTTCAGAAGGGGTCGTTCAACCATTGGAGCAATCCAACAGGTGATCGACTCCTTTTTGGAATTGGACAGACACTGCCATGCAGCGCGACCTATTGTGCTCCTGGTGACACTTGACGTCAGGAACGCCTTTAACTCGGCAAGGTGGGTGGATATCTTGGAGGCGCTTAACAGTGGTTTCGGGATTCCTGCTTACCTGGCACGGGTGGTGGATGATTACCTGAAGAACAGACGAATAACGTACGAGACGACCGAAGGACAGGTGACAAGACAAATCACTGCGGGGGTCGCCCAAGGATCAATACTGGGACCGGACTTCTGGAACGGCTTGTACGACAGCCTGCTCAGACTGGAGTTGCCGCTCGGTGTACTCCTCGTCGCTTACGCCGATGACGTGGCGGCGGTGATCACCGAGCGCTCTCCAGACCTGGCGCAGTTGAAGTTGAACCAGACGATGAGACGAGTAGGCCGATGGATGACAGACCACGGACTACAACTCGCGACAGAAAAGACGGAACTGACGTTTCTCACGAAAAGACGTATACAGACGAGACTGCCCATGAGGGTGGGGACTCACGAGATCGAGGCCGGGGGGGGAAGTCAAGTACTTGGGGGTGACCCTAGATACGAAGATCACCTTCTGGCCTCACATACAAAAGACAGCCCGAAAGGCGGCTGAGAGGATAGCATCCTTAAGCCGCCTGATGGCAAACACGACTGGACCAAGACCGGGGAAACGGCGACTATTAATGTCGACGGCCCACTCGATCCTCCTATACGGCGTTGAGATCTAGGCGGATGCCCTGAAGACGAAGAAATACTGCTACGCAATGACGACAACACAAAGACAGAGCGCGCTGCGGATCGCTTGCTCCTACCGGACTGTCTCTGCACAGGCCGTTCTGGTGGTGGCGGGCGTGATCCCCATAGACCTTCTTGCTTTCGAGCGCAAGAGGATTTATGAAAGGACCGCAGACACAAGCCGACAGGACGCGGCAACCACGGAAAGACAGAGTACGACACAGACCTGGCAACAACGCTGGACAGAAGGATCTACAGGCAACTGGACGAGACGACTGATAAAGGACCTGAGACCGTGGATTGAAAGGGAGTTCGGGGACGTAAACTTTTACGTCACCCAGCTCCTGACAGGACACGGTGACTTTAGACGGTACCTTTACAGCATGAACAGAGTACGGACACCGGACTGCAAGTATTGCGGACATGACCGGGACGACGCGGAACATACGTTTTTCGAGTGTAACCGCTGGACACCGCTCAGACTGAGACTAGAGACGACCGTTGGTAGCATCACCGCAGACAATATTGTCGAGGTGATGCTCCATACAACTGAATGGTGGCAACTTGTTGCCACCTACACAGAGACAATACTGAGACGAAAAAACGCAGACGGCTGCCTCGAATGACAGAGCAGACAAACTGACGTGAGACGAAACGAATAGACACAACGAACAGACGAACACAGACAGGTCCCCCAACCAGAAGTAATATTAACATAGTTCCTGGTTGAGGGAGGACCGAAAGGAGAAGGCGGTTTAGTGGGTAGGCTACGGGAGTCCCACATACCCATGAGCTGGGCTGGTGGAATCCGTAACTTGGATTCCGCAAATTCCGTAAAGGAAAAATAATAATAATAATAATAATAATAATAATAATAATAATAATAATAATAATAATAATAATAATAATAATAATAATAATAATAATAATAATAATAATAATAATAATAATAATAATAATAATAATAATAATAATAATAATAATAATAATAATAATAATAATAATAATAATAATAATAATAATAATATACCACCCAAATCTGGGATCCTCCCATGGGATCCTCTCCACGGTGCCAAGTGAATCGCAAGTGATCCACGAGCTCAGGATTCGGTGCAACACCCGATTAAAAATGGTCCGTATTGTTTGACGTGTCTTGTTCTTAAAAAAGAAGAGTAAAACAAAATTAGTAAATTTAATAAAACAAAAGAATAAATAGAACCGTAGATGCAGGAAAAAGCTGATCAGGACGTAACAATATCGCTTTCTCATAAAAGTTGGAAATTGAAATTTTCATCTCGCTTTCTCATGATGTTCGTTTTTTCGCGAAGCCTCTTCTATAAGGAAGCATGGTCTGTATTGTTAGCTGCCTCGTAGAGGAAGCTTCGCGAAGAAACGAACATTATGAGAAAGCGATATGAAAATTTCAATTTTCAACTTTTTTCAAAGTCAACATCTTGTTAGACTTTAATACAAAACGGCTGGCCGATTCAGGTTCAGCGCGTTAAAAAATACTCCAAATTTTAATATGAGATATCTCTGCATTGGATACGGGTATTGGGAAACATTAGGTATGCGATGGATTCATTTTGAAAAAAATAATCTCTAATTTTTCGAAAATATTTGGCATGTTAAAAATCAATTTAAAATTTAAAAAAATAATCTTTCGATCCGTTGGACATTTTTGTTTTTTTTGTAATTTTTTTCGAAAAATTGAAAAATACCAGAAATTATAAGATCTCAGCGATTCTAGTATCTTTGACGCTTTAAAAGTTATAAGTTTTTGTAAATTTTAGAACCTTCTATAACGTCACGGTTATGAATGTTTTTTTCATTCTTAGGATCTGGGTTGATATCAAAAAATAATAACCGAACGAATTATGTAACGAATTATGATTTTTATTTGCTTCATCAAATAAAAATTTGGGTCATTAAACTCTTGATCTTGGGGAATTTTGCTTCCTCATAGAGGAATCTTCGTTATAGTGAAGAAAAATGTTGAGATTCTAATGCAAACGTGTTCAGAATAATCCAATACATCGAAAAATAATATTTAGAAACTATTTCCGGATGTGTGTGTGTAGCCATACATGCGTGCGTCCGTGCGTGCGTGTGAATCAGATGTAAAAAATTCAAACCCCTATAACTTGAGAATGCCTCGATCCATCAAGCTGAAATTTCATAAACAGCATACGTGGTTAATAGTCAATACTTCTTCAAAATTTAATTTGAAAAATTAAATTTCTTTTTTGTACGCGATTTGTAATTTCTTCAAATACGTCTGTGTGCACTCCAGCTCATACATTTTATTAAAGTAAACGGCCCAGTTTCCGTCGCCATTCCAGTTACCGCCGTTAATCGCAATTTATACTAATAATAAATTGTGACGTGGTACGTCACAAGTCCCTCGCCAAACTCGGCTCGAGTCCGCCGCTCACTGAACGTTATGTACGGATATTTTTTACGTTTTTTCTGGTTTATATTTTGTGTAAGTTAGTGTTTAAAATCCCCCTTTTTCTTCCCTCCCGTTACCCCTTGTGTGAGTGTGCGCGGCTCGAAGGCAACGTCAAGATTTCCCCCCGACAGCCCCAAGGAACAGCCCAACGATCCAGCAAGCCCCCGGACCTGCAAAAGAACGAGAGCCGACGTGCTGACGCCGAGGAAGGTAGGAGGATCGTGGACGAGGGGAAAAAGCCCTGTGAAAGACCGTCCGAACCAGCCTCGAAAAGCCCGCCGAAAAGTCGCCACTGCCCGCCCCGCCTGTCCGCTGCCGCTGTGATCATCGACGCACGACATCGATTGACGATCCAGCGACACCTCTGTCGCCACCCCTCGCCGTCCGGAGGAAACGCCCGTCCATGACTCCGATTACCGACCAAAGCCGACGCACAGGTGCTCTCGTTCCCCACCATCATCACCAGCGCCAGACCCGACGATGAAGAAGAAGACATCGCCCTGCCCTCTTACTCTCCGACTCTCCGAGCCGAGCCGCGTGGTGTGTAGACGTGTGTGAGATCGGGTGTCGTTAATTTTAAGAATTTTGTATTGTTCGACAGCCGAGAGTGAGTGTGATATATTTCCAAATTTGTAAGACGACTCGGCTGTCCCCTGTTAAATTCCGACTCCGTTCAGGAGAGTATAACCCGCCCTTATGACGACTCAGTGATAGCCCAGGAATACGAATCGGATCATTGTACGGAATTTTATAACGACTGAGGCTATCCACTGATTCGAGGAAAGATTGTAACCAAGACCTGCGTGTATTTGAGTGAGTGAGCCCCGACGATTTTCGTAAGTTTTTGCCCACGTTTTTCCCGACCCGTTTTACCCTTTTTCCTCCCCCGAAGCCCCCTATTTTTAGTGGAAGATTATTAGTAAAAGATTTTGCCTCGTGGTCGACACGTGGTCGACGTCCTTTGTTACACGAGCAAAGAGAGATATCGCGCGCGTGGTGAGCGGCGTAAAACGCGTAAAATTCGTTATAAGTAATAGTTTTATTTAGTCAAAGTTCTTCCCTTCCCTCCCCTTGAGCCCTTAACACGTTCTTTGTATAATTTAGCCTGTACCGAGGTAATAGTGTGAGAAGCCGTCGGATTCGTGTACCCTCCCCCTGAGCCCTCTTCACTCTCCCGAGCTAGCTGGAGTGTCCGTCGAGACAGAGGAGTTTTCAAGGATAAGGTTTTTGAGTTTGTGTTTTTTGGAGACGAGATCCGTGCCGTCTGCACGGACTGCTCCGGTGCTACACCGTTAAAGTAGCTGGCGCCCGTTTGCGTCCTATTGAGTTTATTATTTGATTTTCGTGCAACTTTTGTCTGACCAGCTTTCCCTTACGAACCCCCTCGAAGTCCCGTTGACTGTCCCACAAATCCCCCTTAAAATCCCCATAACTTCCCCAAATTTATTCCGAACATTTCCCTCTTTTGCATCCCCCTTTATTAGCATTTTTTGACCATTTTGAACCACTTGCATTTTGGTTATTCCCCGATATTATTGTTAAAAATTGAGTATTAGTGCCCCGACCATTTTCCCCCCTCTTCCCCCCCGACTTATTATTTGCGACTGCCCCGTATTTCCCAGCGATTATTTAGATTATTCTTTCCGTTTTTCCGCGATTATTTTCAAGCGATTATTTACCATTTTCATTTCTATTATTTGGTTACCGATTTATTGTTTTTGGGTTCTGTCTTCAACGTACCCGTAACGGCGTCGAAGCAGAAAGTATTATTGTGATTTTTCATTCGACCTTCGGCGTACCAGTAACGGCGCCGAAGCGGTATTTTTGGCTCATTTTTATATTTTCGGTTAGACTCTTCAACGTACCCGTAACGGCGTTTAAGAGAGGATTATTATTGTTATTTTTGGTTTGGCTTCGACGTACCAGTACCGGCGTCGAAGCGGTCATTATTATTATTATTTATCAACTCTCCAAGTTTCAATTTTTGTTATTCTTTTGCATCATTAAACCATTGTTATTATTGTTCCCCACGAGTATTATTTTTATCTTGTTTGACCCCCCCCCCCTTTTTTCCCGCCCGTTGCACGATTTTGGCCCAATTTTTAGTTTTCAAATTTATCGATGATTTCGCCCGTCCCGCGGGGAATATAACATCACAAAATACAGTATACGTTAAATAGAAACGAAATTGACGGCATGGTGAAAAGCGGTTCACTCTTGAATAATGCCGCAATACGTATATTTTTTTTTTGTAAAATATTCCCTTTAACAATTGGTGGAAACTGGTCTGCTCGTCTCAACCAAAAAATGCGTACACAGATGGAGTAGATCGTCCGATGATCCCATTAAAGTTTCGAGACAATCGATCATACCGTTTGAATTTTGTGTCATTTCGACCTTTTTGATTATCATGAAAAATGTATATTTTCTTTACGACGCAATGCTGTGCATTAATTATTCATTTCCGAATAAAATAAGTGGTAGATTCGTGATGAGGGTGAAAAAGTACATTAAAAAAAGTTCCGGAGCGACGACTAACGAAAAAAAGTTTGTTGGGAATTTGTATAGGCAAAATTTAAAAATGAGTGATTTTGAGTACTTTAAAACAACGATTTCTTTACTTCCCGATGGCATCGCGGAAATACCGAGGAACCTATCGTGTTCTACGGCAAGAAATACATTTTTATAGATTTATACAATACATTTACGATGTATTTTTCCTTAAGCATGAAAGGAACATTCATAGCCGTGGAGTTATTGAAGGTTATAAATCTTCAAAAAATTATACCTTTTAAACCGTAAAAGATACCATAATCGCTGAGATCTCATAATTTCTGTTACTTTCCAAAGATTTTTCAAAAAAATGTACAAAAACATCAAAAATGTCCAACGGATCGAAAGATTATTTTTTCTACTTTAAATCGATTTTTAACATGCCAAATGTTTTCGTAAAATTAGAGACTATTTTTTTTTTGTTAAAGTATCATTCAAGATGAATCCATCGCACACCTAATATTTTTCAATATCCCTATCCAATGCAGAGATATCTCATGTCGAAATTTTTATTTAAAAAATGATTACCAATTGTCAATTATTGATTGCTGTGTTACGGATGGTCAAAAAAAATCTAAAAAAAAACAATTATGTTTCATTGTAAATGAATCTAAAAACAGGAAAGAAGTTTCGCTCGAATTGGAAGGGGTCTGGCCGGAGGATGACCCAAGTCCGATGGAATCCCCGATAAGCTTTTCACAGTACACAGTATCGTGAAACAGTCCGTTATTGACACTATTAAAAAAATGTCACTAGTCTGGCAAGTTGGAAGGTGACGATTCCTCTTCGATACTGGTAATGAAATGATTCTCCTTTCTCGGTATCTTAATGTCGTTTCATCACAGACTTTTGAATTGAACGCTATTATATCTTCCACCGTAATAGTTCATGTACAGTTCCCCAGCCCATGCAGCTTCCACCATTTTTAAAAATAGTTTTTTTTCCTCGTCGAAGGTCGTCACAAGTCTGGCAGGTAGGATTATGGCGAACTCGTTGCCCACCTCGACGATGATCCTCTTGCCGGATGTCGTTTGTACGAATTTGATGTGAGTGATTGGATGGTCGTTCTGCACCTCCCAGTCTTTCAGTTCCATCATCGAAAGAATTCCGCGATATTGCCCGCCGCGTTGATTGTAGAAAAATCCATTTTCTCCTGATACGTGTGAATCCTCAGTCATACGCAAAGCCTTGAAATTTCTTGGGATGAGCGATGCAGATCTGATCTTGTACGAATCAGACTTTTAACTTCTTCAATGTTTTTAAAAAGCTGTCGGATATGTTCTTTGAGATTCGCACGTCTGACCTGCATTACGTTCTAGTTTGATCTGAGTCAAACTTGCAGCATCGAATTTTTTGAGGCTTAACCACCTTCCAAAATCTTCTTCCGCCCAAAGCCGTCCAATAAGCTCCGCCTTTTTATTTCAACAAACTTTGTTATTTGTTTTCGTCATCGACACTTTAACAACCCCCTATTATCTGTGCATTTATCGTAGCTTTCCATATACATTTCTCACATTCTCGACGTTGAGACACGGGCCTGTTGATATGTATTCGTGTATAAGGGGTATTCCAATGCTCCATACAAGGCAAGTACGATGTTAGTTCAACATCCGCATGGAAATGCGTGGGCAGTTGATCCCATACATGATGAATTTACTTGCTTCAATGCCGCAAAAGCTGAGGTTTCGTGATATTTTTCAGCTCAGCCTGTGTTAAGGTCCACGGATTGTTAAATATTATGTCCACGGATTGTTAAATATTATGTCCACGGATTGTTAAATATTATGTCCACGGATTGTTAAATATTATGAACCGCGAGTACACCATCGATTGAATACATCTCACCTTCGACCTAAGACATGAGCTCCGCGTCTCACGATTCGAATATTATAAACACACGATATAAAGCGTTGAATATTTCGTGTCACGATGTTTGTTTATTTAGGACAAAAAATGGGTGAGAGGGAGAGAAAACCTCACGAGATGCGAGAATGTTTATGATATCGGCGGAGAGATAGGGGAGAGCGGGGCAAAATGGCACAGCTGGCAAACCGGAACAATTTGGTAGAATAAAAGTTGCTACACGCGGGTTTGACTTGAAGACGGGGTCTCAAGCGGGTCTCACACCGCCGTACCCAACACTTGAATGCACGCTCGGCTAGCATTGAATATAATCAATGGACGGATACTGTTTAGGTTAACTGGCCTGTGAGCAATTTTCTCCGAGACACAACGCTCGGTGGACTACACACCCTCTTATTTGTATATAAATACTTATCATAGTCATACATTTCAAGTTCACAGGTACCCGAATGAGTCTGACCCTTCGCGACGAACATTCGATTTTAACGCCAAAGTGTTTATTTATGAAACACAAAAGGCTAAGCAGAGTAGTCCCCCTCACCCACCGCCCACCGACGACCCACCCATTTACCCATCCGCCACCCACCAACCCACCGACTGATCACCCATAAAAATAAAATTATAAAAAAATAAAATTTCAACTACCCTACCATCCAGTACCTGCCCCCCACCTCCAACCTTCTCGCCACCCACTACATACCACTCGCCGATTCGCAGGAAAACATTTTTTCAGCCACCCAGCCGCCACCCGCCTTCTCGCCGCCCACTCCATATTGCTTGCCGATTTACACAAAAGAAAAAAATGTCAACCAACCCGCCCACCACCCACACCCAGCCATCCACCACCCAGACGTACCCACCTATCCATTCATGAGCCACCACCGCCCACCCACCCGCCGCCAAGTGGTGTGAGTCCGAGCTGAAAAGTGTCGGTAATTATAGGAGCAGATCCCTTGAGTTAGAACCAGCCGTGTTCATTTACTTCCTACATGGGAGGAAGTACGGTTTCACCTCGTGTGATTTCTGCCCTCGCTTGACTTGGGCAGTAAACTTCACACTCGGTGAAAATCGCGCGCTTCTCTCACTTGTAGTGTAATATACTATTTTTGAAAAGTCTTTATCTAATGAATTTGCATCAAAACGTAACAAATCCTGAGAAAGACACTGAACATGATTCAAAGTGCTTGCCAAATTTTGTCAATATATTTTTTGTCGATTCGGGGAACATTGGCCTCAGTGAAGACACGCAACGTCACGTGATCGACGTGAAATGCATAACTCCCGTCTTTTTTCCCTAACGGGCAGTCGGGAATTAATAAAAAAAAACAAAAAAAAACATTGCCGTCCGAACATACCCGTATTGCGGTTCTTTTTTAAAGACTTTTGCTTTAACCGTGGACTTTGTTTTTACCTTAATACTTGTTTCCGATTTCCACCATGGAAAAGCAATAAGTAAGTCGGAGGTATTACTGTGGACCGTCACCCTCGGAACGCTTTACATTGCTAAAACTATAGCAACAAGAATAACGACAACCGTGGGAGTCCACGGGGTAATGACGATGACTCATGGCAATGTCTAAGCGAAGACACGCATGTACTCTGTATCATTAACCCTTTAATATTTAATCCGAAAATATGGTGCAATGAAACTATATTATCATGTTGAAAAAAAATCGATAGATAGCCGAGCTCTATGATAGTCGGAGGACGGAGAAAATAATTGCTGTTCAACAGAAATAAGGCAAAATGTACTTCTCCAAAGACTGCACTTGCGCATTTACCGGCAAGCCGATACTGAAGCTAGTGCGTCAGTGAGAACTTATCTGTCGAAGTGAAAGGGTCATTCCCCATTTATATATATATTTTGCAAGACTTGTAATTTCATTTCTCAGGGATGATGTCGTTACAGTACAGTTTTATCACCCTCGAGTGCAATGGAATGTGGAGACCGATGCATTGGCATCCTAGCTGGAAAACAAAACTCTATGACACTTACACTTGGTTTATTATGTTTCTTGTGCTAAGCTTAACTCTTTCAGAGTTTTTTGAATTCGCCACCGCGATGGACGACATCAATGCATTCGCCGATAATTCATTCATGCTACTGACGATGATCGGGGTATGCTGGAAAGCGTCAAATATTTTGAATAAACGGGATGAAATCATTGAACTGATGAAGGCCCTGCAAAGGGATCCGTTTAGACCGAAATCTGATGATGAGTTAGGGATTCAGCGTAAATTCGATGAAATGGTCAGGTCTGTAATGGATTATTAATACCTTGGCACTTTTCCCGGATTGTAGAACAGCCGTGCACAGCAAAAAAAATAAATAAAGTTTGTATACTTGGCAATCATGTATTGTTCACAAAGGACTACCATTGTTTACTTGTTAATTTTATTTTTGTCCAGTATACTGTACTTTTAATAAGAAAAAAATTGTAGAATTGACAAAAAGTAAAGTTGTACACGTATCAATTTTTGTTTTTTTGTCGTTTTCTCGACGTCGCCCACATGGAAATAAAGTATCTTTGGAATATATTAAAAAATGTATTTAAAATATGTAAAATATATGTTGTTCGAAAAATTGTATATGTCGAATATATTTTTAATTGTACGTCAATTATATGCAAGGTATATAATAAAATATATTCGATATATATAATAAATATCTTCGACCTGTACAATGAATGTAGGACCATACATCTTTTTATGTACTGTAACGTTTTACTTTTGGAGGCTTACGAAACCTGCTCCAGAAGTGACGCTATGTGAGTTTTATTGCTCACTTGTGTGTGAGGGCAGGTGCTGTAAGGAAAATATCCAGGACGCCGGTTGATTGACGATAAAAATAATTTCTTTATTTAGAAGAGCAATATTTGGTACACCAATCAGTGTAAATGCATTCCTGCGGTCTGGCGTGGGCCCGGGGATTCTGCTGGGAGATTAAAAATGATTACACAGGGTGTTACCCTTGATAGTCAGTCTCGACCCCCAACAGGACGAAAGCGATTGCCAATGTCTCCAAAGGCGGTGCCAACGTCGTTGCGGGGTGATATGCTATCACTTAATGACTCGACCTTATTCGCACCTTATTATTCCACCACGAGACGAAAGCGTTCTCCGATGTCTCCAACGGAAGATGCCGGCGCTGTCGTGGAGTAATAGGCCGAATGTTTTAAACTCTACTGACGTTATTGAAATCTAGTGAGAGAACCGAGACGGAAGCGGTCACCGAAGTCTTCCAAGGTGGTTGCTGACGCTGGTTTCGAAAGGGGGAAAGACCTAGACGAAAGCTGCCACCAAGGTCTCCAAGGTAGTCGCCGGCGTTTGGTTTTAAGGACAGGGTAACCCAGACGGAAGCTATCGCCAATGTCTCCAAAGGCAGTGGCCTATGCTGGTGTTTGGAAATGCTGTATGCTAAAAAAAATATTATAGTTGCTCCTCCCAACAGAGCGCAGGGACCGAAAGTGCACGAGGTGTCCTGTCGGTGAATCGCCGGTGGATGCTAGTCCGATGCTGGTTTCGTCCCAATGGTGTCCCCGGGTCAGTTGATGCTCCGGTGTTGTCTCTTCTTAGCGACGGGATTCTGTCTACTAGAGCTATGCTCTAGTAGAAGTCAAATAATTCCTTTGGCTCACTGGTTGTCTCTCTAGAAAGCGCAACCTGCTGAGTCCGATGGAGTATGCTTCGATATAGCTCTTTCGATTCGACCGAGCTCGAGTCGAAAGAGAGGAAAATCTCCCCCGTCTGGATTTGATGGGGTAAAGTTTTACTTGTAGGATTTCTCGTACCAAGTTCACGTGCCAATGGCCGCGCATGGGATGGAGAGACTGCTGGGCAGAGGAGTTGTCTGACCAAGAGTGCCTTTTCGCTCTCGGCACCGGCATTTATACCTGTCCGAGCTTGCACACGGCACTACTCATTGCCCTTCCCGGGTGCCGGTGACATTGGAGGTCGATATTGGAGGTCTCCCTCATGAGTCGGTAAGGACGGGATCGTAGCTTTACCGGCGTGCTCTACGATACCGTCTCAATACCTATAAATTCGATTGTACAATGCCAAATACATTAAAAGTATATGAGATATACTGAAACGCGTCGACAACTCGAAGTCAGGGTTCGAGCTTAGCCTTGAAATGCTTTTAATCCCTAGCGGACCTGTCCGCCCGAAAATGGGCCGAAATTTGTCGGGTTGTGCAAAAATTTTACAACGATTCGATTGCAGGTTGACCCATTTCACTGGGTATGTTGGTCGATATGTGGTCGACTTCACGATGGTTGATTGAATCACGACCTAGTGCACTGGACATTCGTGGGGCAATGTTTGATGAATATTAGTGAATGGACCGATATTTAACAAACGTGAGTCGAAATATGGACAACATATACTGTATTGACCAAAAATAAACTGAATCTAGTTTAGTACATGAGTCGATTTATGGTCGATTTTTTGTGAGTTCACTGAAATTTGACTCACTTCTGCAGTTTTGTGGGTCGACTTTCAGCTAGTTGACCGAAATTTGACTTGTTAAAGCGGAGCGGTGTGGGTCCGTTTATAGTCCACTCCTTATTGGTCGACTAACTGTTGTCATAGTGTCTACTTCGTAGTCGTATATGATACATTTATACCTCTAATTTAGTGGTTCTTAACCTTGGGGGTCTCTCATGTATTTTGGGGGTCCATGGACCCCCGGTTAAGAACCGCGGCTGTAATTATTTAATATTTTTTTACCTACTGTTGACATTCTTTGTTGAGAACAAATTATGTGCGACGACTTCCTGCATAGTGGTTTATTATGTGTGAACTTACATGCTGTATGATCATAGTTTGTTCATTATGTTATGCTGCAGAAACTCAGGTAGCTAATCTGGGTTCTGTGCGCGAGCCGTTAGCTCGTAAGGTTAGGCATATGCTCAGTAAAGGGTTGGAACCCAAGTGAAGTACAAATGTATTACTCAGTATTTAAGAATGTATTTAGTATGTTTAACAATATATTTATATTATCAGAGATTTACAAAGGTAACATTGTTATATTTATTATATAACAATGCTTACCAATAACCTTCGATTAAGGTTCCCCTTTTTGTCTGAACAGTGTGCAATCAACGTTCTACCTGACGCTGATGTAAGGTCGGACAAACGAGCAGTCAAGTCTCGATTGGTGGTCGATTAATGCTTTAATATTAATGCTTTTTACTGATCTGTTAATGCTTCATTAACTTGTTCACTGATGCTTTAATACCGCTCTATGGATTTATCCATTATCGCTTTGTCAATTTATTCATTAATGCGCCGTTATTATTAACACATAATTATGTTGCAACCATTAATGCTCGATTTATGCTTACTTCTGTCCTTTTGAATTACCAACCGCCAGTACACTTTATACGTTTGATACACCTTCTCGATTAACGACAATCGGACGTTAATCTTTCCCGATGAGAGTTTAATATTTTCACGACCTACTTATCGAGTTACGAGCCCAGCTCGCAACGGGTGTATCCGTAGTCAACCGTAAGAATCAGGAGTTCCGAAGAGACTGGTGAGTGCCTGCTCGTGGTTCCTTATACAGGGGTCCGAGCAGGCATGTCAGCATAATCTTGGCAGTGTCAGATATTTCCTCATAATTGTTTAAACAATTATTCCGATACCCGGATTTCTGCTTCGATATTTCTCAATATCTGACTCGACTAATTAATAACTGATTAAATGCTATATCGTCGGTACGTTGACCCGAGATGAAATACTAGCTTCTCCGTCTCTGCCAATCAGAATTTGGAGATGCTACGATTGCGAAATACCTGACTCAGCAATTACGGAGCCGATGCTCGAATTACCGAGTCGCTATTGCTTAAATGCTGACGCGAATTCAATTCTATTTCGCAACGGCGTGTTCGTCGCATACCGCTGCTTACTTCGATTATTGGGCAATGACGTTACGGCAATAATCGACGTATCGAGGTACCCGGGGTACAACAATTATATAGCAACTTGCTAGGTACAGGTCCACTTGCGAGAAACAACCGGACCATCTTTATCCTCCGAGCCATCTAGCGGCTTAACCATTCACTATTAACCATTCCAACTGGATCAATCCAACAATTGGTCAAATCGATAAAAGTCGATCGTAATGAGATCTCACCATGCTGTACCCACGTAGAAAAGATTAGTATTGCCGAGATTCTCGGCGGGAGTCTCATCGAGAGTCTTACCGAGAATCTCACCGAGAATCAAGCACGAGCGCCGAACCAAGATTCTTTGTCAGACTCTATCCAAAATTCTTTCCAAGATTCTAAAAAAAAAAAAAAAAATCCCGGGCATCCGTACAGAATTTATGCAAGATTCTTTCCGAGATTCGCAAAAAAAAACCCGACAATCCATACGGAATCTATCCATGATTCTTTCTGAGATTCTCGAGAAAAAAAATCTCGGGAATCCGTACGGAATCTATTCAAGATTCTTTCCGAGATTCTCGAAAAAAATCCTGTGAGTTCGTACGGAATCGATACAAGATTCTTTCCGCGATTCTCGAAAAAAAATCTCGGGATCTGTACGGAATCTGACAGAGATTCTTTCCCAAATTTGAACATGTCCACATAAGTAATAAAATCGTATGGTTTGATCGTGAGTTTAAATATCACTAACATATGGTGAATTTTGGAAAAATTTTATGGTAATGTTAACAAAAAATGTTATTGGTAATTTCACATTTAGATAAATGATTTTGACCACTTTTTATGGTCAATTACGAAAAAATTTTAGAACCTTATTTTCGCAACACAATATATTGTAATTACGTAACTCTAAGTGTTATACGCAGATATACGACGGAGAACGTAAAAAAATAACGTGACTATATAGTGTGACGTGATTTTTTGAATCACCGTCACAAAAATAAAAACATTTATTATTTTTACGCGCAAATACCGATTTTTGTGGTATAGATTTCATTTTTCTGCCTCTCTTGCTAATTACGGTACGAATCAGCTTATGGGAATACTGTTCCCGATAATTTGCGGATTCATGTTATTTTTGCTTCCTCATAGAGGAAGCTTTGGTTTGGTGAAAAAAAAAAATTGAAATTGACATTTTAATGAAAATAGGTTCATAATGTTCCAAAACGTCGAAAAATCACATTTAGAAAAAATGTCTGGATGGGTGCGTGCGTGCGTGCGTGCGTGCGTGCGTGCGTGCGTGCGTGCGTGCGTGCGTGCGTGCGTGCGTGCGTGCGTGCGTGCGTGCGTGCGTGCGTGCGTGCGTGCGTGCGTGCGTGCGTGCGTGCGTGCGTGCGTGCGTGCGTGCGTGCGTGCGTGCGTGCGTGCGTGCGTGCACACTTCATATACACTCATATACACTCATATACACTTCATCTTGTGTATTTCTATACACAAGATGAAGTGTATATGACTGGATGGAAAAAGCTAGTTAAAGAGATATCATTTGGATTTTCTTAAGTAAAAATCTCGTGTCGAAAAAAATTCCGGAGAGCATAATTCCATGTATTTTTTCGCGTCGGGCATAGATCCGACAAAGTGAAGCGCAACATTCTTTTAACATACTAATTTTTTAAGTTGGAAATTAATATTTTCATATGGCTTTCTCAAAAAGTTTAAAATTCGCTCTAAGGAGTGATAAGGTAAAGTGCAATGCATTGGAGAACAGGCGGAGTTATAGCTTAGTCCGGACAAGGATGGAACCCTTGTGCCGTGTTTTTGAGATGGTGAAGAGCCTTGTTTTCACGCATTGCACGAGGAGAAGCGATCGTAATGATCCTCAAAAATTACCGCTTCGTACAATTCAGTCATAGGCTCCCGTTGAGCTCCCGGTTCGAAATAGTTTGAGAGGGCAGTAGCTATCGGTCAGAGTTCCCGAAATAATGATAACGATCTATTACAGGTGTATCGTAGAACAATCAGTCTACCGAGAGTCGTCCTCGAGGCAGCTGGGACTTCGCTCGCGCTGCCGTGTTGACGTTCGGCCTATTGTGTCGCGCGGTGCGTCATTCGCTCTCGCTCGCGCTGCCATAGACTCCGGCTACAGCTCTCGCTTCAGTTCGGTCATCTCGCTCACGCTACCTATCACCTCGCGCGTTCGCTGGTCTACTTGTATGGTGTGTTTCGTGCGGATTCCGTTCCGAATTCTTTACCGATTTTCTGTGATCGAGATGCGTTTCGGATAATGTTCTTGAGGTGCAGTTATTGTGCTTAAGTTCTCGAGGCATCGTCAGGTGCGGTTCCCGCCAATTATCGGATTAAAGCATGCCGTTTCGGTGAGTTTTATCGCGGAGATAATTTATCGATCGCGTATGGATCCGCTCTCGTCCGCTCGCTTGACCCTTCGGTCAGCTGAGCGCTTCCGTTGCACGCAGGTGCGGTCTCGTGGCGTATAGCCAATCAAATTAATTGCTTCCGTTAGCGAAATTCTGAGATCCCGATATTTTGATTTCACGTTATTTTATTGGCGAAGGATCGCGACCCTTCTACCATAACCCGCATCCTGAGCAAACCGTGCATTTCCGCAACCGGTCGCTCTCCCGAGTGTATTGGTATTAGTTCGTACGTTTAGTTTTCGTTCGGTTTACCCTTGCAGAGGTGAGACCGTTGTACCGACCTCCAGATTAGTCCGGCTTATTCGTTTCCGGCGAAACAAAAAATAAGGTAGGTGGAGTGGGCCGTTTCACACTCCGATTATTCCGGTTGTTAATACCGGCGAAACAACAAATAACTGGCGCCCACCGGGACGCCGATGCATTCACGAGGGTGGACAGCCGAAGGTGACGTTTTGGTTTTCAATTTCGCGTTTCGCTCCCGTTTGGTTTGAGCTGCGATTTTCGTGTTACGAGTTACCGGAAAAAATACGTCACAATAGATAGTAAAAACTACATTGTTATACATCCCCGTTCCTTCACCAAGTGTAAAACGTAAATTTAATTGTAAAATATGTCATTAACAAAAGAAACCACATACAAAATTATATGCAGGGAAGCGTGCACCGGCTGAGAAATCTTGGAAAAGAAAATCTTTTAAGACAAGGTGAACTATGTATCAAGTGATATATAAGTACAAAAGATAAGGTTCTGCATGTAAAAATGATTGACATTTGGGGTAAAAGCGCCCACACGGAAATTTATATATTTAATTTAGATGTGAAATATATATAAATATATTTGGAATGTATTCACATATATTTAACATACAACTCCATTTTTGTATACATGTGTTGATATATTTCGTTTATACATCAAATATATGCAAAATACATACGTATTTATATTCGACGAAACCATATACAAGTTACATATGATATATATTCAGCATACATGTTAAATGTATTTCTCGTATATGTCAGATATATGTTAACATTTATACAAAATATATATTGGTTGTATGTTAAAATATATTTGAAGTATGCAGTAAATACATGTTTACGTATATTTAGAATATATATTAAATATATGGTCACTATATACAGAATTGAGGACGTCCGATTCCGGTGTGAATATGAGAGGACGTGTGTGCGAGGTGCAAAGTAACGATAGGAAAGCGGTTAGGAACAGAGAAAGTGAAGGCAAGAGGAAAGAGGAGAAGAGAAAGGTAGAATTAGTTACAAGTATAGGGCAAACGTGGCAGCAGTGATAAGGAAAAGAAAGTAACGGACACCGGCGAAAGGCTAAAGTAAGCAGAGCGATAGAGCAAACGGAGTAGGAGGTAGTGGGGGCGAGCTGGGTAGGGCGGAGAAGAGCGAAGCGTCAGCGGGAACGATACGCGAATGCCGGACACAGAACGGGGCGACGAGGGGAGAGCGGAAGAGGGGAGAGACGCCGGGGGCAGAGCGGAGGAGGGACAAGTGGCAGAGGGGAGAACGGAGGAAGAGAGCAGCACAAGAAGGAAAACAAACGCGGAGAGGTTAATGAGGGAAAAAAGTTCGAGTGCGGGAAATATATGAGAGATCATCGAAATGTGGAAAAGAAATAAAGAACAAATAGAGGAACAAGGGATACAGGATAGAGAGGATAGAATATTTCGAAAGAGCAAGTTGGTGGTAAACTCGCCGGAGCAGAAAAAAGAGGAACTAACGGGGATAGAGAGATTAATAAGAGAAATGAGAGCAGACCTTAAAAGTGAGATGAGAGAGGTCACAGACGGCGTTAAAGGGAACGTCAGGGAAGTAAAAGAAGAAATAGCGAAGATCAGGGAAGAGATGAAAAAAGATAAAGAAAAGGCAAGGCAGGAGAAAGAGGAGACGGAACGAAGACTAAATGCATTAGAACGAAAGATAATCGAGGCAAAGAGAGCTAAGAGGAAAGTAGAGAAACTACAGGACATAATAAAAGAGCTAGAGATGGAGAAAGCGGAAAGGAAAGCGGAAGGAGTCGAGGGCAGAAGAAGCGAAGGAGAAGAAGGAAGAGAGAAGCGAAGAGAGTAAAAGAGATGGAAAGAAAACTAGAGACAAATTAGAGGGAAAGGAGGAACCATGAAACAGACAGCGGAGAAGGTGCTACAGGGAATAGGAGTGCAGGTAAAAATAGCAGAAGCGAAAGAGATCGGAAAAAGAAGAATGGACAAGAAGCTTACAATGATAGAAGTGAAAATGGAGAGTGTGCAGGGCAAAAGAGAGGTGATGGGAAAGAGGAAAAATACAAGCGGATAACAGATTATAATCGAAGACGACGTGACGTCGATGCAAAGGAGGATGCAGTGGCGGCTGCGAGAAATAGGGCAAGAGGAAGTGAAGCAGGCAAACCGAGCAAGAGTAAGCTATGGGAAGATAGAGATAAACGGTCGAATGTAGTGGTGGGATGAACAGAGACAGAAGTGCTGAGGTATTGGAGAGGGAACGATCGCGAGAAGAAAGAAGTCGGTAGAAAAGAGACAGAAGTGCATGAAGAAGGTAGGAGAGAAGAAGAACGCGAAAGACTAGACGAAGTGAGAGGAGGAGAGAAAGCAGATGAGACAAAAAACGCGGAGGGAGGGAAAGACGAACCAAGGGGTTAGAAAAAAGGGAGAAAAGGACAGTAGTTGGAGAATAGCATTCTGGAACGTAGCAGAGCTGGGAAATAAGGATAAAGAATTTTAGAAGGAGATAGGGAAGTGGGAGGTATAGTATTGATAGAAACATGGATAGAAGAGAAGGGATGGGTGAACATTAGCAGAAGACTACCAGAGGGACACAGATGGGAAACACAATGGGCGAAAAAGGAGAAAAGGAAAGGCAGGGCGAGAGGAGGGATGATAATCGAGGTCAAAGAAGAAATGGAAGTGGAGGACAAGGAGAGCCAAGCGGAGGAAGAAGGATTGGTGACGATAAAAGTGAAGGCAAGACAGGAAAAGTGGACGGTAGTAGCGGTATATGTAAATGGGGACATGAGCAAGAAAATAGAGAGCATAAGAGGGTGGATGGAGAGTAGGCCAGAGGGAGAGAGGGTGATAGTAGGAGGCGATTTCAACGCGAGAACAGGTACGGAAGGAGGTAGAGTGAGAAATAGAGGAGAGGAGGATAAGGACGGTAGGCGGTCGAAGGACAGAACGTTAAATGGGGGAAAGAAAGAGATTAGTGAATCTAGTTGAAGAGGTGGGTTGGCAGATACTGAATGGAGACATTGAATGAGACGAGGAAGGGGAATATACATACACTGGGGTTAGAGGAGCAACGGTAATAGATTATGTGTTAGGGGACAAGAATACAAGAAGAGGAATAAAGAGCTTGCGGGTAGAAGATAGAGTCGAATCGGACCACCGCCCATTGGCAGTAACGATGGTAGAAGGAAGGGCGGAAAGAAAGAAAAAGGAAAGAGGAAAAAACAGGGCGAATACCGGGAAATGGTCGGAGAGGATGAAGGAAGAATACGCAAGAGGCATGTACGGGACAAAAGCCGAGGGGCGGGAGGTGTAAGACATGATAAAGACAACAGCAGAGAAAATCAAAGAGGAGATAAACAGAAGCGAGAGAGAGGTCTGGGAAATAGTGAATAGAAGACGGAAAGGAAGGAAGAGAGTTAATGAAAGTATAGAGAAACAAGAATGGAAGAAGTACTTTATGGGGCTGCTGGGAGGAATGGAGGAGAGAGTAAGGAGAGGATTAGGAAGAGGGGAAAGAGTGGGGGAAGAAGAGGAATTAAGCAAAGAAGAGGTAAAGAGAATAGTGCGAAAGCTAAAGGAAGAGAAAGCCGCGGGAGGGGACGATATCCCGAATGAAGCATGGAAATGTGGAGGAGAGGAAACAGAGGAAATAGCATGGGAAATTTGCAGGAGAGTATGGAGAGGGGAAGGGTGGCCGGAAGAGTGGAAGGAGGGAATAATAGTACCGATAGTAAAAAAAGGAGAAGGTAGGAAGTTTGAGGATTATAGGAGGGTAACGCTAATGACATCGCTATATAAGATCTATACGACGATATTGCCGAAGAGACTAGAAAAGGAAGTAGAGAAAAGACGGATGATCCCAGAAAATCAGGCGGGATTTCGGACAGGGGTAGGAACCATAGACAATATGTATAGATTGAATTATATAGTAAATAGACAGATAATGAGAGAGAAGGAGAAGGTGATTGCACTGTTTGTGGATTTGAAAGCGGCGTTCGATTCGGTGGACAGGCAGTTTCTGTGGGAGGCGATGGAGAGGAGAGGAGTGCGGGAAGGGCTAAGGGAAAGAATAGAAGAAGTATACGGTGAGTCAGTACGCAGGGTGAGGGTGAGGGGAGAGACAGGAGAGAGATTTTGGACGGCAAAAGGAGTCAGACAGGGGTGCCCGATCAGCCCGGCACTATTTAACCTGCCGACCGCGGATATGGAAGAGCTCGGTAAAGGCAGATGGGGAGGGGTGAAGATAGGGGAAAGAAGAATCTGCACACTAGCCTACGCGGACGATGAAGTGGTGCTGGCAGAAAGGGAAGAGGAGATGGAGAGTATGATTAGGAGGCTAAAGAAGTACTTCGACAAAAAGAAGCTAGAGGTGAATGTAGGAAAAACCAAAGTGTTGAGGTTTAGGAAGGGAGGAGGAAGGAGCAAGCAGGTGGAATGGAAATGGAGGGGAAAAAGGATTGAGGAGGTTAAGGAATTTAAGTATCTGCGGTACGTTTTCACGAGGAATGGGGGACAGGAAGCACACATAAAAGACAGAGTGAAAAGCAGGTGCGTTAATGAGAGAAGTGTGGGGAACAGGAAAAAGGAAATTTGGTAAGGATTGGAAGAGGAGGATGTGGCTGTTCGACACTTTGGTGTGGACAGTGATGGGATGCGGGGTAGAGATATAGGGACGGAAGGAGAGGAAAGAGATAGAGGCCATGCATGAAAGATATATAAGATGGACGTTAGGGGTGGACTGGAAAACGACGGGATATATGATAAGGGAAAAAGCGAAAAGGGATAAACTGAGAACGAGGGCTGGGAAAAGTGCATGGAATTTTGAGGAAAAGCTAAGAAGAGGGGAAGGTAGTGAAATAGCGAAAGTGCGTTTAGAGGAAATTATAGATAGAGGAGATAAGAAGGAGAGCTATCGAGCTGGGAAAGAGAGAGGAGAAAGTTCAGAGGAGTGCCGGCAGGAGAGGGAAGGGGAGTTCGATGGGAAGAGGGAACGGAGCAACATGAGAGAAAAGAAAAAGAGGATAGACTAGAGCAGAAAAGAGAAAGGATGGAGAGAATAGAGCAGTCAAGGTATAACAAATGGTACCGATAAATAAGAGCAGATGAGGTTCCGAGATACTTAAGGTCAGGGTGGAGGGAGAAGAGATGTAGGAGGATAGCAAAGTTCAGGCTAGGAAATGAAATGAGACATGGCAGGTACTGGGCAACGGATGAAGAGAGAGAATGTCGAATGTGTGGAGAAGAGAGTGAGTCATTGGAGCACGTATTACATAGATGTAGAGGGGGAAGTGAGGTAGAGAGGGGCATAGGAGAAAGAATAAGGGAAATACTGCATGAAAGAGGTACAGGAGAGAGATAGATGAAAGAGCTAGAAAAGATGAGGAAGGAGTGAATGGAAACAAGAGGTGTAAACGCAGATGAGTGGACGGAGAATAGGTCGGAGGGATGAAAGGAGTTGAGTACATGAAAAGGAAATGGGAGCCGAGGAAACCGTTAGAGTAAGGAATTACGCTAACGGTAGAGAGAAAGAGAGATCCTTCACATTCGGTCCTCCACATTCCCAGTCCTCCACTCCTTTTCCTCCGCATCTCGATTGTACACACTCTCTTTCCTAAACATTTCGATTCGACACATCTCGATCCTCCACGGTCAGTTCTCCACGTACCCAGTCCGCCACACTCATTTTCCTCCACATTTCGATTGTACACATTACCGCTGTTGATATCGATTCGTAAGATAACTCCTAGTTCGTAAGGTAAGTATTCGCGCAGTTCGTCTTGCGCGCAGAGGTTTTCACGGGGCTTGATTTTTACAGTGAACCGACAGGAGTTATCTTACGAATCGATATCGACAGCGATAATGTGTACAATCGAGATGTGGAGGAAAAGGAGTGTGGCGGACTGGGTACGTGGAGAACCGAACGTGGAGGCTCGGGATGTATCGAATCGAAATGTGTCGGAAAGGGAGTGTGTACAATCGAGTTGTGGAGGAAAAGGTGTGTGGAGGACTGGTGATGAGGAGAACTGAATGTGAAGGATCGATGATATGGAGAATCGCGATATGTAGGATAGAGGAGCTCCCAAATGACGCAAAACATCGGGATGTATCGATGCGGCAAACTGGGTCACAAAATCGGGATGCATCGGTGGGGCAAAACTGGACAAAAACCGGGATGTATCAGTGAGACATAACGGGGCAAGAAATCGGGATGTATCGATGCGGCAAACCGGGGCAAAAAATCGGGATGTATCGATGCGACAAACCGGGGCAAAAAATCGGGACGTATCGGTGGGGTAAAACGGGACAAAAATCGGGATACATCGGTGGGGTCAAACGGGGAAAAAGATCTGGACGTATCGATGGCGCAGTGGGGCGGTCGGGCAAAACGCGAAAAAATCGGGCTATAACGATGGGGCAAAAAGGGGCAAAAAATCGGTATGTATCAATGGGGCAAAAAATCGGGATGTATCAAATCGTGGGAGGTAAAACGGGATAGGGGAGAATGGGGCAGCCAGACAGACCTGCCTGTCTGGCGCCCCACTCTCCCCTATCCCGATTTACCTCCCACGATTTAAAGAGATCCCAGTTTGCCCCATCGATACAGCCTAATATTTTACCCGTTTTGCACCGCCGCCACACTGTCCCTTCGATACATTTTAATTTTTTGCCCCATGCTGTTTTACCGATACATTCTAATTTTTTTGTCTCCTTTTGTCCCACCGATGCATCCCGATTTTTTGCCCCACTTTGCTCCATTGATACATCCCGATTTTTTGCCCCGTTTTGCCCCATCGATACATTCCGATGTTTTGGGCCCATTTTGCCCCATGGATACCTCCCGATTTTTTGGTCCTTTTTGCCCCATCGATACATCCCTGGCGAAAATATTTCTATAACTTCCTATGCCAAAACTACGCTGTATCTACAACATTGTACGTCAAAATTGTCGAAAAAATTACGCCAAAACTACAACTTACTACGCAAAACATCGTCAAAGTTACAACTTATAATGCTAAGCGACACCGAAGCTACAACTATCTATGAGAAGGTGCGAGAATTGGAACATGTTTGTAGATAGTTGTACAGTATCGTAATAAGTTGTAAATTAGCAGTAACACGCTAATCGCGGGAACTCGCAGATTTTTGTAGTCAATTGTAGTTATTTGTAGTAACAACTACAATTTTCTACGGCAAACTATTGCTTAATGGGATAAAAGTATGCGGAAAAACTACAACTTTTCGCAAAAATTGACAACTACCTACAAATATGTTCCAAATCTCGGATTTTATGGTTTCGGATATGTAGTAGATTTTTGTAATCAATTGTAATTATCTGTAGTAAAGCTACAACTTTCTACAGAAAACTATACCTTACTAGAATTGAAAGAATGAGCACAAATTATAACTTTTTACAAAAATAGACAACTACTTACAAACATGTTCCAAATCTCGCATTTTTTTGTAGATAGTTGTAGATCGTCAGCATTCTGTGGTTCTGGGTAGGTAGTAGATCTTTGTAATCAATTGTAGTTTTTCGTAGTAAAACTACAACTTTCTACAGAAAACTATAGGTTACCAGGATCGACAAGATGTGGACAAACTACAACTTTTTATGGAAATTGGCAACTACCAACAAACATGTTTCAAATCTCGTCTTATTTTATAGATAGTTGTAAATCGTCAACATTTTATACAGAATGCTGACGATCTACAACTATCTACAAAAAATACGAAATTTAGGATATCCTTTTAGATATTTCAAGTCAATTTTCATAAAAGTTTGTGTATAATAGGTTGTATACCTATAGGTTGTCCATATGTCTGTCGATCCCGATAAACTATAATTTTCTGTAGAAAGTTGTAGTTCTACTATAAAAAAATTACAATTTATTACTAAAATCTATTACAAATCCAGAACTATAGAATGCTGGCGATCTATAACTACCACAAATAAATGTCAGATTTGAAATATGTTTACAGGAAGTTGTCAACTTTCGTAAAAAGTTATAATTTGTCCACATTTTTTCGATTCCATTAAGCTCTAGTTTTCCGTGAAAAATTGTAGTTATTACTACAATTAATTACAAAACCTACTATATACTATGGCCAAGATATACACCCTTTCTGTTGATGTCCGAAACAGTTGTTGAAAGTTATAGTTACTAATTAAAAGTTGTACTTTTAATTGGTATACCCGTTCTTTAACTCTAACCCAACTGCTACAATAAGCTACAACCATCTACAATATGAAATACTTAGTTGTAGTTTTTCATAAAAATTATAAATATGTATGACTAATTACTACTTTCAACGACACGAATGGAAGGCGAAAACGTGATGGCGTATTTTTTGTATCGTTTCATAGACATAACAACTTTTGACAATAAAGTACGACTTTCTACACCATTTATAAACTTGGATCTAAAATAGAAACAAATAAAGCATGATTACTTGTAATTTGTAGTAGAAACTACAACTTTTTACGAATCACAACGATATTTTATAACTCTGATGAACTGTCCGGAGAAGTAAAAATGTAATAGGACCTAGTTTTTCGTATCTCCTCGTAGAAAGTAAGGGTTTCCACGCGAAATCGCGATTTTCTACAACCACTATCTTCCAATGAAAAATGTTCATTCCAATGCATAGTTGTAATTCCGCGTAAAAAATACAACTTTTAACAAGTAACTATAACTTTCGAGAACCAATTCGGACTTTAACCGAAAAGGTAAATATTTGGACCATAGTTTCTCGTAATTTTTTGTTGAAATTACAATTTTCTACGAATTACAACGATATTTTACAACTTCGCTGAACTCTCTGCGGAATTAAAAATGTAGTATGACATAGTTTTTCGTATCTCCTCGTAAAAAGTACGGGTTTCTACGCGAAATTACAAGTTTCTACAACTACTAGTTGTACAACTAGTGATAGGAGTAGTACAACTAGTAGGTGTAGAAAATCGTCATTTCATGTAGAAACTTGTACTTTCTACGAGGAGATACGAAAAACTATGTCCAATTATATTTCTACTTCCGCAGGCAGTTCACCGAAGTTGTAAAATATCGTTGTGATTCGTAGAAAATTGTAATTTCGGCAAAAAATTACGAGAAACTATGGTCCAGATATCTACTTTTGCGGTTAAAGTTCGAATCAGTTTTCGAAGGTTATAGTTACTTGTTAAAAGTTGTACTTTTTACGCGGATTTACAACTATGCATGGATTTCAATGAACATTTTCCATACGAAGATGGTGGTTGTAGAAAATCGTAATTTCACATGGAAGCGCGCACTTTCTATGAGGAGATACGAAAAACTACGTCCTAGTACATTTTTACTTCTTCGGACAGTTTATCGAAGTTGTAAAATATTGTTGTGATTCGTAAAAAGTTATAGTTTCTACTATAAACTTCAAGTAATCATGCTGTACTTATTTCCATTTTTGACCCCAGTCTATAATGGTGTAGAAAGTCGTACTTTGTTGTAAAAAGTTGTTATCTCTATGAAACGTTACAAAAAAATACGCCATCACGTTTTCGCCATTCATTCGTGTTGTTGAAAGTAGTAATGTATCATATACATTTATAATGTTTATAGAAAACTACAACTAACTATTTCGTATTGTAGATGGTTGTAGCTTATTGTAGGGATGTGTATAAATTATCTACGCTAAAGTACAACTTTTTATAAATTGAGTGAGTCGTAGATTTTGGATAGTTTATTGTAGAAAAACATAATATTTTGTTGAGATGGCATAGTTTTTCGTAGTTTTTTTTTTCGCCAGGGATCCCTATTATTTATCCCGTTTTGCCACACGAATGCATCCCGATTTTTTGGTCCATTTTGCCCCATTGATAATCCCAACTTTTTGCCCCATTTTGCCCCACCGATACATTCCGATTTTTTGCCCCATTTTGCCCCATCGAAACATCCCGATTTTTTGTACCATTTTTCCCCATCAAAACATCCTGATTTTTTGCTCCGTTTTGCTCCATCACAGTATTTTGCCTCTCTCTCCCCTAGAATTTTGTATTTTGAGTATTTTCGAGTATTTTACGGAGCTCTGATCGCATATGGTCTTATATTTTGATGTTCGAATTATTCATAAGTATTCCTGAATATTCATAAAAAATGGAATTATTCGAAATATTCATAAATATTCATAAAAATTTGAACTATTCGAAATATTCGAATATTTCGCGCAGCGAAAAGGTGAAACTCGGGCTTGATCGCATATGGTCTTATATTTTGATGTTCGAATTATTCATAAGTATTCCTGAATATTCATAAAAAATGGAATTATTCGAAATATTCATAAATATTCATAAAAATTTGAACTATTCGAAATATTCGAATATTTCGCGCAGAGAAAAGGTGAAACTCGGGCTTGACCATCGTTACAGTATCTTTTATGTCATAGAGCGTTACCATATTTTCTGTACGACCGCCGAAGAACGAGTCACGAGGGTTGAGGTGTTGCAGTGTGACTAAAACGTGATTCTGTATGAGTGCACGCATTTCCTCACGTTATTTTAACATACTGTCAAACTCACACTACGAAATTTCCGTTAACGTGTAGCCTGCCGCGCGGATTCTATTACCTATGGCAATAGTTTTCTCGAGACGCTCGTTCATTGGCACTCCATCGCTTTGTCGACGATGCCTATTCACGAGGAAGCAGTGCGAATACCGGTGCCAAGAGCAACCGTGAAACTATAATACGACTGCATTGTCAGGGGTCTCGTAGTATCCGTCTACCAATAGTTTCATCCGTCTACCAATTCGCGCAGGTCGGTCGCGCGAATGTAAATAGGTAATTTAAATTCGCGCGACCGACCTGCGTGGATAATATTATGACCGAGCGTGTGTTCTATCCACACAAGCCACG
Source organism: Amblyjoppa proteus (assembly GCA_963922035.1). Taxonomy (NCBI): domain Eukaryota; kingdom Metazoa; phylum Arthropoda; class Insecta; order Hymenoptera; family Ichneumonidae; genus Amblyjoppa; species Amblyjoppa proteus. The sequence goes on from OY998233.1 coordinate 17,683,946, forward strand.
ACACTTCTCTTTGTGATTGATTGTGAGCCCATCTATACCCGGTTGTCGGAATAATGCCGATCGTATTGTCGTTCAGAAGTTTTTTTTTTAAAATACGAAAACAGGCTGACGCTGTCGTTGTGCTCTCGTTAAAAGGGCAAACACTGCCGTTGGCTATAAACCTATCACGAAAAGCCATACATGCGCGCCTCAGTATTGTAACAACCATCGAACCGTAGCTCACAATTTCTTTCGCAAAATCGAACACATAATCGGTGTCTTGCAGTTCGCGATGTCAGGCAAGTAATTTCTCGTGCTCCGCGGTACGCATCGTGTCAGGAGAATAAAACTCTAGAGGAGACAGGGACCCCACATAATGTTGATTGTCTGGTATATTAAACAGGTGAAGGAAAGACCCCTTCGTGATAGTACCTGTTAGTCCAAAGGCCTTCAGTAGCGAACTCAAAGGCATATGGAAGTAGTGCAGACTGTCAAGACACACTAATTGTCCGAGTCTTATTGTAATAATCTTCGTACCGTTCATTATCAGCGACGTAAGTCGCGTTTTTGTTTCAAAGCCCCCTGCATTATGAGCGATTACAATCGTACACGAAAACCCCCTTACTATCTGCATGGCTAACTCTACAAGTTGACCCACGGGATTATGCTTGAATACAAACTCGTGGATGCCACGATGTTCGCACGGATCAGTTATAGAAACATCGTTACAACACATTGAACAAACGCGCTGGACAACACAGAGATTCGGCTCGTAAACGAACGTGCTCGCATCACCTTTCACAGATGTGCACTGTTGCATTTCAAAATCATAGAAAATGAAGATATTTTTCGACTCTGAAGAGTAACGTATTGGTCTGATAAAACACAGATGATTAAATGGCTGCATCGCCCTACATATTTTGCAAAAGCTTATATCGCATATGTGCTTCCTTTTTTTTTTTGCAAAGGTCCGGAGATTTAGAATTGGCTCGAAATGATGTGAACGTTCGTAATATGGTTACGTCCAGCGTAACGCTGAAATTTTCTTCATAAATTCTCTCATAAAACTTAACTCTGATAATTATAACTTCAAGGAAAAAGAAAATAATTTGGTCAGATAACCTGAAATATTAATAGACTAGACAAGTAACCCATTTCTACCAAGAACTAGATTATCAACTCAGTCGGTACATCCATCTTGTAAGAGAGTCTGTTCCAAAAACTAAGGGTCAAAGATCTAACGATAGGATAAAAGGGAATCTATGAGGTGAAGGCCAGTAAAGTTGACCTATGACACCGGGCGCCGTGCCTGTATAAGACGGCAGAAACGGCAACCCACTTGAAAATAACTCGCTACCTGCCAAGGTATTAGTAGCGACTAGAATCTATAGATCCCAGATGTCGTTAGTTCTTTCGTACCATCGCACGGGAATTATGAATGAAGAGGCCCGCGGTCATCGACCGTCGAGGGGCCCGATTTCCCGTCACGACGTGCCGTCTCGACACGTTACCGACAGCTCTCTGACAATCCTTTTAGGTACCTTATTTTGAGACTCCGAGTTAAGAAGGAAAGGCGCTACTAAACAATGAGAGTAGAAAGTGATGCAACGGCAGAAATGAGGAATTCCATCATAATTTTTATTGGAATCATGAAAGAATATTTTCAATCTATTTCCTTTTGCAACAAACATCGTAGTAAATAAAACGCAGAAGTATTTCCAGACGAAAGACAAAGCTAAAGAAAGATGATATGATTGATGGAGCATTTGAATCTAATTGAACAAATATATATTACAACCACTGGATGACGCCAACATTTCATGGGAAAACCGACATCCTAATTTCTGATTATCTTTGAGCCTAAGAGAAATAAGAATAAACAATGTACCCGAGTCATCCAATAGATGGTCATTACGATATTGATGTTAGGAGATAAACACTACTCTAACAATGAGATGGGACGGTAGCTGATGGCGTTTTTCCAATTTCCACTTGTGTCAAATCGCGTCCTCAGTTCTACTCTTTCCCAAATCGCGCGATGTCCAATTCGCGTCGATCTCATCTTGCTATGACGAGCTCGAGACCATTTTTGGAAAGCCCGCGAGTTCGACAGAGTCCGATTCAGGTTTCGCGCAGCTCGCGTCATGTTCAATTCGCGTCGATTTCAATCCTACCGGTCCTTATGCCCGATAGTTAAGCCGGGTTACGGTCGGCTACCTGCGTCTGTGTCAATTCGCGTCGGTCTCTTCTCTCATCATTCCTAACTCACGCTAAGGCTTATAGCGCGATTCGGTAATATTGTTCGAGCTCGGCTCAGATCGCACCCTGTTCAATTCGCGTCGTTTCTAACTCGCAGCACATGCAGCTCGAACCGATTGCAGTGATACTCAATGCTGCTGGTTTCATACAAGATCCATCGCACGCGCTTAAAAAACAAACTGCTCCATGTGATACAATACTATCGCAGACATTATTACATCGACAGTGAATTGCGTTTGCATACGACGGAAGGTAAGTAAGTATTTGTTGTTAGTATTTGTATGTTATTAATATTCTTTATTTGTCAAACATAAGGGGCAATTGTACATCATAGTTCACCGGTATCATCCATATACTTAGCGACCGTATTTGTCGCGGGCGATATTCAACCTAATTAAAAAATAATTAATCATAAATAAATAAATAAATACATATATGAGGTGTTCCATGTGAAATCGAACATGGAATACCTTATATATATTTATTTATTTATTTATTTATGGTTAATTATTTTTTAATTGGGTTGAATATCGCCCGTGACAAATATGGTCGCCAAATATATGGATGGTACCGGTGAACTATGATGTCCAATTGCTCCTTATGTTTGATAAATAAAGAATATTAATATTATAAAAATATTAACAACAATTATTTACTTACCTTCCGTCGTATGCAAACGCAATTCACTGTCGATGTAATAATGTCTGCGATAGTATTGTATCACATGGAGCAGTTTGTTTTTTAAGCGCGTGCGATGGATCTTGTATGAAACCAGCAGCATTGAGTATCACTGCAATCGGTTCGAGCTGCATGTGCTGCGAGTTAGAAACGACGCGAATTGAACAGGGTGCGATCTGAGCCGAGCTCGAACAATATTACCGAATCGCGCTACAAGCCTTAGCGTGAGTTAGGAATGATGAGAGAAGAGACCGACGCGAATTGACACAGACGCAGGTAGCCGACCGTAACCCGGCTTAACTATCGGGCATAAGGACCGGTAGGATTGAAATCGACGCGAATTGAACATGACGCGAGCTGCGCGAAACCTGAATCGGACTCTGTCGAACTCGCCGGCTTTCCAAAAATGGTCTCGAGCTCGTCATAGCAAGATGAGATCGACGCGAATTGGACATCGCGCGATTTGGGAAAGAGTAGAACTGAGGACGCGATTTGACACAAGTGCGAATTGGAAAAACGCCATGAGCTACCGTCCCCAATGAGATTTCAACTCGTGAGATAGAATTTTACGTTCCGCCGGGACAACTACCTGAGAGCCGGCACGACGGCACGTCGACGCACGACAAAAGGGGCCTCACCCTTCTACGTGCCGTCTATAACTAACACCTACCGGAACAAAACCCAAGGGTCGACGATATGTAATAATTAGTAATAACCCCCATTTCACATTTTTTAAACATTAGGGAATTTATTTAATTAAGGAGGATCAGAAAGATTTTCGTCCCATAAAAAAAAAGACTGAAAAACGGAAGGCGACAAAATAACCTTCTCTCTTTATTGCTAAAACCCGAGGATAGGGAATTAATCAATGGAGACAACAATTCATTATGGGACCGGAACACTATCTGCGACATATAATAAATTATGGGTATAAGATGAAACCTTTATATGTCTAGATATATATATGAATATACATATATGTATAAATGGATATATAAAAATATATATATCAACTCAACTCAAAGCCCGTGTGCATAACCTTTACTCATTAATATTTCCGGAAGTACCAACTAAATTCTTCACGGGAATAGAAATTAATTATCACCCTACGACGTGAAACGACAGGCATTCCTAGGGCCCAAACCCAAGAAAACTTCCGAAAGGTTAGGCTTAAAAATGGGTAGTCGCAATCGTAATTAACACCGGGAGTGGTACAGATCGATATCACATCGTTCTGACCAGCGCGCGTTAAGAGAAGCGGTGCGACAGTTGCGTGAAATTTTATCGGAAATAAAATACCGACAGTTTTGACGTAACAATATAAGATATACAGAGTATGTCGAATTCCTCCTGCCGCGTTCAAAACTTTTCGTGTGCCAATGAATAGAGCGGGTTTTCACGGCGGCCTAAAATCAGAAACTCAAAAACGACAATCGCGATACCGTCTTACGCCAAATGATCTTGGTAGAGAACGATCTCCTGTGCGCCGCATCCATTTCTCGGTACATTCACATTTGTGGCTCTGGTAAGCTCAAGAGCTCTCTCTCTCTCTCTCTCTTTGCAATGAGCCGTTAACCTGCCTAACACGTTGCCACTCGGCGTGTAACTCTCCTGATCGTATTTCATCACGCTCTGCGTAAACTAGTGCTGCGGCTAATGAGCGAGGCAAACATAGCCGATTGTCATTCCGAATAGTTAGAATAGATTTTTTTGCAACACCCTCGTACGTTAGGCGTTTTCTACCGATACCTTCGACACCCTTCACAATGCACGTTTTAATATTATAGGTGTCATCGATATTCATTGATGCTGCGCTTTGTGCGACGCTGGCTATTAACTGCCATATGTCTTCAAACGTACAGTCCCTGACCGGCCAGAAAGAAAGCCATACAGGCCCTTGCGTCAAGCTACTTGATGTGAATGAAATGCCTGCATAATCGCTACCCTCGCAATTGGTTGTTATTTGCGTCAGCAGATCGCGAAAAGCTCCTTGAAGCTAGTCCATAACGCTAGTACCTGACGACGGCTGGCGAGTACGTATCGCCAGTTCGCGGGCTCGAAGCTTAAAAGGCCTAAAATAACGTGTTATATTCTGAAGAATTTCTAAGCGGGCTCCGGGTGGTTGTATATCTCCAAACGGTTCGTTATTTGCCGCATTTCGTGGTCTTCCGGCTCCTACCTGTGCTTCTGCAAAAAGAAAAACACATATAAACGCCCGAAATTTGCAACATATTATTGAACATTGGGGCTAGTTATTAGGAGTACTTCATTCGGTATCATTTTCGAACACTTACGGCTTAACAAAATGTGCTGTGTTTGCTGCGGCTCTTCCATTACGGCTGCAGTACCAGCAGTATCACAGCCATTCTCTGACAGTGGACCTGAAATTTTTTTATTATTTGTATCTGTCTACGTCTCAGATGAACATAATTTTTGTTTTGAGTACTTACGATTTACGGTGCACTGTGTGTGAAGAACCATCTCCTCATACTCAATAGCATGAGTTGCTTCATCGAGGACTATCTGCGTACGAAGATCCATCGCTCTTCAACAGCATAAATTGCTTCATTGAGAGCCCCTTCTTCTTCGTTTGGCGCTTCCATGAGCTCACAATAGGCTATAAATATGTGATAATGTAATCGTTATTTATTGCATGAAAACTACTTGAAAAAAATTTTTTGAAGAAAATGTTTAAAAAAAATGTTCGAAGAAAATGTTTGAAAAAAATTATCGAAGAAAATGTTTGAAAAAAATGTTCGAAGAAAATGTTTGAAAAAAATGTTCGAAGAAAATGTTCGAAAAGAAAAGTTCGAAAAAAAATTGTCGAAAAAATGTTTTCGAAACAATTCGAAATATAAAAAGTGTTTTACACATAACTGATTTTTATCTATTCATCTATCGTAAATGTAATACCTACCTCTGGCTTCATCAGCAATTCCTTTAACGCATAGGGTATCTTCGAGGCCCCGACGGCGTAATTCCTCACACACGCACATTACTACACGTTGTCCGTTCAATATACCTCTATTGTAGGCTGCGGCGATTACGCGTAGAGGTGACCACCATATAATATATTTTAATCGACGTAAAAGTCTGTCACCCGATAAACACCTTAAATCTTCACTCCATTCACCATTGCAGCGACGCCGAATGTGAGCGCTACTCAATTTTACAAATTTTAAAAAATCGCGAATACACACGCGAAGGCTAGGATCCGTCATTGCGATACGTCGCCCTATTAGACTGTTATACGACTGATTTTTTCTTTCTGTGCGATATACGAGGACGCCGTAGCATAACGGATTGTGTTCGCGATTTTATTGAACACGCTTTTTTGTCATAGAAATAATAAAGCATGAGTCACAAACGAACGGATACAATTTCTCACGTATATTACGTTAAACCAAAAATATTTGACGAAATTAAACCGAGAGGTTTACTTAGCTAAGTGAGATTTATTTTACGGACAATCAAATTGCATCATTCAATTCACCGAATTCGTTCATGGTCAATGCGATATGCATTCCATCTCGTGCGGCAGTAATCCCTGAGAACACCTGGAATATTGCTGACGGAGCATCCACAGATGTACTCGCGGTGTGTGACCCAGTGACGCGTGCCGCCGCCCTCGCCTCGTACAACACGACCAAGTGGCATCGTTAATTAATTTCCGTGTATTAAATATTTTAACTGAAATTAAAATAATAATTCAGTATAATTATATTAAATTATATTATATTAATTATATTATATTATTATTACATTATATTAATTATATTAAATTATGTGAGTTAAGTTAAAATAATATTTTTTTCATCGACCGCGCCTGACCGTGCACCGCGAGGAACACCTGCAATACTGCTGACGGTGCATCTACGGATCTACGCTCGACAATTAGATGCATCTTTCTTGCGAGCACGTCTTTAATCCTCAGTTCGTCTTGAGATACCGTACGCTCCGTGTCTTCGTTATTCGAAAATGTTCTCGCGCTACGGTTCTGACGTATTTGAATTTTTTTTGTGTCGCGTTATCGTTGTCTACAGTGCGCGGAATATTTTTATAAGTACATTTCAATTACATTCGTTATATATGCAATTGCAAAGCGAGTTACAAAAACATTATGTGGTTAACGGAAGAGGAGAAGTGTTGGAAGTGGAGGATTTAACGAAGGGCCTTAAGTGCATTATAGTGCGTCATGGCCGTGCGAGTCGCGGCGAAATAATCGACAGTGATAGGGAGGGTTATTCGGAAGTGAGACTCGTGGACGAGGGGATCACCGAATTTGTTGCACTCGGTGACATTTACCAGATTAATCCCCGATCTCGAGTGTTCGATATATATGCTCGAACACCTGGATGATCCGCTAGTCGACGCTGCACTCGCATCGCTATTGGGTACCACCGAAGTCGCTACCGCCCTCCTCATCACGCCCGACCGCTGCAACACTTCGTCGGTCCTGCGTTTATTTAACAGGGATCAACAGGATGTCGGACCCCTCGTCATACGGGACCTCGGCCTTGATATCGGGTATGACATTCAAGATCCAGATGAGGGGATTGCTTTCCTTCCGGACGACGATGTAAGAAAGGATTGAGAGTGCGAGACGTGTAAAACAGGAGTGCGACTAAGGTGTAAAAAAACTGGAGTGCGATTAGGCGTAAAAACAGGAGTGTAATTTAAGGTTTTATTATAATTTCATTATAATCGAACTATCGCAACTGCGTCGTCTCGGAACCACCTCGTAGCAAATTAAGGTAAAATTTAATTTTTTAAAGAATAAATAAAAAATTATGAAATGACGGAAATTATTTAAATTAAAGTAAAGTTATTTTCAACCATGTTTTTGACAAAAGGATTAATTTTTTTGTTTCATAAAATTCAATTTAATTGATCAATAAAAATTCATTTAATTTGAATGAATTTAAAGTTAATGAATTGTTTAATTATTTATATTTAAATAATTTCTTAATTACGTAAATTATTCAAATTTATTTAAATTTAATTAATAGCCACCCTATAAAAAAAAAATCCGTGGTGCGCTATGGTGACGCAGATGCTCTATCCTCCCGCACGCCCCCGCGCACCTCTTACCCGCCATACAACGGCTGCTATAATAATAATAAAAATCAGCGGTGCACTATGACGACACCTCACGCGCACACCCTCCCACTCTCACACCCACATACCTCCAACACACACTATGTGCTGGAGGGGTGGGAGGTGAGAGTGGGACCGCTGCAGAACCTATCCCCACTCTTACCCCTACCACCTCGAACCACGCTCTCAACGGAGCTCGAGGAATGGGGATAGGAGTGGGAATTGCCTATCTACTTGAGTGATTGTGAAGAAACCCATACTAGCTTAGATAGGAAGTGTTCACGATTCTCGATGTAGATATTGATTGCGCAAATAGCTACGTAATCGATTTACCTTAGTACGATTCACCTTAGTTATTAAGTACGAAAAGTGCGATCAAAAGGAGATAAGTTCGAGTCCTCCGCCTAAAAGTTATTTTTACGAAATCAATCGACTTACTGCCACTGGAATGAAATCTGAAAAGGCAACAAAGAAAGCAAGGATTGCCGCCAGAAACGACAAAAACATGCTGGAGACGTTTTAGATGCCGAGGAAGGCCCATGTATAGCGCAGGATGCTATTAAGTAAGGTACGACTGCATATATAATAGATACCGCGCGGCGCGCCCGACCGCCAACTTCAAAGTCGTTTTTCCACGATTCACTCTTTTGAACCTTGTGAAAGTTCTAACTTTTGAAAGAAGGTTCAGATCGCTTTGAAATTTTTACAACATATTGAGACCGGATTTCGTCTACTTGTACAGAAATAATTTTGACGAAGCCTCAGCAGACGCGTCCCCGGTCAGAGGTCGTCAGAGCTCTAGATTTTGACAATTTAGCTGACACACGATGACAATCGGGCGCCAATTAGTTTTATAAAACTAATAAAATTACCAAGCATTCAATCTCGACAAGCTTAAATAGTCGTAGAGACAATCAAGGCAGGGACGATTGGATGATCCAAGGAGAAGTTGCGAACAGAGAGAGGCAGACGAAATAAAGAACTACAGTTAATAAATATTGACTTACGTTTTATCCTTTATCGTTCGGCTTGACACAATCACGCGACAATTTAATTAAGAATATGATTATTCGACAAAATACAATGAGTTGCTAATATATATTAAGACAATAGACGCCTCGAGAGCTGACACTGCATACGACGTGAGTTCGACGACAAAAAGGGTCGGTTTTCAGTCGATCTATCTCTCAGCAACTCACTCGTCGCTAGCTCGGCATATTTCCCCCTCCCCTGGCGGCATACTCGTTGATCGATGCACGCTCGATATTCTGACGCGTGCGGGTAGGCTCTCGCGGTCGTTACCTAGCCTAACGCTAGGTTAGCCGCGCGCGGCTCTCTCGTTTGACTCGATGGATTCTTATGCGCTACTAAGTTTGACAATTCTCAGTTCCATGTATCGATCACATCGCGTGCTCGATACGCGGAACGATAATAATTCGACTTAATAGCGCTCGAGGGGTTGTTACGTCCCACGTAACTTTTAATAAAAAATAATATAACTATTTAAACGCATATTCTACATTACATTATTTCTGCCCCAGCGCAGGCAGGCTAGGGTCAGACCTACCATCTCGCCATCTTTCTCACTACTCTACCACGCTCTGTCGTACCGACCCGGGTCGGTAGGAATTTATGAGTTCTTCCGAGTCAGGTTTCTTCTCCGTTTTCCTGTCACCGCTCGTATATAAAATCTGTCACACTTCGCTCTAAAAAGCAGTAACCTCACCCAAATATATTTTCTTTGACTAGAGTCTAAAAATCATCTCTCTCTCTCACTCGCTCTTTCACCCGCGTTCCCCATACACTAATTAACGTCAACCGTAAAATCTGTCACAACCAAGAATCGAATATATTCACGTTTACAAATTGACCCACATTATAATGTCAACGTGTCTCTCTTCACATCTGTTAAAGACCCTACTTGAACTATAAATTACTATTCTCCAAGTTCCGAATATCGTCTTCTTTGTCACCCAAGGAGCATCGACTCCCTACTTCGATTTCAACTCTTTCTTTCTTCCGCACATTTAGAATCTATCTTTTGTCCAGGTTTATATTGTTAGCCTCCTCTAGCATTAGTAAGCATAGGAGTCCTAGAACTAGTATAAATAGGCCATGGTTTCCCAAACCAAGTTGGTTATCCTACGAACAACGAAGCTGCTGCATCACCGAAATCTACTCAGAGCGAGCAACCCTCTGCTGCGAAATCTTTGGCCTTGCGAGGCAAGGTCCGACGAACTTAAATGAGCAAGTTGGCTCACTTACATTTTGTCTGTACAAACCAGTAATCGTTTCAACATCGTGCTTTATTAAACACTGAGTAAGTTTTAAACCAAAAACGTTTAATATCATTCTGCATGCATTTCCGGCCTTCTGATAATCTCTCGGGGGCTCAATACCTCTGAAAGTCATCCTTTTAAAATAAATCTACGGCAGTACGGCGAGGTCTCCGTCCTTGGGTAAAGAGCTAACGTCTTGACCCGAAAGTGAGACCATTCATTTATGGTGTGCCGAGCGAACTCACAATCCGCCGGTCTGGACGTAACAGGGTCAAACTGGACGCGTTGATGTCGAGGGACAATGTCGTCTCCCGTTTCCCGGCCACAATATTCTTAGTATCATCACCTGTCGTATGAACTACAGAAACCAAAATTTCAATGACACAAAAAAATATATAAAAAATAAAATACCGACAGAAAATTAAGTAAAATATCTTTACGTTTCGAATTTTTATTACAACAATAAAAAAATAATATTGTTACTTCATACTGAAGATACATTCATTATGCCATTATAAATATGTTCATTTTTTATTTTCAGACACCCACATCGATGCCGAGAAGTTTCACTATCAACGCACGCGCAAAAAAAATACATTGCTTTATTATGTAATATGTCCGCCATTTGTTAATGTTTCCGATTTTTTTTTTACATATACTTAACCATATGCATACATAATCTGTAAAAAAATGTTGTCAATATATGCGTCATTTTTTTTAACCGCGTCTAGAAAAGTACCTTCGAAAATCGGCGAAATCGCGTATACACAGTAAAGAAGTTTTGTACATTTAACAAACCTTTTTTGTCCACAAACGTCCACAATTCTTTTGTTGTTAATATTACAAAAAGTATTCGTAAAATTGACAGACATTTTTGTAAAATGGACAAGATATTTTTATAAAATCAACAAGAAAACAATTGTGGACCTTTGTGGACAAAAAACGTTCGTACCATTTTTACTGTGTATAAGGCCTTAATGTATTATTTCGAGCAAATGCTTATTGTAATGCGACTCATCTTAATTACTTATTATATAATTGAGTTGAGATTGTCCTGTAATTAAGCCCAGCCCGTCAGCAATAAATAAATAAATAAATATCTAATTTATCTTTCGAATACATTCGAAGCTACATCTGACATAAACGTCAAATAGACGACATATCTAAGTTATATATTGAATACATTTTTGTACCAAAAATGATGTATAGCGAATGCATTTTTAATATATTTCTCATACGAGTCGTGTACAATTTGAATATATTTGCCATGTATGCACATATGTCGCAAATATATTTGACATATATTTTTGATACATCAAAAAATATATTTTTCGATATAGGGTAAACGTACCATTTGTGGCCACTTTAAGCGACCTACTACTACTACTACCTTAATAACCTACTATTCACTTGAAGATAAATTTGTAACAAATCCATACGAACACGTAAAACATAGATCGATGTCATCTTAAAGGGTAAATAGATAATGGATGTGTTATAAAAGAAAGTTCATTTTTATTGTAATTAATCGAGAAAACAGTAAATAATCAGTGAACTCCTCATTTCACCATTAGTGGCCATAAATGCCCCATTTTTCATAGTGCTATTTGTGGCCACTTGAAAGAAAATATTAGAAAGTTTGTAGACCAGATAATACATGCAATTCTATTAAAGTAATGTTTTCTGCGAATCATTAAAGAATTCTATGCAACAAAAAATATATTGCAATAAACAATATATAACTCAACAACACAAAAGAGAATATATTCTGATCGAAGACTGTATGCGTTTATTTTCTCTTTTTATGAACTTTTGTTTCTGCGATTTCTGCTTTTTAACTCCCGACTGCCCGCTAGGGCAAAAAGACGGGAGTTATGCGTTTCACTGCGATCACGTGACCGCGCATGTTTTCTTATAGTTCGGTGTTCTCCGAATCGACAAAAAATCTCTTGACAAAATTTGGCAAGCAGTTTCTTTCAATTACGATCTGTGTCTTTCTCAAGTTTTGTTACGATTCGACGCAAATTCATAGAGATAAAGACTTTTCGGAAAAAAGAATGTTTGTCCATATCGAAATTTCAGCGACATATGCTGCCATTTTTTGCCTTTTCACCGTCTGACGCAGCTAATTTCACAGTGACTCAATGCACGACCTCCCGAGCATTTTGCGTTTCGCTACGAATCAGCTATCAACACTATATACCTACTGTGATATTGTTTTATTTTTTGATGTTATTCTCATTTTACATTATCGATGTTTAGTGCGCGATCAGTGTGACGTTGAATTTTTTTTTGATTTAATTATTGTTTTTATTATTATTTTACATTATCGGTGTTTAGTGCGTGACCAGTGTGACATTAATTTTGTATTTATTTATTTATTGTATGCATGCTGAGCAATGTTTTGACTGTAAATGAAAATGTAAATAAAAGCCAACACAAACGTTATATGTGTATCGAAATGGGGCAAAGCACAATACCTTGATAGACAAGCGCCACGAAAAGTAGCAGTGATACAATAATTACGACGTGTGGCGCATATGTTGCAATTATTGCGTCAACTGCTACTTTTCGTGGCGCTTGTCTATCCGGGTAGATGCCGAGGATGAAAAAAATATATATATATTATTATTTTGTAGTACCAGCAAACTGCGCACTAAATCCGCATAAATCTGAACAGATGTTAGATTCATCACTTGAATCATATATTGCCACCGATGGATGTATAACATTTGTTTAGGCGTGTAGCTCAGAGCTTGCTGGCACTGCAGAACCATGTGCGACTACTGTGCCTTGGCCCACTTCACCATACATATTATTTCTTTATTTATTGTATGTATGCTGGGCAGTGTTTTGATGGTAAATGAAAATGTAAATTAAAAGTCAAAACGAAGGTTATATGTGTGGCGAACTGGGGCAAAGCGCCGTAGATGCAGAGGATTTATTATTTATTTTTGTTTTTTATTTTTATTTTTATTTGTAGTATTATTATTTATTTTTTATTTGTAGTATGAACAAACAGTGCACTACATCTGAACAAATTTGCCACCGATGGATATATAAAATTTGCTTAGATGTATAGCGCACAGCTTGCTGGGACTACAAAACCATCTGCGACTACTGTGCTTTGACCCATTTCACCACACATATAATCATATTTAAATTATGTGTTCGTCCTCTCCGATACAATTTTTTTCTATGTATTATTGCTCTTCATTCTACTTTTAAAATGTGGCATCGGAGAGGACGAACACATAAAAAATGTCATCGAAGAAGAAAGACACATAGATAATACTATTGGAGACATACATGATTTAAAAAATTATATTGGAGAGGAAGGACACTTAGAAAACTGTATCAGGAAAATTGTGTATATGGTAGAATTAAAAAAGTTGAAAATTGACATTTTCATATAGCTTCCTCATAAAAGCTGAAATTTGAAATTTTCACATCACTTACTCATAAAAGTTGAAAGTTGAAAGTTGAAAGTTGAAATTTTTATATCACTTTCTCATAATGGTCCTTTATTCGGAAAGCTCCTTCTATGAGAAAGCATTTACTATATTTTTGGTTTCCTCATAGAGAAAGCTTTTCGAATAAAGGACTATTATGAGAAAGTGATATAAAAATTTCAACTTTCAACTTTCAACTTTTATGAGTAAGTGATGTGAACATTTCCATTTTCAGCTTTTATGAGGAAACTATATGAAAATGTCAATTTTCAACTTTGTTGCCCACATCAATATCGTATTTAACTTTTAGTCAAAACTGGTGGCTGTCTCAGGTTTAGCCCGAAAAAATACACCAACCTTACACTTTTGGTCAAAACGGATGTAGGCTCTGTGCTCGGCGCGAAAATAACATAGAATTATGTGTTCCAAATTTTGTTTCGATCTTTCAATTTTTACTCGAGAAGTTCAAATGACATCGCTTAATCTAATTATTTCAACTCCATCATATCCATCCTGTTGTGTATTTATTGTCTTAAAACACGATAGACCCCCGGATTTTTCCGCGATCCCATCGGAAAGCAAAGAAATCGCTGTTTAAAAATACCGAAAAACACTAATTTTTGCAATTTTGGCTACAAAAATGCCCGATAAACTTTTTCGCTAGATGTCGCCCCAGGACTGTAATTCCATGTATTTTTTCATGCTGATCACGAATTTGACACTTTTTTATACATAGATGAACATTTAACGTGGAAAAATGCGTCTTGAAAAAAAAAAAATTGCATAAAAATCGAAAAATTCAAAATGTCATAAAATTTTAACGGTTCGATCGATTTTCTTGAAATTTTGATAGGATCATTGGGTGATGATATTCCATTTGTGCACGCGTTTTCAGCCCAATAGCTGAAAAATTGCGAGCGCTACGCTGCGTACAGACATTTTCGAAGAAATTAAAAATGGCGTACAAAAAAAACAACTGAACATTTTTGGACGAAATTTTGACCAAACGTTGACTATTGATCACACATGATGTGTGCCAAATTTCAGCTTGGTCGGTCAAGGCGTTCGTGAGTTATCGCGGTTTGAATATTTCACGTCGGATTCACATGCGCACGCGCGCGCACGCGAGCGCACGCACGCACGCACGCACGCACGCACGCACGCACGCACGCACGCACGCACGCACGCACGCACGCACGCACGCACGCACGCACGCACGCACGCACGCACGCACGCACGCACGCACGCACGCACGCACGCACGCACGCACGCACGCACGCACGCACGCACGCACGCACGCACGCACGCACGCACGCACGCACGCACGCACGCACGCACGCACGCACGCACGCACGCACGCACGCACGCACGCACGCACGCACGCACGCACGCACGCACGCACGCACGCACGCACGCACGCACGCACGCACGCACGCACGCACGCACGCACGCACGCACGCACGCACGCACGCACGCACGCCGGACATTTTTTCTAAATGTGATTTTTCGATGTTTTGGAACATTCTGAACACGTTTTCATTAAAGTCTGGAATTTTTTTTTTTCACCATAACAAAGCTTCCTCTATGAGGAAGCAAAAATGGTTAAAGGTAAGATAAGATAAGATAATTTATTGCTTATTGAGAGTACAACGCGGTCTCTTATAGCAAGGGGGTTTACAGTTGGTAATATCACATGGCTTAAATTTAACCGACTTTTTATAGAGTCTTTATACATTCTGCGAGAATGCTCTCAGCCTGAGGCTTTTACCAACAAAGTAGAAGATTGATTTGATCGAGTTTTTTTCTTGCGTGCTTAGTAGCGTTACTAATGCCTGGTTGTCACGACTCGCTGGGAGCAGGTGGCCAAGATCGTGCTCTCGGTGCGCGCTGTACAGAGGACACTTGCAGATAAAATGGGTTAGAGTTTCGTTCCCCCTTAAATTACAGTTCATCCAGATTTGTAGAGGGTGAAGTTTATCGACGTACTTTTCAAAGGTGATCCGACAATTGTACTTATTTGCTAAACGCAGTTGGGCAATGATTCTCTTCATTGGAAGGCTTAGCTTAACAGTGAGATACCTCGCTGGAAGTAGATCGGATTCTCGCGGTATTTGTAGCTGACAGGCACTAGGCTCTTGTTGTCTGATCAGATCGCTTTCTCTTAGAGAGTTCACATAGGTTCGGAAAACCTCGTCGGTTCTGGCTGCCCAGACTTGGAGATCTCGTGACCCCCATAGGTCCAGACAGTTCGTTTCCTCCAACAATTGTCTGAACTGCGTTGCCCAGTTGAGTTCGTGCGATTCGGGTAGATTGTTGGCTAGATTTAAGATTCTTATCATACAAATTTTTGGCAAAGTGTCGTCGGGCAAGTCAAGTATTTTTATAAACCAATTTCATGTCCTGTACATCGCAGTGTAGGCAATTTGGAGTGTTCCGACTTCCAGTCTTAGCGCCCAGTTTGGCGTATTACTTGGGAGGTATAACAGACGTTTAAAAAACCCTAATTGCGCCTTTTCGATCAACTCGAGGTATCTTAAATCCCACACGGGGACAGCATAAAGTAAAGTGGCGGTAACCATACTATCGTATAGCTGACTGTAGGCTCCCCATGTATCGCACTTCGCCCTTGCTAATATCGAGAGGGCTGCTCCGGATGCTATTTTTGCTTTACTCAATGCGCTCTGCGCCGCAAGAAGACCAAGAGACGAAGTCGACAGCGGGACGCCGAGGTAGGTATACGACGGTACGGTCTCTACTACTTGTTGTTTATACCTAGTAAATTTGGACTCGAGGGCCTTGGGCCGCCCGCTGCTTTTGAAAATCATAATGTTTGTCTTACTGGCATTAACGGTGAGCCCGTTTGAGTCACAATACTCTTCCAGCGCTTTTAATTTTTTCTGTAAGTCAATGTGACTGTGTGCTAAAATTACCGTATCGTCGGCGTACAACAGCATCAGTAGGTCGTGAGTCCCGTCAATGTTGAGTCCCTCAAGTCCCTTGGCCCTGAAGTATTTTTCAAAATCAGCTATGTACAGTATGAATAGAAGAGGGCTGAGGGACTCTCCTTGAAGGACGCCTTCTGTGACTTCGAATTCGTTTGAAAAAGTATTTTGACTTTTTACGCGCACGCGCAATTTTTATAATTTTAGCGCTTATTCCGAGACTGTATAACTTCTCCCATAATCACACGTGCGGTATGGAGTCGAACGCTCTCTTAAAGTCTACAAAAATCGCATAGACTTCCCTCTGTCCGAGCCTTAGCTGGAGTTGAACAGTCGATATAAGGGTAAAGATGCATTCAGTGCACCCTCGCCCTTTCCTGAAACCCATTTGGGACTTCGGTAACAGTCCCTTACTCTCCTCGAAACTCTCCAATCTGTCTTTCAATATTTGCGTGAAAATTTTTATGTTATTAACTAGCGCTATTCCCCGATAATTGGCAGGATCATCTTTGTCTCCTTTTTTAAATATCATTGTTAACAGTACCTGTGACAATGAGCGTGGTACACATTCCTGGGTTAATACGAGGTTATACAATTTCAGCAAGTGTTTGCATCCATCTATCGGCAAGAATGTATAGAATTCCTTTGTGACTCGGTCGGAGCCTGCGGCTTTACCATTCTTGCAGTTTTTCAGAACTTTTTGCAGTTCGAGAAGAGTAATTTAGGCGTCTAAAATTGGGGAGCTGTCCCGTTCCCCTTCGAAGTTCTGCACCATCCGTCCTAAGTCTCTGCGCGGATAAACATTGCTGTAGAAATTATTCCACCTATCTATCGGTAGAGTTGCCCCGTTGTTGCTATTAATCTTGAATTTTTTTACTGCTTTCTAGAAGTCTGTCGGTCGCACAGACTTCTGGACACAGTTCTATATCCAGGCAAATAAACTTGGTAGCAAAATGTTATATATTATATAAATCTATGGTTCAGAAGCCATCTCCCGACTGTAGCGAAGATTATGAACGAATTGATATAATTACGATTAAGTAATTTTACAATTATTATTTATTATTAATTATTACTGGTATTGTTTAGGGCAACATGAATTATTGTACATACATGAATTATTTCATCCTTTTTGAAGATACTTTTTGTTAACCTTTTTTTCTTTCCTCATAGAGGAAGCTTTGTTATGGTGAAAAAAAAAATTTCCAGATTTTAATGAAAACGTATTCAAAAAGTTCCAAAACATCGAAAAATCACATTTAGAAAAAAGGTCCGGATGTGCGTGCGTGCGTGCGACGTGAAATATTCAAACCGCGATAACTCGAGAACGTCTTGACCGATCAAGCTGAAATTTGGCACACATCATGTGTGGTTAATAGTTAACGTTTGTTCAACATTTCGTCCGAAAATGTTCAGTTGTTTTTTTTGTACGCCATTTTTAATTTCTTCTAAAATGTCTGTACGTACCGTAGCTCGCGCAATTTTTCAGCTATTGGGCTAAAAACGGGTACACAGATGGAATATCATCACCCGATGATTCTATCAAAATTTCAGTAAAATCCTACGTCCGTTTTGACTAAAGGCGTAAGGTTGGTGTATTTTTTCGGGCTAAGCCTGAGTCAGCCAGCAATTTTTCCTGAAAGTTAAATATGACGTTGATGTTGGAAAAAAGTTGAAAATTGAAATTTTTATATCGTTTCCTCATCAAAGTTGGAAGTTGAAAGTTGAAAGTTGAAAGTTGAAAGTTGAAAGTTGAAAGTTGAAAATTGAAAGTTGAAAGTTGAAAGTTGAAAGTTGAAAGTTGAAAGTTGAAAGTTGAAAGTTGAAAGTTGAAAGTTGAAAGTTGAAAGTTGAAAGTTGAAAGTTGAAAGTTGAAAGTTGAAAGTTGAAAGTTGAAAGTTGAAAGTTGAAAGTTGAAAGTTGAAAGTTGAAAGTTGAAAGTTGAAAGTTGAAAGTTGAAAGTTGAAAGTTGAAAGTTGAAAGTTGAAAGTTGAAAGTTGAAAGTTGAAAGTTGAAAGTTGAAAGTTGAAAGTTGAAAGTTGAAAGTTGAAAGTTGAAAGTTGAAAGTTGAAAGTTGAAAGTTGAAAGTTGAAAGTTGAAAGTTGAAAGTTGAAAGTTGAAAGTTGAAAGTTGAAAGTTGAAAGTTGAAAGTTAAATTTTTCTTCGCTGTGCTGCGGCTGTGGAACGGTCGGATTTCGTTGTCTCTCTGTCCTCTGGTGGTGATTAAAGAGCGTCTATTTTTACGTTTCGACCCTGGTCTGGGTCCTCTTCAGAATTCCTTTATTTACTCTATAATTATATTATTCTGGTTACATGATTATATTCCTTATCTTGCTATCTCTGTGTTCCTAACTTACGTGTCAATTGCGTTCTTCTTTACGTTTCTTTCATCATTATTTTCCCTATTGATAATTAACACCTCTATGTGGTATCTCCTTCTTAGGTGTATCTGTTGTATGGGTGATTGTCAATATTATGTGAATTAGGTTAGAGTGTTTCGATGTGGTTTTTTTCCATTTAAGATTTAAGAGCCTACCTATTATTGTGAGTGTTTTCTGTTTCGTACTCTAAATGTTCGATATTTTTCTTTTTCCTTTTCTTTTCATTTCCTGAGTCGTCGGTGACTTTGTCAGATTTCATTTTATCACTCGTCAATCCTTTCTTTGTTGTTATATTCGACTCACTGTGGTGCGAACGCGTAATATCGCTACGTCATGTTTGATCCAAAGTCAATATCGATCTCGGGTGGTTTTCGGGTAGTTATAATCTCGGTGTAACTAGTGCGTGGGTAAGTTACCGGTCATTTATGTAGTCTACTTAGTATATTATCAGTCATGTCTGATTTTTCTCCTGTGTTTTATTTGTTGTGTAGTTCAGTTAAATTATAGAATTATAGATGGAACTTAAGTTTGCTATGTCACTTCTGAAATTTACGGAGTTTTTGTTGTTTATTATGTTAATCATTTCCATGATGATTCTTTTTTTCCAATGTGATTCTATTGCCAATACTTTTACTTTCTCGTAGTTAAAACTGTGCATTTTCCCATTTATTTTGTTCTTTGTGTGATCAGATAGATCAGATCAGATTTTTATTGTTTTTTTTTTACTGTTTTTGTGTTCTTGGATACGAGTTTTGAGATATCGTTTTTTTTTGTCCTACGTATGTGTTGCTTTGCAGTCGTTGCATGGAATACTATATACTAATTGTGATTTTTCCATTCTATCTATTTTATCTTTTGTGGATCCTGTCTGTACACTTATGTTATGTTTATTATTGGTTACTAGGTTTATGTCATATTCTTTCAGCATTCTAAGTAGTGGATAGTGGATTTGTTCGAAAAACGGAAAGTTTATGATTTTTGATGTGTCGAATACGTGTGTGTGCGTCAATGTGTTATGTTTCGAGTTAATCAATTTTTTCCTTCGGTGTTCATGATTAAGTCACGTGGGTAACAATTTTTTTGTAGTGTGTCTATGATTAGTTCGATGTTGTCTGACCAATATTTTTTGTGAGACATTTTTAGTGCTCTATCCACTAGCATGTTGATGATGCCTATTTTTTGTTGAGTTGGGTGACTTGAATAATAATTTATGTATCTCCCTGACCAAGTGGGTTTTCTATACCAGTTTGTGATGATTTTGCCATTCTCTCTACTCAGTTCCATGTCTAGGAATGGTATTTTGTTCAGTGATGTTCCATGAGCCCGAAAGTAAACCTTCCGCGCATGCGCAAAAAAACTTCCACACCGTCTAAAAACCTTCCATATTCAGAAACTTAATATTCATGTAAACGAAGACAGATAATCTGCAAAATTAACGTTAATCAGTCTCAAAATTATTCGGGCATAATCGTATATCTGACAAAACGGAAATGTCAGCTCTCTCTCTCTCTCTCTCTCTCTCTCTCTCTCTCTCTCTCTCTGTTTCTCCCTGTCGTTAAGGCTAGGGAAATTAAGTGGGGACAAATTATCAAGCAGTTGGTGAAACAATGTTACTATTGGCGGTTTAGTTCAATATTTTTAATTAGTACAATATTATTCAACACACGTAGAATAGATATTTATTTGTCAAAGTTCGTAATAACAGTGACTTAGAACAGTTACATTGTGTAATGATATGTTGAAAACGTTTCATTAGTAAAATCAATGCAACGAACAGTTCTTTGGGAATACGTCTATCAATGACGTTACGTCTATCATAGACATAAGGTGGCCATTATTTATGACTAGACACGGTAGGAAAGTTCGCGTTATCACGTTATTATCAGCTGTTTGAAGCGCGTACAACATACTACTATATGTTACAGCAGCCTCAAAGTCGACAAGGAGAGATTTCAAGAGCCACGTGTGTTCTTGTGGTTGTGAAGATCCAAGTGATTTTTCGTAACTTTGAAATCCACGCAACAGTTTTTCTCCTGATGGAAAGCTGACTTCGTGACGAGAATGCTGTTTATCGTGTCGGCTCCTAGAAGATTTCGCTTTTTCGTTACGAAGTCGACCATCCAAGAAAAAATTCGCTCGGCGTCGGCATTAGCATGAGGAAGTGACAGAGCGATTTTGGCCAGGGCTCCGATATTGGCAAAACGGTACTTGTCATCGAAATCTCGCACTTCCGATATAATTTGCCACATTTCATCGAGAGGAAGTTGAGATAGAATGTCGACCCGCTGAGGTTCAAAGAACACGGATAGAGCCGTCCACTCTTCCTCGACGAGACTTCTATTGACGAACTGTGCAAACGTCTCGAGCACTTTTGGCATATTGCGTACCAGCTGACGTTGATGACTAGGTTTCAAAGCGACAGAAGCTTGCAGAAATTTTAGTTCCGTAAATAGTGGATCGCTATGAGGAAGTCGTTTCTTCAATTCCGATGTAGCAGCAATGTAAAACTGCAGTACATTTTGATAAACTTCCGTTATCTGGTGTCGATGTGGAATCAACTTGAGTTGTTCTTTGTATTCATTGCCAACGAATATCTCACCGTACGGCAAGTAAAAGCTCGCATTGAATTCGTCGATTTCATAGATCGATCGCAGGGTGAGCGTGGCCGAGTGGATCGGCGCGCGCTTCACACGCAGTAGGCCCGGGTTCGATTCCCGGCAAGCACCAAGAATTTTCTGTGGTGTTTTTATCTGCGAAAAAATGGTTCGGAACCCACTATAATAGTAGGTCCAGAGGAAAGGACCAGCGCCTCGGTATGGGAAAACCGAAAGACTGGGAAAAGTGTCGCGGGTTCGATTCCCGAGACTGAAGTCCCGTAGGTGAAAGGAAAAACGGACGAGGACGTAGCTCCGGAGATAGGACGTACGAACTACGACTATATCCGTATGTCCGCGACTACTGACACCTAGCGGGCCGCGACGAAGCTCCGGGCCCAAGAATCGAACTGGCGACAGCGGATAAGGAAGGAGGAGGGAGAAAGTGAAGGAGCCCGTAACCCTTAGGGGATCGGTGTAACACACAATACCCCAATCATAGATCGATCGCGACAAATATTCCGGCTTAATGAAATTCTGACACATACTTCGAATCAATCGTACACTTTCGTCTTGCAAAACGGCAATCAGCATTTTTGCCGATTGGAATAATGCGTTGAACGTATTAAACGTGTTCAACACGTGCTTTAGGAAGTACAGGTACGTCTTGATGATAGGACACTGCAATTTGCGCAGTATATCTTTCGCTGTATCTAACTCTTCAGCAACAGCGTCGATGAAGTACAGTTTCAGCGAATTCCAGTGTTCTAAAACTCTGACGATGCACTGTTGGAGTGAAAGCCATCGTGTACTAGCCGGCTTCAATAGTCGACTTTTGGCCTATCCACAAAACTCTTGAAACTCCTCCAAGAGAGCCGATCTCTTCGGACTGCTCGTAACGTAGTTCACCAAGCTCCGTAATAAAGCCTCGACTTCCTTCGGTAGCGATTTGCCCGCGTTTCCTGCCGCTATGTGCGCGGAATGACAAATACAGCGCATAAGAACAATCTTCGGATTTTCTTTCACGAGCCTAGTGAATAGCGAGTTTCGCGATCCCACCATAACGCTAGCATTATCAGTACCGAGGCCGATTATCATCTTCATAGATAACCCTTTTTCAACAATCGACCGTTCGATTCTGTCAAATAAAGCTTCGGCTGTACAATTCTTCGAATCAAGTAAAATGAACTCGAGTAGCTTAACGCAGATTCTGTTGCTTTCAGGACAAAAAAAACGAACCAGCAAGCACAGATACTTTCCGTTCTGAATCGATGTACTTTCGTCTACGAGAATCGAAAACGGCGTTGTCTTCAAAATCGTGACGAGTTTTTCCGTTTCGACAGTGCCAATGATATTTTTAACAATATTCGTGCACTTCTTTCTTCCCAAAGTGATGTCTTCTAAAACATCTTTGTGTTGTCGAAACACAGGTAGGATGTGGTCGATCAATTGAAACGCAAGCGGATGAGCGGCGAAAACGGCAGCTATGTGAATTTCCGCTTCCTTTACAGCGTTTTTCTTGCGATCGTTGAGTGGGACCGATGAAGCTTCGAATAAAGCTCTTACCGACGAGGTTTGCTTCAATGCACTTATAGCTTTCTTGTGCTTTTGTGTATTCGCGTGACATTCTACATCATGTTTTCCGCTCGATAAAAGAATGGTGCTTGAACACGCCGAACAGTGGGCTGAACCCGTTTCGCCTTTTACTTCCTGTAGCCATCCTTTGAAGCTTGGTTGCTGAAGCCACACCTGCTGGAATTTCCTAACTCGCGGCGTCGGAGATGGATTTTTTTTCCGCTTTTTTGCCGGAGTATTGATGATCTCGAGATCATCGACGTTTTCGTCATCCCTCATTTTCGTAACCTGAATAAACACGGACCCGGAAAAATAGTTTCTATTCACACAATAATAAACCATTTAATAAAAAAGTGAATTCACCCGAATTAGCATAATTTAGCAATGTTTATAATTAAAAAATTATATGCAACCTATAAAGTAGTGACTTTTTGACTTAGTAGTGAACAATATTATCACCAAGCGCAATATAACCCCACCATTTTACTAAATATCAATAAAATATATCAAGATATGAAAAATTCGATTGTAAACGATATGCAACCACCATAAATATTCCATGAAATCACACATCTGTACTGCTCAGATGGAAAAGTATTTTGTGCGAAAACATTGAGTTTTTTTTTTGCAACAGTAAACATTTTTGGATCGTGAAATAGGTTAGGTAGGAATAATACGAACAGAAAAATTAGCGTCATCAAACAATTCAGATCACACTAGAGATAATTTTCGACGGGTATATGAAATGATGGTATTCCCCAAATCTCGGCCCACGAAAACTTCTGCGTAATGTTTGTGGAAACTAATAGCGCTAAGTTGCGATGGGTCCTGCGACTGTTGGCGCCATGACGATGTAACAACCGTTCAATAAACTTATAGGCCTGTGCTGCCAGTTCCGCTTCCACCAATCCCCTCAATAACGGTTTGCCAATCGGAATTCAGAATTATTGGTAATCACTTGTTCGATCCTACGATTGGTCTATTCTGTCAGATTAGGATAATATCCGACGGAACGAACCAATCGTAGTATCTTAATGAGTTTTAACGAGCGACTGGAAAGCGCCTATTGCCAAAATAAAATGTTCCACCGTACGATAAATGAATGAGACTATTTTACCTACCGATTTATAACCAAACGTACGGCAAGATTGGGCCATTGCATTTGTTCAAATTTAATGTTTCCGAATTGAGAGGAAAAATATCGCATTAACAAAAAAGCTTCCAATTTTCCTATTTTCAAAAACCTTCCTTCCACCTTCCAGAGGGTCGAAAAATCTTCCAAATGAAGGATATCCTTCCAATGGAACATTACTGATTTTGTTATTGGTTTCTTTCTCTACTGTGAACTGTAAGTTGGGACAATATGAGTTGAATATGTCTAAAGTGTTATTAATTTGGTCAATTGGGACTGCCATTATGATGTCATCCACATATCTTTTGTATAGCGAGATATCGAAGTGTATTTTTTCAAGACAACTTTCCTCCAGGTCATTCATTACGATGTTGGAGAGGATGGGTCCCAATGGCGATCCCATAGGTAAGCCTGACATTTGCTTGTAGATCTTGTTGTTAAACGAAAAATATGTCGATGACATTAT
Organism: Amblyjoppa proteus; assembly: GCA_963922035.1. Classification (NCBI taxonomy): domain Eukaryota; kingdom Metazoa; phylum Arthropoda; class Insecta; order Hymenoptera; family Ichneumonidae; genus Amblyjoppa; species Amblyjoppa proteus. Next base: position 17,708,780 of record OY998233.1, read on the forward strand.
CAACTCTATCGCTCTTTTCAGTTATTCTATTAGTTCATCCTTCTTGAAGTTAGGTCTTCTTTTTTCTAAACTTTCTAATACGAGTTTTAGTGGGACGTTTGTGTACAGGGTCACCACGTCCAGAGAGATTAGTGCATAATTATTTCGTATTGTTATTTCTGTAAGATGTTCTTTTAGTGAGAAGCTATCTTTCGTGTAGGATTTGTGTGTGGGAAGACATTTCGCAATGGTTCTTTGTATAAAATCTGCGATTTTATGAGTCGGAAATTTTATAGACGAAACTATGGGTCTGAGTGGGTAGTCTTTTTTGTGTATTTTGGGTAGTGCATATAGTCGTGCTAAGTTACAGTTCTCAGGTTTTAATCCTTTGAATGTCGATTCGTCAATAATTTGTTTGTTTTTCCTTCTGCCTAATAGTATTGTGATTGATTTTTGGATATTGTTTATTGGGTTTTTTTCTATTTTTTTGTATGTCTTCGGGTCTTGTAGTAATGTTGATGTTTTTTGTATGTATTCTTCTTTTTTCATGATTACCGTGCTGTTACCCTTGTCTGCTCTGGTTACTATGATTTCCGGGTGGGATTGTAAGAAACTTTTAGTGTCTGTTATGACCTTGTTCGTGCTCTTTTTTAAGGTTTTGGTTTTTGTTCTACTGATAATGTTAGTTAATTTTCCCCTAGCTTCGTCTAATTTATCGTGGGGTACTAGGTGAGTGTTCGATTCGAAACTAGATATCATTTTGTGTATTGCTGTCTTTGTTTCTTGTGGTTTTATGTATGGGAAACAAAAACGTCACCCTAGCGATAGAAATATTTCAATGTGTGGTTCTAGAATGATGTCCGTCAAATTTAATAACCATTTATTCCTGTTGTTTGTGTTTTGGTTATTTTTTAGAATTAGAATTAGAATTTAGACTCAGGAAATGAAAAGAAAAGGAAAAAGAAAAATATCGAACATTTAGAGTACGAAACAGAAAACACTCACAATAATAGGTAGGCTCTTAAATCTTAAATGGAAAAAAACCACATCGAAACACTCTAACCTAATTCACATAATATTGCCAATCATCAATACAACAGATACACATAAGAAGGAGATACAACATAGAGGTGTTAATTATCAATAGGGAAAATAATGATGAAAGAAACGAAAAGAAGAACGCAATTGACACGTAAGTTAGGAACACAGAGATAGCAAGATAAGGAATATAATAATATAACTTAGAATAATATATGTAATTCAGAACAATACACGTAACCAGAATAATATAATTATAGAGTAAATAAAGGAATTCTGAAGAGGACCCAAACCAGGGTCGAAACGTAAAAATGGACGCTGTTTAATCACCACCAGAGGAAAGAGAGACAACGAAATCAGACCGTTCCACAGCCGCAGCACAGCGAAGAACAATTATTTCTCATCGGTCACAGCCTCAAGAACCAGGTTGAAAGTTAAAATTTTTTATTCGCTAAGCTTCCTCTATGAGGAAGCCAAAAATATAGTAAATGCTTCCTCATGGAAGAAGCTTAACGAATAAAAAATGTCAACTTTCAACTTTCAACTTTCGACTTTGATGAGGAAGTGATATGAAAATTTCAATTTTCAGCTTTTATGAGGAAGCGTTCTGAGAATGTCAATTTTTTTGTATTATGTTTACGAATATTTTCTGAAGAATAAAGGCTAATTTTCCGCCGAGAGTTTTTAAAAATGTTTAACTTTTTTTTTGTATGTCTTTCCTCTTATTTCTCGACTTTAGTGTTCTTGTTTAATTCCATCCTTGGTACTCTCTATTCAATATCATATCCAAGCCTAGCTTCTCGTCCAATGGATAGTTTATGACACAATGTAGTCCGATGTTATGTTCAGACCGGCGGATTGTGAGTTCGCTCGGCAGAACTATAAATGAATGGTCTCGCTTTCGGGTCAAGGCATTAGCCGTTTCCCTGGGGACGGAGACCGCGCCGTACTGCAGTGGATTTATTTTAAAAGCATGACATACAGAGGTATTGAGCCTCCGAGAGATTATCAGAAGGCCGGAAATGCATGCATAATAATATTAAACGTTTTTAATTTAAAACTTACTCAGTGTTTAATAAAGCACGATGTTGAAACGGTTACAGATTTTTACAGACAAAGTGTAAAAGAGCCAACTTGATCATTTACATTCGTCGGACTTTGCCTCGCAGGGCTAAAGATTTCGCAGCAGAGCCTTGCCCGCTCTGAGTAGATTACAGTGATGCAGTAGCTTCGTTGTTCATAGGATAACTGATTTGGTTTGGGATGTCGTGGCCTATTTATACTAGATCTACTCCTAAGCTTACTAATGCTAGAGGAGGTTAACAATGTAAAACTCGAGAGAGGATAGATTCTAAATGTGCGGAAGGAAGAAAGAGCGTTTAAGGGGGGATTGTCTTTTTTCGCAAAATTTACCGCTTTTTGGGCATTTTTTTGTGAAGAAAGTATACAACGGAAAACTTGTGAAATTTGGCATATAGTTTTATTGATCTTTTTGCTACATACAAAACAATTTTTAAACAATTTCATCAAAAATCCGCCTCCCACCCCCCTTGACGCGCGATGGTCCTTTTTTGATGGTGTGCACAATTACAGCCTTCACGTTCATCCTGCAACAAAAACCCAAAAGCATTTTACTTTAGACACATATAGCTATCGTTTGATAAAGGGAAAAAAAATAATAAAAAAATTGACGATTTGGTGACGTTTTGAACTTGAAGTATCGATTTTTCGAAAAAAATTGATCGATTTTTTGTTATAAATAAAAAACTATTAAACGTATTGCTTTTTTGCTTCATCAAACGATAAAAGGATGTCAGCTGAGCATTCTGTCCAAATTTGAAGGCAATCGGTTGAATAGTTTTTGAGAAATCGTGCACACCAGTTGTGAAAAAGCTGTTTCGAGAAAAACGCGTTTAAAGTTGTGAGTACAGTTTATGGGACATATCGAGTACTTACAGTATTTTTAATCTGATCTGCTATGCCAGGGCCATACAGGATGCCTTTCTCGGCTTCGAACAATTCATTCAGTGAAGCAGTTTCGCTTCTGCGTCTTGTTCGAGCCTCTTTCGTTGCTTCGAGGCTGCGTCTCGTTGACCTCTCTGTCCGCTGCTTATCTCGCGCATCGACGAATATTGATGCTTGCTGGCCAACGACGATTTCAATCGTCGTCATTGTTTTAAGGACTGCTGTAAAGCCTTCGTTAAAAATCCCTGCGGCCAAACAAGCCGCGATGTCGATCGTTTTCGGGCCACAGTGAAGGTGTTTAGGTGCGAATCGCCAAACGGTTGCGTTGAAGCTTTCGTTGTTGTTTTGAGTATCGCCACCTAAACACCTTTCCGGCAAGTCTTTCGATGACAAATCAATGTAAATCGGCTTAATAGCATTCGCGACGTCTTTATGCAGTGGAACTTCGTGATCAAATTCGTCCAGAGTTTTTTCGGCTTCGGCAATGCGCCATTTGCACCAGCTTTGTGACGCCGCGGGACAGTACATATGCTGAGGATTTTCATTCGTCGAGATCTTGTGGTAGAACGTTGCCCACGCAGCATTGTACATGTCATCAACAGAGTCTGAATGTTTTCTGATAGCCAAACCGTAGAAAATGGTTAATTCTTTTATCAATTTATCGGTTAATTTTCCTTTTCCTCCAAGTTTTTTCGTTTTTTTCACATTTCTCAGTCGCGAGCCCATACGTTTCTCAACGTGCCCGACGCATTCCTTTTTCTTCACGATCAAATCAGCGCCGTAAGGTTTGTCTTCCAACAAGGCTTTGAATGTTTTCGTGTCGCCATCGCCGATGTATTTCGCGTACCGTACTTCATGCATTTTCCAAGATCGTCGGAACATGTCTTTGATCGCGTCAACTTCCATCTTTCCAGCTTACCCATCGTGATTTGCCGTACATTCACTGCTGTGTTCTTCGAACCAATCGTCGTATTCTTCGGTACCGGATTTTGATTGCCACCATTTACAAACGTGACAGTAAGACGATTTCACGACAAGGTCAACCACTTTGCTTGAATATTTGCCCATGAGTGTCGTGATTCCAAACAAGGAACTATATCCTCGCTTTTTCCATGTTCCGTCTCCCGACACAGAAATATCTGTCTGGATTTCCGTGCTCAGCATTCTTCGCTTTCTCTTCTTTCGCTGCCTTTTTCGCACACAGCTCCCATACAGCTTTGGCTCCACTGTAAATGTTCTCCAAGGAGGCATTGTACAAAGTTGTGCTGAAACCTTGGGATATATCCATCAAGCCACAAAATAAATTTATACCCTCTCTACCTACTTCCAGTCTCCAGTCTCATCACAAAAACCATTCGCCTGTTTATCTCACACGATTTGTCATCGACGAGAGGACACGAATTAATATATTGCACACGACACTTGCACTACACAACTATTTTAAAACCCAAGCCGCGAGAACTGGATTCGCCAAATTTGATCGGTCCTTTGCATTCCTGACATATTACGAGTTGCGAGATTGCAGAGAAAACCGATAGAAACACGATAATGCGATATCCATGACCCGGGTCCGTAATTATTTCTCTGTCTTCCGCTGTCGACAGTTTCTAGGCCGACGTACTTGCAAACGTCGTTTCCGTTTCTCGGGTGTGAATATTCCCAACAAATTTCCTTTTTTGCGGTCTGGCAGCACGACTATGCGTATCACTTCCCTGTTTTCGATCCATGATATATACGTCTGTTACCAGTAAACTCTCGTTCGAGACTGAGCGACTCTCCTCCGAATATTTCGATCTCGCACGACCGTTAGGACTCGTCCTTCATGCCTATTGCATGCTGTCTCGTTATATTTATGGTCCGCCGAGCAACAGATTCGGGCAGCTGCCGGCCACGCCGACCCCTGCCGTGCGACAACGAGCGCGCGGCCACCGCGAGTCGACACGCAGGTATAAAATCGCTTATAACTTTGCCATTTTTGAGAATTTTAATTTGAAATTTTGCACACATATTCTCAACACTTTGAAGAATATGAAACAGCGGTCAGCGAAAAATCAATTTTTTTGTCGAAAAAAAAGAAAATCCCCCTTAAATCAGAGTAGGGAGTCGATGCTCCTTGGATGACAAAAAAAACGATATTTGGGATTCGGAGAATAGTAATTCATAGTACAAGTAGAGTCTAACAGATGTGAAGAGAGTGACGTTGACATTATAATGTAGGTCAATTTGAAAAGGTAAATATATTCGATTCCCGGGTGTGACAGATTTTACGGTTGACGTTAATTAGTGCATGGCGAACTGGGGTGAAAGAGTGAGAGAGAGACAGATGATTTTTAGGCTCTAGTCGAAGAAAATATATTTGGATGAGATTACTACTTTTTAGAACGTAGTGTGAAAGATTTTATGTAAGAGCGGTGGCAGAAAAATGGGGAAGAAACCTGACTCAGAAGAAGTCATAAATTGCTACCCACACAGGTCGGTAAGTCAGAGCGCGGTAGGGTAGTGAGAAATATAGCGAGATGGTAGGCCTGACCCTAGCCTGTTTACGCTGGGACAGAAATAATATAATATAGAATATGCGTTTAAATAGTTATATTATTTGTTATTAAAAATTACGTGGGACGTAACACCGAGGTACTTTATATATTTTGCTTGTCATATCGATCGGCGTTCCATCACATATAGCCTTCAGTGTCCTTCTAACGTCTTCTTCACAATCGTTAAAAAACGTTCTTATGGACTTTTCTTTTTGCACGGCGCTTCGTTTCCCCTCCATATTTTCTCAAATCCCCTCTTCAAACCGCGTAATTCCTCACTCTACGAAAAAACCAGCATTATCCCCATCTCAAATAGACTACAGCACCTTATAAAACAGTTCGCAATTAATCAATTGGAAGACCTACAACCTCTTTGCGTAAAGCGTATGCTACATAATACACCAAAACATAAATTTCCCACCCGTACTATATTGCAAGCCCTGAAATCAATGATCAACGACATTTAAGTCAATAATAAATCATACGCCCGCACCAACGTAAATTTAAAAAAAAAAAATCAAAACGTACATCATCTTAAGCGTTATAAAGTCCCCACTGGGTACCAAAGATTACCATGGGCTGAAGGACCTCGGTCGATGGCCCATGGACATTATATGTATTATATGTATTACATCTCATTCGTAAATGTTTCACCACTATCGTTGTAAACACCAATGTCAATTAATACATTTACTACTACTAATAGTCATATTCATAGATAGTTTCATAATAATATGGCTACTACAGTAATATTGAATGATATTCAATCAAAGACTAGAGCTCGGAACGGGACTGGCCAAAAATAGAAATAGCGGGGGGCCATATGTGTCCACAAATATAACAATGGTACTTTCGTTGTCCTATTTATAGCCATATCGTATTTACAGCTTATTTTTACCGGTTATTTTTCATGAATTTACATTGTAATAGAGCAAACAAACCATATTTTATAATCTATACATGATTGTGTTAAGTAGTAACCACAATATGTCAACAAAGGATTACTTACAAACCATTAGCTAAACGTGTTTCATAAGGTTTAGTCAGAATCTCCAAAGTGATACATATTTTGTCGTGCATACTGTTGCGCTATGAAATGAGTGTCAAGCAGCCAGATGTGTCGCTAATCGAACTCTTACTTGAGTACCGTGCCCTTACGGTATCTTTTGAATACAGTACATCTTAATATTTAGCATTAAAAGAGGGAGTGGCCACAAATGGTACCGTCACCACACATGGTACATCTACCCTACTTTATTTTCACGTGGGCATGCATGAGAGACAAAACAATTTGAAATAAGATCGCACAGTTGCTCTAAGAGCGCGATTGTGATTTAAAATATGTAATTAAAATGTCATTAATTTTCACCACGATTAATAATATGCATTTCGAAGATTGAACACTTTACGCTATGCGGCACTTGTGGGAAGTGGACTGATTTCTCAAATATGGCGATCCTTCGTATATGATATACCCCAAAGAGCGCTGCCTTATAACTCCTGGCTCCCTTTCGAGTGTCAGCAATCTCTGTTGGGCTACTCCATTGCCTACAGCCATCAGATAGTCACGTTGACCGTCGGTGCCTTAATCCACATCGCTTTCGACACCCTTGTAACTGGATTAATGATGCAAACATCCGCACAATTGCATATTCTAAAACATCGGTTTCTCGAAATGCCGTTCCTCATGCTCGATAGATTAAATTGCGGCATTCCGACCTTAGAGTCGACGATACTTTTGGAGAGCGTTCGGCATCACATAGAGATATTTAAGTTAGGTGGTTTGTATGACAAATAATTATTACTCAGCCAACACTCTCTTACTGACGCAAAGCTCTTGCTCTTTTTGAGAAAAATATAAATATTTCATTGCTCTGTACTGTAAAAAATGCAGGTTTGCCAAGACATTAAACGATCTTTTCGGTGTTATAATATTTCTTCAGTACACAGTTAGTACTATAGTGCTGTGCGTGAGCGTATTCGAGCTTTCAAAAAAGGAGCTTTTCAGTACAGAATTCATGCCCTGCCTATTGTATCTCGCTGGCATGTTAGTACAGATATTTATATTCTGTTTTTATGGGGGCGAAGTGGCGTCAGAGGTAAGTGACAGATTTATGTATTTTTTACTTTCGTTCTTTCTCATTCCATTTTCTGATAGTACAACAAGAACAATTATCGTACGGCTATCTAAAACTATTGAATGATTGATATGAAAATGCGTTAAGCGAGATCATTAAATCCAAAGTCTCCTTAAAAAGTATTATTGTCAAAGTATTCCCGAACGGGATATTCAGAAAGTTATCTAAATTCTAAAATATAATAGATTTTCGAAAATTCGACATCCTCGTACGGAGGCTTCGAACAATTAGGACCTGGGCGTGGGTACTCAAACCCAATATAACGTGTCTGTCGGACTTATAATAAAAAAATGATATCCCCCCCCCCCCGATTCCAAAACTGCTGAAGATGTTTCGTACACAATTTTAGTGAGCACACATTCACTCACGATTTTTTTTGTTTTCAGAGTATAGACGTGGGCAATGCAATTTACGAAATGAACTGGACAACATTGAGTATAAATACAAAAAGAAGTTTACTCACGATAATGCTCCGTACTCTCAGACCGATTGAATTTACTAATTTTTACATCATAACCCTCAACCTAGATTCATTCAACAGTGTAAGTGAAACGCGGTAAAAGGTATTGACGGAAAATATTTTGTTACAGTTGTTCGAAAATAATCAATATATTCGATTCAAGCTTATCAGGTTATCTTATTCAGCGTACAATGTACTCCAACAAAAGGGATAATTGATTCAAACATACTGTTAATGAACTTTTACGATTTCCTCCGGTGAAAAATATGTAAAACCATTGAAGCATTTTCTGAGTTCTGGACTTTCTCGTGAATCGATTCGCAGGGCACAGACGACCTATCGACCTATCCTTTACTTCGCAGATGCAATGATCTTAACCTCTTCGTATTGGCGAGCCACATGTGATACGACAATACGAAGGTATAAGTCACATAAGCAGTCATTAAATTGTTCCATGTTCTCAATCGTGCATCTTAATACAACTTTTTCACTGCTATTGTGAAAGGCAAATATGACGGCGTAAAAAATGTATAAATAACGGAAATATTGTGTGTGAAAAAAGAAATAAAACAATAAAAAAATCAGACGCTCAAATTTATCATACAGAAAGATTCATTTATCTGTCTGTATGATAACATAACAGTTTATATGATAACAGATTCATACGGATAGAAAACTGTGTAGGCTCAGTCCAAGCTTAGTGCTGGAAAAGGATAAGTCGGGGTAATATGACCATGATTTTTTAAACAATGAAAATTGGAAGTTTAACTTTACAAAACCTTAAAATTTGGTTATAACCAACTCTAAGATCATCGACCTGAAGAAACGCGCTCAGAACTTTCGACATTTTTGATGCTTGATTTAATTGCAGCTCTATAAGTAAATATTTATGATCAACCATATCATCTGGACGCTACGGGTGATATAGTCATAGTGATACTCATAGTCCATTAGGCCTAGAGATGAATAGGAAACGCACAAACCATATCTTTTATATTTCATGTTGTCTACATAAACTACAGAAAAACAATAATTAACTATGTCAAATGTTTAAGATCTCAAACTTCAAAGAAAACAGTTTTGCTGGGCATATCACCCGGAAATTGCAGGGATATGGTCGCGTAGCCATATCCCTCGTAACCCCCTTACTGCGTCGCATTCGCACAAAGGCACGAAGAAACTGTGGAAAACCTGACCATACACAGGTCCTACAGGTTAATCATTATATTTACCGGCGAAAAAAAGTATTAAAAAAATATGTAACTGTTCGAGAATCAGCGCGGTAACGTGCGCTAGCCCGAGCGGCCACTGCCCGGCAGCACCTCCCGGCCGAGTCCGGCGAGGCCGACGGACGCGCACCGGCTCTCAACTCAGGCGGCGCGGCTTACGTACCGTGTGCAACAGGTATCGCGCTCATCTACGGCAAATGGCTGACATGACGCGCTCAGGCAGATCGCCGTTTACAACCGGTTTTCTCATAGTAAAGCTCAACGGTTCTACTCAGTTTTGGGTACATCTCATCACAGGCGACGTATCTTCGATGTCGGGATATCGTTCGAGCTCACACAGAGCATGATGGGAGTGTTTTTCTCGGTTACGCGACAAGCGTATTTTCACCGGAAAGTCTCACGTTCTCAATGGCTATCTCGCGGTGATACAGTGTCGTGGACAGATTTTCTCACTCGGGAGTTCAATGTGATTTTCATATAATTAAATTGGCTCATCGGAGTGCACACTTTGGACTGCTCATTAAAACTGTTGGTGTTAATTGGTATCGATCAACTGGTCTGCTCATAATTTATATTGTTCTCGGTCTGCTCAAGCACAGTACGGTGCCTCACTGCACATTTTTGTTGTTGTCGAAAATAAACATTATTTTCTTTATTATTAATTTCTGTGTGTGTGCGCATTTATTTTTCCCCTCTCCCGTTCGCTATAGCTCAACCGGCAACGCTCACAACAGTAACGGTGCCGTATTTCGAATTAATATTTTTAGGCGCAGGAAACTCAAGGTAAAATATTTTACCTAGATTCTTGCTAATCTTTGTATCATCAGCACCTTCTGTACGAACGTTTACGCTCTCATGGTAATGGTCCAGCCGTAGCACCCATCACGCGCGAGCAGCGGCCGACTTATCATCGCGTAGGAATACTGTATCGCGCGTAGTAATGGGTGAGGGCCCTACTTCCGTTAGCCCCTTGTACCAGTTCATCTCAGAGTCCTGCGTCTGTAAGACTTTCGCTCTTCTTCACTCACGTTTCTTTATAATAAACCACAAATTAATATTGATGCGGACTTGCACTTCATTCATATGCATTTACCCCTACCATACCCTGACGATCATCACAAATATAAACAAGCCGCTTCGCGGCTCGTTGGGGGGCTCCGCCCCCCGAACCCCACCCCCCAAAATGTCCCTTCGGGACATTTTTAAGGCACTCACAGGTTTGTACGCACGACGCGCTTCGCGCGTTGTGCGAGCTGTTCGCACAGCGCGCTGCTCGCGCCGCGTGACTTATTTTTACGTTTAGTAATAACAAACAAAAAAATGTTTTTCCAATTACGCTAAAAAGATTCTATATCATGTCTGTAACGGAGCTGGAAAGTGGCCGATTTTTGACGAGCGAGAGGAGAAGTGATGTAGTGGGAAGAAGAATGAACTTTTCCTCCCGCGAAATTAGATTTCCTCTCGTCAAATTACATTTCTTCCTGCTTGTTAAGACTCGGCCAATTTTTATCCCCATTATAGGCATATGGTCACGGTTTAGCATAGTTAGGAAAAACAAGTAGGGAAGACCGGCGTAAAATGGGACATTGGGGCAAAACGGAACAGTGAGGGCAAAACGCAATTTTCCAATAATTTTAGGATGCCCCATTTTGTGCCAGCGATACATCCGGATTTTCAAACCCGTTTTGTCCCACGGACCACTATCGCCGCTATCCATAAGTTTTTGGAAAATTGCGTTTTGTCCTATTATCCCGCTTTGCCTCGCTATGCCATTTTGCCCCGCTTACCTCTACTGATCGCGCGCGGGCCTTGATCACTTCGAGGCGGCGCTGGCGTCATACGCGAGGGTCTAGAGCCGGTCCCTTGCGCTGAAACCGACGCCAGCGCCGCCTCGAAGAAAAAGTTTCTATTTTGACAGCTATAATTGTGAGTGTCTCGTTTCGCGTATAATAATGATTGCTAGTGAGTGAAAAAAAATTATTTGTGAATTATCGTGGAAATCTCTGTGTATAAAGTGAAATTTTTATCGAATTCTTTTTATGTGATATGTGTAGTGTATGATGATTTCTGTGAAAAAAATAATTACATCAAAACGTTTAAAAAAGTGTTAAAAAAGTGATAATTATCACGTAATATAATTGGATAATAGAATATTATCCATCTATTTTTGTTTTCCGTATCATAAAGACCTTTTTGTATTTATTATTTACTTATTTTATAGTCGAAAAAAAATGATGGTACATAACCTCCCAAATAGATAACTGTATTCAATTTTTGCAAAATATTGTTTGCAGATATCTAAATGGGTCCAAATTTGGTGGGCTACATGGTAAGGTTATAACAAATGAAGACTGCGAAGGAAATGTTAATTGGTTCGCAAGTTTTTAAGTTTGAGCATGACACGGACGTCCGATGCGCAAACTTCGAAACTAAAAAGGAGATAATTTACTTATACTTAATTCACTTCTACTTAACTTTCACTTATACTTAATTTGTTGATAACATTGTTATTAATCTTTTAAATGGTTTCAAATTTGCAGGGCTTCATGTCAATAGTATTTAGAAAGGAATACTGCCAGGTACAGTGAAATTCGTTCACCCGTACTGACATTGGAGCATGACACAGACTTCCGACTGACTAACAGATTTACTTATATTTAACCATTTACTTATATTTGTTTAATTGGTTTCAGATTCTCCAGGATGTTTGTCAACGATACAACCAAAGTACGTAGCAAATTTAAGCCGCGTTGGTTGATTCGTTGCGAAGATATACCATGACATGGACGCCCGACGGGAAAATAGTCATTTTAATAGGCACTTCTTACGTGTAAGGAGTGAGTGCCTAAAAATGGAAATATTAAAAGTATTTTGTATTGGACTGAATAATATTTAATTATACTCCTCTAATCTATCACCGAAGAATATTATATATTATACGTCTAGAAGCACTGCGTGCTTCTAGGCGAGGACGTACAAAAATTAATAAAAAAAAAAGAATAGAGAAAGGAACAATAATATCGTTTTTACGATTCGTTTTTTGGGATTATTTACTTAAACGTACATCAATGACATTTTAGAAATATTCAGTTTCGTAATATGGAACAACAAATAAGGAACAATGAATCTTGGGTCGACTGGAAAGACTGTGGAGTAGATGTGGCCTTTTGATAAGGCGTAATTAACAATATTAAAGTTATATTATACTAGACTATACTAGCCCACAACATACGGGAGCATTCCAGAGTATCTCCTTCTCTTTTAGCATTATCTTCCCGGTATTCAGCCGTGATAAAGATTGGCCACTGATACTCTATTTTTACATTTACATTAATTTGATGCAAAAATAATTATCGTGAGGTGTATCGATACCTTTAGAATGATTCATAGGTCCGCGGACCGAATACACGTACGCGAATGCCACAATTTCGATGAGACAAGCATAATATTGACACAATAATGATGTCTTCGAGTTCTTGGGACTGCTGAGAATATCAATAATTAACTTTCGAGCCGTTAACTCGTAGAAACAGGCCCGGGCTAAACCACGGCGACAATATGAGACGTGCGGTTGCGGTTGATCGATTTCGTAAATATATCTTGTGGGAGGAAATTCCAGGTTCCTCAGCCACACACCCTTCATAGCAGGTCACGGGACCGTTCGCCAAAAGAAACCTTCCTCCTTTGAATTTTCCCTTATGGGATGGGCGCCAGGTGCGTAACG